>JAENRU010000474.1:0-250000 GCA_016647705.1 Eucommia ulmoides | reverse complement strand
GTTCACCTTCAAGTTGTTCATAGTAACCTATATGCCAAGCTAAGATCTTTGCGAGTTCAGTTGGCAATGGCTTAGACTACATCGTTGCTTGTGACTTTGACCTTGACACCGACGTTAATCAACCATATTATAGAAGCGCATAAGTCAGATGTCCAGTTGGGGAAGGTTAGGGATGAATTAAAGAATGGGCAGGGAACTGACTATCGCGTAAGAGATAATGGTGAAGCCTTGATGTTTGAGAATAGACTGTGCGTGTCTAATAATGCTGATATGAAAAAAGATATCTTGGAAGAAGCGCACAACTCAGCATATGCAATGTATCTGGCAGTACTAAAATGTATTGGGATTTGCAAAAACATTATTGGTGGAATAGAATAAAATGAGAAATTGTAAAATTTGTTACCTGGTGTCTTGTTTGTTAGCAAGTCAAAATCGAGCACCAGTGTCCAAGAGGATTATTGCAACCTTTACCTATCCCGGAATAGAAGTAAGAACATATCACAATGGACTTTGTTTCAAGATTGCCCCGTACTCAAAAAATACATAATTCTATTTATGTGATTGTTAATAGACTTAAAAAGTTTGCTAATTTTCAAGATATGAAAATCATGCACTCCATAGACAAGTATGCAAAATTGCATATTGACGAGATTGTTAGATTGCATGGTGCGTCGGTTTCCATAGTATCGGAAGAGATCCGAAATTTACGTCGAAATTCTAGCGGAGTCTTCAAGTTGCTCTAGGTACCAAATTAAAATTCAGTACAATTTTTCATCCTCAAACTAATAGTTAGTCGGCGTGTACAATTCAGACATTGGATGATATGTTGAGGGGTTGCGTTCTTGAATTTCCTAGTAGCTGAGATGATCATTTGATGTTGATAGAATTTGTCTATAACAATAGCTACTATTTGGCAATTAAAATGGCACCGTGTAAAGCATTGTATGACCGAAGATGCAGAACTCCAGTCTATTGGACTGAAGTTAGAGAACAAAAATTATTAATGCCCGATATATCTCAGATGACAGTGAAAAATGTGAAAGTGATTCAAGAAAAATTGAAGACCACTCAAAGTCGAATAAAGAATCATGTTGACAAACAGAGACGGGAGTTTCAATTTGAAGTTTTACATATATCTCCATGGAAAGGAGTCATAAGATTTGGGAATAATAGAAAACTAAGTCTAAGGTACATCAGGTCGTATAAGATTCTAGGAAGGGTCAGTACAGTGGCCTAATGACTAGTCCTATCGCCAAAATTGTCTAAATTGCACGATGTTTTTCAAGTTTTGATGCTCAGGAAATATGTGTCGGATCCTTCACATTTGTTGACTTCCAAACCAATCAAATTAAAGGAAAACTTGTCATACATTAAGGAGCCAATACAGATTCTAAACCGTAAAAATCAACTATTGCAGACGAAAATGATATCATTGGTGAAAGTCTTATTTAAATTTTATCTTAAAAATTTTAGGGGTATGATGATATTTAAAATTTAGTTTCAAGAATTTTGAGACTAATAAGTTAATTTGACTTTTAAAATTTGGGGAGTCAATTATTATTTTATGTTAATTTTAATTTGTGATCTTAAATTATAATTTAGAGGTTTAAGTAGGGGGTTAAATGTATTTTTTTTTAAAGTATGGATAAAGCTACAAAAGAATATCAATGATCTTGGCACATGGAGGTTTCAAATCAAAAACAAATTAAAAGAGGAGGAAAAAAAAAATTAAAGGTTAAGGCAGTTAGAAGCATATCAAAATAATAATAATAATAATAATAATAATTGCTTCTTTTTCTCCTTGGTTTCTTCCTCTCTCTGTCACAGGTATTACTCTCTCTCTCTCTAATTTTTTTTTTTTTTTTTTCTCATGTGCATATATATATGTGTGTGTGTGTGTGTTAAGTGGATTTATAATTTTAAATGATACAGGTGGAATACATATACATGAGTGGTATCTTTTGTGTATATAGGTGTACATATTTGAGAAATTAAATTTAAAATGAATTACTAATTTTATTAAAATAATATCTGTAATAGTTTGTTGACTAGTAAATTTTATTAACTTGATAAATTTTGTAATTTTAACTATTATACTCTAATTGTATAATTAATATTGGGTTAAGAAAATAGAATGTTTAATTTTAATAACTTTTATATAATTAAGAAAATTTGGGAATGGAAAAAATTGCATTTTAGTGCCACGTATTGCAAATTAGATTTATTTAAATAAATTGTTAGTTTAAACCCTAACGTTGTTAAGTTCACAGGCGACATCAACAACGTCAGCATTACGACGATAAGGTATTCCGCAGCGCAAATAATGAGGTGATTGTATCGTCTTCTATGTAAATTTTCAAATTATATTTTGGTACTAAACTGTGAAAAAGAAAAGATTTATTAAAATGGTTGCTTTTATAACGTTATGCTTATCAAATACATTTTTAAATGTGGAAAGTGATTTTTATTATTATCTACTATGCCATAGTGTCATTCCGATAGGAGGGCATATCTTGTAGGATGTTATTGATCTTAACAGTAGGGCATGTCCTGTAGAACGTTGCGTTCTGACTTGACAGGAGAACAAGTCCTATAGGTGGTGGTTGTTGTTGTTGTTGACCATAATGATTATCATCATGATATAGTGGTTTACACTACATGTTGGCTCCTACCATTGGAGATATTAAATGGCTCTGACACTGATGGAAACCTTAGATTGCATAGTTGTACAGGTTACGATACTGTCATAACTCCCAATCGTGAGATGAAACGATCATATGACTAGTAGCAAACTATGTTTCTGATAGTTTATTATATAAAATTGATCTGATTGGTTAATTTATATTCACCTGCTATATCTAGATGATATTTGTAGATTATAATGTTTTTCATTGTGGTTAAATTCTGTATTGAAAATTAGGTTTCGTTAAGTGTACTTGATCCATAAACTATTTTTATATTATAAAGACAGTACACTGATAAAATATTTTATCTCAGGTACCTATGCTAGAGACAGGTCCATTATTGGCACTAGGTAGAGTCAGAGAGTGGTGTCGTTTTTTAGGTTGGTAGGACTAGTGTAGACCGCGAAAGGTTCAATTTTTTATTTTTTTGTAGGTAGGTTATAGGATATTTGGGATGTGTGTATTTCTGAATTTGAAGTTAGTATATATATATATATATATATATATATATATATATATATATATATATATATATTAAATCTATGTTGATACATGTTTATATATATTTGTTGTTAGTCGGATAACATCCAGTTGAGATCACATCTGTTCTCGGGTATTGGGGGCCAGGGGTGGGGTGTGACATCTTGTTTAGACGAATCTAAATATATAATTAGATTATAAAAAAAAATGTATACAATAATAGTTATTTTTATTTTAATAAAATGATTTGTTGAATAAGGAAACTCACTATCCCTATTATAGAATTTTCATTGCCACATATAATGCGATGGCAAATCTGTCAACAAGAAATGTCCAGATGACAATTTTGGGACTGCGCTGTGCATGAAAATTGTTAAGGATGATTGTGTTGTTCACTAGGTAAGTAGCGCCTTTTATTGGTAGATTAGTGGTTGATATAGGTCCATACAGTAATTTTCTCAAGTTTTTAATGAAAAATATTTTTTAATATTCTTAAAAGATATATAATTATTAGAAATATTTTTGAAATTGTAGACCCAACATTTTGACCGTTCTATAAAAAATTTAATTTAATTTTTTTACTCTTTAAAATTATTTTTACTTCATTTAAAAAAAAACATAAAATAGAAAAAAGAAGAAAAGAGAAGGAAATAGAAAATAAAAGAAAAACAAATTTAAAAAAAAAATAGGAGGAAAATAGAAAATAAGGAAAATGGTGAAAGAAGAAAAAGAAATAAGGAAATGAAGAGAGTGAGAAAGAAATCGTGGATGAGAGAGAAAGAAAGAAGAGAGAGAAAGAGGAGAGAGAGAGAGGAAAGAGAGAGAGAGAGAGAGAGAGAGAGAGAGAGAGAACATCAACAAAAGAGATAGAAAGAATGGAGAGAGATAGAGAGAACAAAGTAGGTGGGCCCCCCCACCTTTGTCAATCGAGATAAATAAAAGAGAGAGAGAAAAAGAGGGAATTTCAATCATTGAATTAATTAGGTAAACTTAAAATAGATATCATTTACATCTATCTCACATATTTATCATTTAGACGAAATCTTTAGGACACTTTCACTACTTATACCTTTTTTTATATTTCATTTTATATAGGTTCTTTTAGATTTCATAATCCATATTTATTTGTTATATCATTTTGACAACATGTTTAAAACACTTTTACCACTTACATGTTTTTTACATTTAATCACATATAGATTCTTTTAGACTTCCTAATCCATGCCACTTAGTTGCGACACATACACCACTTACATTTTTCATATATATTAGATAGTTAAATCATTGCCACGCATAATTGCATTAATTCATGTAGTTTTCTTGATTTATTCTCATATTCATCCCATTTTGCACTGGCACATTTAAATTAAAACCATTATTGCATAAAAGTCATATAAGTAGTTTTTTAGGTTACTTTTGCATAAATAAAGTAAAATTCTTATCATGTTAGTTTTTGCATTCATAATTCATACTTTTTCATTTATTTTGGTTACTCATTTAAATTAAAGAAATCCCTCGAAAACATATATAAAATCACATCCTAGGGACCATCCTTATCGAATCCTTTAATATTTTATAAGAGATCATACCAAGGGAACATTCTCAAAAATACAAAAATTTGTCTCATCTTATTATGGAAAAATATCAAAAAGATTTCATAAGAAGAAAAATATTTCAAAATAAAATCAAACGTTCAGACTCAAACTAATTGGACATAAGGTACCATTTTCGGACGGGTGTCTTAGGGTGCCTAACACCTTTCCCGAGCATAACCAACACTCGAGCTCTTTAAATGAATGTTTGATTTAACTAGATTTTGGAGTTAATTTTTACTTAGCCCTTTTAAATTATTTTTCCAAAAATTCAGTGATCTAACACACCATTTCAACCCAATATTAGGTGGCAACTCCAAGTTTTAAAATGGCCTAAATATTTTTTTTGAAAAAATGAGTGCTTTAAAAAACCCCTTCTCTTTTAAACTATTAATATTTCATATCCTTTTCCTTTTGGAAAATCAGGGCGCCTCAGAAACATTTTTATGCATTAAATGTTTTACATAATTGGCTTTATTGAATTTCTGTCTCTATATTTTTCAAATCTTATAAATTGTTCGGTAAAATCTTTTGTGACTTAAATAGTAATCAAGTCAATATTTCTAACATTTGACTAGTATCTAGGCTAATTTGGTCCTCATTCATTGGTCAAAAATTATATTTCCATATGTTAATTCAAAAGTCCACAGTTAAAGGCCTTAAATTTTGGCATAAAGTCTGATTTTTGTGACAGTTGAGATATTCTAAAAATTGGGTTTAAAATGCACAAAATTCATTTTAAAATAACAGCAGAGTGATCCAGAAGAGAGAGAATTCAATTGAAAACATTCTACACTTTTACCTTCTTGAAAAACCTAACCAAAGATCAAAATTTTGGTGAAAAACTCTTTTTGATAAACCTAAATTGCGTTCCCGAGCCAAATTCTTTTGGTTGGTAATCTACATTTTTTAATTCCGGTAAGATCCATCCTTATTTAGATCTAGCTAAATATTATTGTGTTTATCTGTTGATTTAATCTGAGTTATATCTATGATTATTATTTGATTAGATCT
Source organism: Eucommia ulmoides (assembly GCA_016647705.1). Classification (NCBI taxonomy): domain Eukaryota; kingdom Viridiplantae; phylum Streptophyta; class Magnoliopsida; order Garryales; family Eucommiaceae; genus Eucommia; species Eucommia ulmoides. The sequence continues at coordinate 244,230 of JAENRU010000474.1, read as the reverse complement.
ATGTGTTCTAAACACTTAATATTGAATTTAAAATTCTTGTTCTTGTGTATTTTTTTCAATTGAAAAATCATTTTTCAAAACTCGTGTGTTGTAGAATTTTATATTGATTAAACGAATTAAACAATTTGATCATTTTTCTCTGGATTACATGTATGTGTGCTTAATTATTAAACTAGATAAATCAACACGAACTTGAAATTGCATAAATTTAATTGTATTCACTTCTATCTCACTTAAATCGGACTAAAATTGTGATTAATAACTATAAGTGTTGGTAGAAGCTTTAAGTGCATTTTCCGTATTTTGGGAGTTGTAGTTTGAACTTAAATCTAATTAGTCTGAGTGAGAGTGTATTTGAGTATAAGAAGCTTACTCAAACTAGATGTAAGAGTTTGATTCTCATCTTGGAAGAAGATTTGAATTTAGTGGATTAATATCCTGTAAGAGCTCAGGGGAGTATACGTAGGCAAGAGTAACTTACCGAACTACGATAAAATTATTGTGTCAATTTCTCTATCCCTACTCTTTGTGACTGTGGTTGTATTTTCATAACATTAAAACGCTTTTGTTAATAAATATAAAATCCAATTTTTTTTTGAATAGGTCACGATTAATTAGAATTAATTTTTAACCTACCTAATTCAACTCCCTCTTAAATAGTTCGTTGGGCCAACAATATGATTTATTCTAGTTACGGTACTTTTTAGGATAGGAAGATTTAGAGGCAGTTGGGTGAGGGTTTACCGAGGAGGGGGGGAGAGGGGGCGCAACATTGACCATTACCTCACTCTCTTTCTTTTTCGGCTGGGTAAACCTTTTTTTGTAGATCTAAACAAAATTTTCTCTAAGATCTTAAACTTTTCACTCCTGGAACTCTTCTTGCTTTATTAAATAACGAATATCTTCAATGACACATTTAATAGGCATTTCTAAAATGGAAGCACTAGAATTGCTTTGAAAATTATTAGTTGCTCCTCCTCGTTTAAAGGGGGAGTAATTTGAGCAACCTCTTCAAGCTATGTAGCATTTTTCCAACTCCTTCACCTTCCGGACCCATTCAAGAGAATGTCCTTTCTCTTATTCTCTAGTTTTTGACATACCTGACAGGACCTGCTGACCAGTATTTTGGTTAATCTGTGAGAGAAACAACTTTCTAAGGGTGAGTGGACATTCGGGGTAATGGGTTTGAGGGCCCTCCCAAAGATTCCTGATAGAAAGGTCCCTAAGTAGGATAGGGCAGTACACGATATGAGTAGGTTAAGGCCCATCAGGGTTAGAATTGATATTTGGGACCCAGTCTAAACAAGGTTGCCTGGCATAGAGTAGTTCAACCCAGTAGGATTTTGACTTGGTAGCGGGTTTTTCATTCCAAAAGCTAGGAGGAGCATTCTCATTCTAGGGTTCAAAATTTGGTGGTGAAATAGGAGTTCCACTAGATTGAGGGGAATCTGCCTCGAGAATTTGCTAACTGAGACTCTTGACCATTTACGTTAGCATAGATATATTCTCCTACATTTGGACGATCTCATTCACACAAAAAGGCTCGATGCTCAAATGCTATCTCAGAGTTGTTTCAGATTCAATTACAAGTGAGAAACAAACTACGGGGGGCAAGGGAACATATATCACCTTTTTGGGACAAATTTTCTTTTAAACTATTTAAATCACATCAAATAATAAGTCCACAAGTTAAGGTGACCTATGATTCATTCAAGTTCGAGGTTTCGAATTGCGATGATGACCATCCAGACAAACATAACAATTGGGCATAAGAATTTTCATTCATATTGAAATTATTAATTACAATCGAAATGAAAGTAACTTGGCATAATATTACAACCATATTGAATGACTCTAAATTTTGAACAACTCAAAACATCACTATACAAGTTGAAACAATGAAGTACAATCCTTGGAATGAAATGACAGACTTGATAGCAATTGCTTTGACATTTATAGAAATGCCTCCGACACTTAATTCTTCACCGGTATTGGAAACTTCACTTGTTTTATTCTTGAGTTCTAAAAAAGATCACCATCAATCGACGCATAACAATACCGAAATCCTTCCATTTCTCTAGAACTGAGTGTCCTACAAGAATTTGGGCATTACTTAGATCAAGGGTAACAAAAGGTTGGTCATGGGTTCAAACGCAACATAGTAAGGCTCAGTTCCTAAATATTAAAATCTTCGTTGTCCCATAGGTACAACCATCTTAGGTTGGTAATCCGAGCGAGATATTTTTAGTATCGGTACCAACAGTTTAACCACAATGGCCAAACATACCTACAGGATCCTCTTTCTAAACTTATAAGATTTCATCATTTGGGATAAATGAATGCGATGCAAGTGTATGTGCCTTGGAAGAGATAACAATAGGAACATCACATGGGAAGGGAAACAGATATATGTGCAAAAAAAAAAAAAAAAACCCCATTACAACCCACACGTATTTAAAATATAAATGGGAAAGATAACAAGAAAAATAAAACGACATTTGGATTTGGATTATTTGGACTTATTTTGACATTCTATACTTGACCCTCTAACTATCCCTTGTGAAGTTGTCAACTGAAGCTGAGGCTAAATATGTGTTTTAAGGAAAAGTAAAGAGATGTGTTTATAAATGTGTCAGTTTTCTCATAAAGGAACTTAGGCTGAATTTAGAGAGAGAGAGAAACATCTCCACCAAACATTAGGTCTAATATGTGCTAGGACAAAGAGTTTAATTTATTTATTTTTAATTGAAATGGCCTATGTAAAGATTGACTACAAAAGTTGGTTCAACCAAATATTCATTTTAAAAGAATCTGGAGGTCAGTTATGCTCGGGAAAGGTGTTAGGGCACACCGCTTAAAAATTGTATCTTATGTCCAATTAAATCAAAGTAGTCAAAGTCCAAATATTGTAGCTTTTTATTGAAATTGTTTTTATTTTATTATGAAAAATATTGTTTTTATTTTAAAATTAAAGGGGATTGTTTTTTGGTATTTTTGAAATGTTCCTATGATGTGACCTTTAATCAAATATTAGAGGAATTGACAAGAGGATTCCTTTATTAATAAATCAAATTAACTACCTTAATTAAAACAAGAAAATTAATCTAAGTGAGTCATGATAATCAAATGAACATATGAATGTACATTCTAAGTATAAATAAGATGGTGTTAGACCAACATCATATAAACCTACGTTGACTTTAATCTTAATGTTTAAAATAAAGCTATATAACCTTAATTTTCTCATGAAAAAGAAACATGACAATGATTTATTATGTCCTAATTGATTTTAGCTTGCATAAGATTGTGTTTGGGTAAAGGATTAGTGTGAGGGATTTGATTTGTTCAAAGGATTTTATAATTTTTTTCTACAAATTCTTTGTTTAGGTATTTATTACGAGGAATTTGTCAAATCCTTTCATTTAAAAAATAGGGGTGAAAGAGTTATTTGCAAATTCTTTTGTTTAAGGTGTGATTTCTAATTCCATACAAGGGGGTATTTGTAATTTCCTCCTCAAAATCAGTCCTTGTCCACCAGCCTCCTCCTTAATTCTTTGTTCATCATACTCGCGTTCCACTTGAGCTTCTTTCTCTCATCATCGTTATTGTCCTCACGTTGTTCGGCCATTCGGTCCTTCGTCGTTCGTTCCTTGTCCTCAGGTCGTTCGGTTGTTTAATCGTTCAGTCCTTCGTAACTTCGTCTTTCATCGTTCGATTATCATCCATCGTTGTTGCACCTTGCCGTCACTGTCGCCGTCGCCATCCATTACTGTTAAATTTATTTAGGCTTGTTTTCTAAATTCTTTAGGTTTCTTGTCTAATTTCGTGTACATCTAGGTTCAGGGTTCCAATTTCTTCATGTTTCTTGTCCAATTTCGTGTAGATCTAGGTTTTCACGGCTTTAATTTCGTGTAGATCTAGGTTTTCAGGGCTTCAATTTCGTGTAGATTTTGGTATTTTGGTTCCAAATTCTGGCTAGATATAGGGTTCTTTGTTATGTGGATATGGGTTCTTTGTTGATTTGCTCATTTTGTGAATTTATTCGAGTTTAGGGTTCCAATTTCTATCTAGATGTAGTGATTTTTGCTATATAGATCTAGGGTTATTTGTTATTTTGTGAATTTTTGTGTATTTTTAGCATTTTGTACAAAGTATGAAATTCAATGGATTTGAAAATTCCGTTTACAAATAGTTCACCTATCTAAATAAGATAATTGTAAAATTACACGATTAAATACTTCAGCTAAAATAATTATCCAAATAAAGGATTTGTCAAATCTCCTACCCAAAAGCTGAAATCTGAAATGAATGCAAAATATTGACCTAAATAAAATAAAATTATTTTATGTCATGCTTAATGTGTATTTAAAAATAAGATGAGTACATGACATGTAAATATTAGCAAACATGCATAAAATGAGGTAAATTTTGGATAACTAGTGTGTTGAAAGTACAAATTGGCAATTTACAGTGTCACCCCTTTATGACTTTTCTTTATGCAAAATGACTTAACGCAAAAGCTATTAGTGGACGCGATACTTTTTCACGTCTTAAATTACTCGCAAGTGCACGAGGTCAAATTTTAATATGGTGGATCTTTCAATCGGATATCGTCCATAGGGAATTGTGTTTGATTAATTGAAAACCATAATTTGTATAGTCTTATATTATCTCGACGGTTCAAGAAATGTTTGTGTTTGAATATTTAAAACTAAGTTAAACTAACAACTATTGGGTTAATTCTAATTAAATGGATTACCTAGGGATTGATTTCATTCACTTAATACATATTTGACTTCGTTTAATTAACAATAATGGTATATATCCTATCCGACAATCTAGGTATCTCAAACTCGCTCATTACCTCTCTTGACTGTAAAATGAGCGATTATGTGACTTCGCGTTAACGCTAAAGTCCACTCTAGCGTTTTTTAGAACACATAGTCACATGAGTCTTAACCTAACCTGGGATTCCACACTTTCTAATGCCTGGGCATTAGATCATCGTGATGTGTTTAATCCTAGTCTAAATCCGGGGTTACCTGTCCCGAGTATCGAACCCCGTATTCTCAAAACCAACCCTAATACCTTAACAAACATATTAAAATTGTAATAAAATGGTAAACATAATCAAATTTAGACAAACAACCATTAAAGTAATATATATTCAATCAAACATGTATTTACATGAGTTACATCAATCCCTAGTGATAGGTGTAAATTGCCTATATATTTTCAAACTGAATTTGTTAGTTTTCGACTACATTTATTATGTTTTAATATGTTTTTATTATTTTTGTATTAAAACAGGTATATGGGTGAAAAGGTAGGAAATCGGAGCACAAACGATCAATTCGAACCAAAAATGGTCGAAGAACAATAGAAAAACAACTAAGGAGGCAAGATTCTAAAAAGAAGCCCACCGCCGCGGCGCTGAAAATGTAGAGAAGACAAATTCTTGCTGAAAGCTCACTGCCTAGGCTGTGAAATGATAGAATGTTTTCCAATTTTAGCGCCTTCTCCACCGCCGCGGCGAACAGTGAACCGACATGCCTACCGCCTAGGCGGTGACCTCTGCATAGTTTAGATATTTTATTTTAGATATTTTACCTATTTAAACCCCTCTCCTCCCCTCTCCTTTGAACTTCTTCGGCCATTACAGCCCCTAGGGCTTAGTATAGAGTATATAGAGAGTATGGGGAGTGCTCAAATAAATCCGAAGGAGAAGATTGCCATGTGGAGAAGGAGAATCGATCGGTGGACGGTTTTAGCGGCTAATCTTCGGATATCGGCTAAGTTCATCCGTTTTTTATTTTATTTCTTATCGTCTATGTTTGTTTGAGCATGTTTAGCTTTGTTTTAATTGTATAAATGGCTATGGCCATAGGCTAAACGTGGATTGTAATAGGGATTAACATATTATTTATAAAAATATAGTTCTGGTTGAATTTGTGTTTCGTTTATGGTTGTTCCTTATAATTTCAATTGTATTTCCGTGTTTCTATGATTATATGCTACTTTAGATATATTGAGAATACAGGATTTGACACTCAGGAGAGGTAACCCCGGATTCGGATTAGGGTAAATACAACACGACAATCTAACGACCCGCGAGGGTATTAGAAAGTATGCAATCGATGACGTTAGGGCGAGACTCACGTGACTTAGAGTCATTAAGATGTTTAGGGGGACTTCAGCGTTGACACGAAGTCACGTATTCTCCCGTCTTACACTCGGAAGAGGTGGCGAAGGAGTTTACGAACTGAGATTGTCGGATACGCCGAACGCCGTTAATGTTAACTAAAATGAAACCAAATGCATTTAAGTAAATAAAGTTAATCCTTAGGCAATCCACTCCCCTAAATAATCTCAATATAGTATTTATAATATAATTAACTTAATTAGTATTTTAGTTTAAGATTAGTATAAATTATATTCCCTTTTTATCGCCTCGATAAATTTAGGTTATGATAATCGCGGTATTCGATAGTAATCTCAACCAATCCCTGTGGATATGATACCTGACCGAAATGTCCATTATACTAAAACTTAATCCATACACTTGCGGTGAAAGTGACAATGCTTAAATAGCGGCCACCACCTAGATAATATTTATCTAGCCTACCATGATCTTAACCATACAAATATTAACACAAGAAGTATTCATCATCATTTGATATAAAAAGTTAAGTTACAAAGATAGAAACAAAGGAAGAACGATCAAATCTTAGAGTGGAGTGGTCCACTATCGCCAACGATCGGTCCTGAAATGATTCATCGTCTCCAAATGTTAAATCTCCTCTTTGAACTCTGATGAAATGCTTAATATCATGTATATCAAGTGTGGAACGATTTTTACAAATGGGAGAAAAAAGGGACTTAAATAGAAGGCTTCAAAAATATCTAGAGAAAATAGATATTTTCTGCACAGAGAGACCGCTGCGGCGGTGAGTTAAGTTGATTAACTTCACCGCTACGGTGGTGAACGAAAACCTAAACTCTCTGTACTTTCACCGCCTCGGTGGTGAATGAACACTGCGGTGGTAAGACTGGCACTAAGTTCTCTATACTTTCATCGCCTCGGTGGTGAATGACCGCTGCGGCTGTAAGTTTTTTGCAATTTTCCCTACATATCCACCGCCTCGGCGGTGGCCTAACCGCCACCACAGTGGGTTTGCTGTCCTGAAACCTTGTTTTTTTCACCGTTTTTTCACCGCTTTACTTGTTTATCACTCAATTACGTCCCCACACCTGATTTACATAAAAACAAACAAAAACGCAATAAAATATTACTAAAACACTAAAAAACTATCAAATTCGGCTTAGACGTAGATAAGTATTTCTAGCCTATCAAATACCCCCAAACTTTGAATTTTGCTTGTCCTCGAGCAAAACATCCTAACACTAAAATAAACTAACAGTACTAATTAACTAACTAACTAACTACTAAAAATGAATAAACTTTAACAAATAAGAAGTAAACGCATACGAGTTCCAAGTTCAATCGAAGAAACCAATTTGTTCTTCTCTCAACAGCCCTCAATCAGATCAAGTTCGTGAAATAACACACACTGTGTGGTGTTCTAGAATTTCAACACTCAATATTAATAAAATCCATTCTAGATCCATTTAAAGTGTGTGTATGAGAACTCAAATATATAACTATCAAAATACCGGATTGGATTATTCAATAACTAAGCTCATGACTTAAACCATTTAAGGATTAGAAATATACTTGACTGGGCTCGACTATCCACTAATGTAGGTTTTGGAAATTTATAGAGATCAATAGGGCTTGGATAGGCATTGGAGAACGACCAAGGGTGTCTCAGGAATAGAAAACAAGTAATTGTTATAATTACGATAATTTAATGATACCCAAGGCATAAACTCTTATCGCTATATCTCTCTCGTAACCCCAAATATTTAAAACACAACCCTGAACCAGAATTTAAGAACTTTGTATTTACTTGTCGAAAGAACAAAAATAAAAACTATATTCATAGAGCTTTTTTTTTTTTTTTTTTTTTTTTAGCATAAACGTAACACACCCCTAAACTTATTTGATTTTGTATAATTTTAGGGGTGTGTAAATAGAATTCAAAGAATGACAAGTGAATATACTAATACCAAACTAATAAAAATTCGTCTGAAATCCAACCGCTCAGTTCAAGTAGCATAAAATAATGCTAACTTGATTTCACTCAATTCGTGCATTTGGATTAGCGACAATGGTTTGAAAAAATTTTAATTGGCTAGGATTTTTATACATGTTCAGAATTGAAAAGGTTATCGGCTTCGATAGGGTAACGAAGGATAAAACATTTAAGGTTAGTTTCAAAGGTTCAAGCGATAAAAATGAAGGCCTAAATCATGCCTCCTGAACCACCTCACCTAGGATTTCACCTCAAGTTTCCCCTAGTCATGTTCTAGATTCCTCAAATTTGTTATGAACTTATAACTGAATAATCGGTGTCAAATCGTTCAAATAATTATACAGTGAGTCTATGCTATTGTGCGATTTAGAATCAAAATAATTTTTACTCTATCGACATGCCAAGCACACAAAACATACACGAATGTATCACCCCCGACCTCGATATACAATTAGGGGATAATTTTCATCATCGAGAAATGACCCAGACGAACTCAACAACTCAACACGCAAATACTACTTCATACATAAACATCTCCACATTAAATCTAAACACTAACATACATACACTAAACTAAACATTTCACATGCATAAACACAAAAATTGAAATAAAACTTAACTATATGTTAAAGTCTACAATATAGATAAAAGCTTCTACAAAGCGTAACTAAGCATTCATAAAACATCTAATATAATACATCAAAATTTTGTTCATCATTTTCTAACAAAAAAAATAAATTGGATGAATATCTCCCCAAACTTAAGGTAGGCAGTGTCCACGCTGACTGAGTAGTGAACCCAATAGTAGTATATAGCAATCAAAAGAAAAATTGGGTTTTGAACACATACCTAGGAGATGAGACGTAGAAGTCTCACCTCCTACTGTCCACCTGGAGGAACTTCATCGCTACCACTGTCTCGTTGGAAAGGAAAGTGTGGCGGTTGTAAGAGGTGCGGATAAGCGCTCATGTCGATTCCAAGGCACTCGTTAATGAGCCGTTGGACTTGATCTTGTTGGCGTGTATATTGATCTAGGAACATCCGGAGCTCGGCATTTTGGAGATCCAAATTATATTGTCCTTGGAGAAGAACTCGATTGTCGAGCCCAAAATCCTTGAGCTACTGATATACCCTCTCCAAAGTGATCGAGGGCCCGCCGAGATCTTTTTGAATTGGGGCCTCAGATGGCCCCGCCTCTTCCGCTTTGGGATCTTCCTCTTCTTCAGCTTCGGGATCCCCCACCCCTTGTGCTTCTCCTTTCCACATCTGAGTTATCATAGCTAGATCGAGCAGAACGATAAGGGGGAAAGCGTTATCCCCGATTATTGATACACAAGCCTATCGGAATAGGTCGATCAATAACGATATAAATTGAAGGTCGACCTTTATTGTTTGGGTGGCATGAAGAATAGAGGAGTAGATCAAGAACCTGACATTGAGTGACTTGCCTGTCTGAATGGAGTAAAACGTCATAGCCCGCTCTTTGGACACATTTGACAAGTGAGTTGTCGAGAGAAGGCTTCTGCAATCAAAATGGTGCCAAATTTTAGGGATCAGATTGAGGAACTTAGCTGGGAAAGTGGCTAGACCCTGCCCTATGTGCGTCCATTGGACATTGCCTGAAGTTTTGGCTCGGATCACGGTTTCCATGCTCGGATCTCTACCCCCATATGGTTCGTCAGTGGGTGCTGGGGCTGCCAATCCCAAAACTTCATTAATGCGCTCGGGACTGAATGAGATGGGGCACGTTCAGACCCTTGTTCAATTGTCATTGGCTTCTATGATATTAGCATAGAATTCCCGCACTAAAGCCACCTTGCCCAGGAGTGGTGACTTGCAAAAACCTTCCTGACCGCGGCTTCGGATCACATCTTGAAATTCCACTGGGAGACTTTCCAGTTGCCCAAAGCCTCACTGTTGAATACATGTTCATTTATGTTCGAAGCGGTAAAAGTGCTCCTTGGCCGGTTTGTAAACAAACTAAGAGGAATTATAGTCGGCGGCGGGACCCCCGGCACGAGAACTCGAACCTTCTCCCCTTGGTCTCTTTGATGTAGCTTGTTTAGTCATTATTCCTATCAATTACAATCACAAACATGGAAGCCCAATCATATCTGAACAATGGAAAACAATCCCTCGAATCAACACCATCAAGAACACAACACAATCGCAATACGCACACACCAATCGCAACAGTTTCAACAAAATTTCAACAATATTGCATTTAATTTTGTATCATACAATGTAACAATCCATAGAAATTGTATTCATCACCAAAAATCAAATTGAAATCCCATAGTGATAAAGAAAATTGCAAAAATGGGGTTCAAGGGTTTAGGGAACAATCCAAATTCAACCATTCTTGATATGAATATGCAAATCAACTAAAGATTTCAACATATAGATGAAATGTAGCATCAAAAGTACTTATCAAAAAAATTTGTTCCAAATGATTGAAAATGGGAGAAATCGCCCCTTTTGTTCCTTAAACCCTATGATTTGAAAATGGGGTGGAAATTGATTTTTGGAGGATGATTCGTGGTGGAAATCAGAAATTTTAAAAATAGAAGGATGGATTTGAGGGTTGGAAATGGTTTGGGAGGATGAAAATTGAGATATTTGGGGTTTTAAATGTGGTTTTGGAGGTGTAAATGATCGATACGGTCTTTATTCAAACAGAGGCTTCACCACCTCGGCGGTAGAGCACTTTTTTCAAAATTTTACATTCTGTTGTTTCACCGCCTCGGTGGTGAAGTGCTTATTTTTAAACCATTGCAACCTGAAGTTTCACCGCCTCGGCGGTGAAGCGTTTTGTTTAAAACCTTACATCTTATAATTTTACCGCTGTAGCGGTGAGTTGCCTGTTGGCTTTTCATGATTTATTCAATTTTTCACAACAAGACTCCACACCACACGCTTCTACTTTGCTAGTTCAATGATTTTAATTACGAAACACACCCCTGAGTATCCACACTCCTCAATTCACATCCAAACACGCTCCGAGACCATTCTGGCCTCTAAAAAGTAAGTAATAACAAAGGTCGGGCAAGATCATACCCTCGGTTTCATATCAAAAAGTGCTTGATTAATCGTCCCCAGTAGGACTTAACAAATTCAAAGATCATTCATCAATGAGGGAGATACTCTCCACAACTCGCTCTTCGTTTCGGAAGTAATGTTTGATCCGCTCCCTATTGACTTGAAAAATTCATCCGTCATCGCCTTCTAATTTGACGGAGCAGAATTGAAATACATGCTTGATCCAAAATGGTCCAGACTACTGGGACTTCAATTTTTCAGGAAAGAGCCTCAGCCGTGAATTGAACAACAGAACTTGCTGACTCGGGCTAAACTCTCCCCTCTCTATCTTCTTATCATGCCACTTCTTCGTCTTGTCTTTGTAGAGCTTAACATTTTTATATGCTTCATTACGGAATTCTTCTATTTCATTGAGTTGGAGGAGACATTGTTCACCTGATGCTTTTAGATCGAAGTTCGATTTCTTTATCGCCCAAAAGGCGAGGTGCTCTAACTCAACTGGCAAGTGACACGCATTTTCAAACACCAACCGATACGGTAATATACTGATCGGTGTCTTAAAAGCCGTGCGATATGCCCATAGTGCATTATCCAACTTCACCGCCCAATCCTTGCAATTAGATTGAACTATTTTCTCAAAAAATTGCTTGATCTCCCTGTTTGACACTTCAACTTGGCCGTTTGTCTACGGATGGTACGACAGCGCCACCTTATGACTCACCCCATACTTTATCAACAAAGTATTGAACATTTTGTTATAAAAGTGGGTTCTTTCTTCACTAATTATGTCTCGAGGTGTCCCGAACCGCGTCCTGATGTTTCTCTGAAGGAACTTAAGAACCACTTTGGCATCATTTGAAGGTGTCGCTACAGCTTCAACCCACTTAGACACGTAGTCCACCGGCAGTAGAATATACTCCTGACTGAATGACGATAGAAACGATCTCATGAAGTCTACACCCCATACATAAAATAACTCTAATTCAAGAATATACATTTGGCATCGATCGCAAGTGTTTACAAAAGTATAAGCATCTCTAAACAATGATAGCCAGTAAAAATCAGACTAAAGCACTTTTGTGGCCGTCCGAGTCATTCCAAAGTGACTACCACAAGGTGATAAATGGTAGTGATAAAGAATACTTGCCATCTCTTCCTCTGGAACACATCGTTGGATCACCTGATCAACACACTTCTTGAATAGCAACGACTCATCCCACATATAGTACCTCGAATCGAACAAGAATTTCTTCCTTTGGGAACTTGTAAGATCCGGTGGTAACACTTTGCAGGCTAGAAAATTGATGATATCCACAAACCACGGAAGTGTAGTGTCAATTTTGAACAACTGCTTATCAGGGAACACCTCTGTAATACAGGACTCATCACCAATGTCCTTTTGCACTAGTCGTGACAAATGATCATCAACAACATTTTCACTCTCTTTCTTGTCTCTTATCTCTACATCAAACTCTTGCAATAAGATAATCCACCTGATTAGACGCGACTTGGCGTCCTTCTTGGCGAATAAGTACCGGATGGCGGCGTGATCCTTATAGATGATCACGTTGGATCCTATCATGTAGGATCGGAACTTATAGCATGCAAAAACAACTTCTAGTATCTCTTTCTCGGTTGTAGTGTAATTCTCTTGTGCATTGTTCAAAGTCTTGCTTAAATAGTAAATGGATCAGAAGATCTTCTCCTTGCGTTGGCCTAAAACCGCTCTAACCGCATAATCACTAGCATCGCACATTATTTCAAATGGATCGTTCCAATCCGGAGCAACTATTATAGGAGATGTGATCAACTTTTCCTTCATTTCATTAAAAGCTTTCAAGCAAGTTTTGTCAAATTCAAATGGGGCGTCGTTCTCAAGTAAGTGACACAACGGCTTCACCGTTTTTTAAAAGTCTTTGATAAAGCACCGGTAGAAGCCCACATGCTCCAAGAAACTTCAAATCCCTTCACATTTATCGGAGGTGGAAGTTTTTCAATTGTTTCAATCTTGGCTCGGTCTACCTCAAGCCCCTTCGAAAAGGCTTGATGACCTAAGACTATTCCTTCTTTAACCATAAAATGACACTTTTCCCAATTGAGAACCAAGTGCTTCTCTTTACAACGATTGAGAACAAACGCCAAGTTGTACAAGCAATGATCAAAGGACGAACAAAAAACTGAAAAGTCATTCATGAAAACCTCCATAATATCTTCCACTATATCCAAGAATATTTCCATCATACACCGTTGGAACGTGGCCGGTGCGTTGCATAGACCAAAGGGCATTCGTCGGTAGGCATATGTTCTATAAGGGCTTGTAAAGGTAGTCTTCTCCTAGTCTTTCAGTGCTATGCTTATTTGATTATACCCCATGTAGCCATCAAGAAAGAAATAATGATCATAGCCGACAAGACGATCAAGCATTTGATCGATGAATAGAAGTAAAAAATGATTTTTCCTTGTTGCCTTGTTCAATCTTCGATAGTTAATACACACTCGCCATCCAGTGATGGTTCTTGTCAAAATAAGATTATTTTTCTCATTTTTCACATCCGTCATGCCGTCTTTCTTTGGCACCACTTGCACCGGACTAACCCACTCGCTATCAGATACAGCATAAAAAATTCCAACGTTCAAGACCTTCAACACCTCTGCTCTAACGAATTCTTTTATTGCCGAATTTAGCCTCCATTGATGCTCAATGGAAGGTTTGAATGAATCCTCCATTAAGATCTTATGCATGCAAATTGTTGGGCTAATTCCTTTAATATTAGAAATAGATCATGCAAACGCGGATCTATGTCATTTCAAAATTTTCAGCAACTTGTATTCTTCCTCTTCCATCAAGGATGATGAGATTATCACCGGATTGGTTAAATCAAACACGTAGTCCACAACATCAACTTTCGTGGTTGAGCTCTCCCCGCCAAAATCCCCCATAGATAAGGAATTTGTGAGTGTATACTCCAATGGATCCATATACACATTTTCATGAAAGAATTCCCTCACACACGAGTCAACAACATCTACTCGGTTGCATTTAGGACATTCATCCGGAAACTTCATAGTTTTGAAAATGTTAAACTTTACCTCATCTTCTTTAACTCGCAACGTCAAATTGCCATTATGCACATCAATTAAATCCTTTCTCATTGCAAGAAAATGCCTTCCAAGGATGATTGGAATCTCCCTATCCTCCTCCATTTCCAACACGACAAAGTTCACTGGGAAGATGAACTTGTCCACCTTTACTAAAACATCCTCAATAATTCCTTTAGGATATGTTAATGATTGGTCCTCCATTTGGAGGAAAATTGTGGTTGGCTTAGCATTATCGAGCCCCAACTTCTGGTAGACGGAAGATGACATCAAGTTGATACTAGCACCAAGATCATACAGTGCTTTGTCAAAATGAGATTTCTCGATAGTACACGGAATCGTGAAACTACTAGGATCCTTCAGCTTTTTAGGCAATTTCCTTTGCAGTATAGCACTGCATTCCTCCGTCATTTTCACCATATCGTATTCCTCCAACTTCTTTTTCTTCATCATTATGTCTTTTAAGAACTTGTCATAGTTAGACATTTATTCTAAGACATCCACAAAAAGTATGTTGATTTGTATTCTCTTGAAGATGTCAAGAAACTTTGCAAATTGATGGTCCAACTTCTTCTTTTGGAATCATTGCAGATAAGGCAATAGTGTGGTTTGAATCGGTGGATTGTCCGGGAATGTAATTCTCCCCGGAATCACCCTTTGATCTCCTCTCTTCTCTTCCATTTTCTCTTCTTTCTTCTTTTCCTTTTTCTCATCAACTTCTTCATTCTTATCATCCTTTCTCTCATCAACTTCTTCCTCTATGTGTCTCTTTGGTTCATTTTGGTCAACATCATGTTTTACCACTGGCTCTTCTTCCATCGATTTTCTTGCTTCAACCTCTTTTTCGCTTCTCAACATAATAGCCTTGAATTCTCTTGGGTTAGTTTTCGTGTTGTTAAGAAACTTTCCCTTGGTTTTCTCTTGGATCGTACTTGCAAGTTACCCGATTTGAGTCTCCAATGATTTCACAGTAGCATTTATGTTTGTACATGTGGTCTTAATCGAGTCAAGCCTCGTCTCGTGCTTGTTAAGCCTGTTGTGTGTCTCACGCAGTATTGTTTGCGTTTTATTCATGAAATATCCCATCGTTTCTTCCAAGTTTGGCTATTGATTTTGAATAAGAGGTTCTTGCATTTGGTGGTTTTGTTGCATAGGATAACCTTGAGCTTGTGTTCCATAACCGGGAGGTGGCCAGAACGTGTTCTAATTGTTCGCATATGAAAAGTTTTCATGGTTACGATGTACAGGATGATAGTGAGTCAAAATATTGGTGGCGGGCCTGAAAGTATAAGCCCGTTGACGAAGTGACATTCTTCGAACTCACTATCCACTCCGGGTTGAGAACTACTTGCAACATTCTTCGCTTCATGACTTGACGAAGCATACTTAGTTGAGAAGGTGACTAATTGATCTGAGAGTTTTGAGACTTGGGCTGATAAGGTATCCAATATGATCGGATTCTTGAATTGAAGCTACCTTTCTTCCCGTGTTCCTCCCATTTGTTTATTGGTAATTATTGGTTGCCATTTTCTCCAGTAACGCATTTTCTTTAACAGGTGTTTTTGACAACAATGATCCTCTTGAGGCAGCAT
Source organism: Eucommia ulmoides (assembly GCA_016647705.1). NCBI lineage: Eukaryota > Viridiplantae > Streptophyta > Magnoliopsida > Garryales > Eucommiaceae > Eucommia > Eucommia ulmoides. Next base: position 228,344 of record JAENRU010000474.1, on the reverse strand, counting down.
CAACTATGGTCCTTGTTTGTCCATCTAACCCATTATAGAAGAGGTGGGTTTGAAACCAATCTTGAGACCCGTGTTGGGGGCACCGACACAATAGATCCATAAATCTTTCCCACGCTTCGAACAGTGGCTCGTAGTCCCTCCGAAGAAATTACGCTATTTCACCTCTGAGTTGAGAAGTCTTCGAAGGGGGGAAGAACTTAGTAAGGAACCTTTGAGCAAAGTTCTCCTAAGTGTTGATACTTCCCGGTTGAATCGATTGTAACCAACCCCGTGCTCGGTCACAAAGTGAGAACGGAAATAACCTCAACCATATTACATCCTCAACAACTAAGTTAATTTTAACTATATCACATATCTCTAGAAAGGTATCCAGATAGACATTGGAGTCCTCATGCAGATTCCCGTCATATTAGTTTTGTTGTACCATATTGATTAGGGCGGGCTTCAGCTCGAAGTTGTTGGCTTGAATTGGTTGCCGCCAAATTCCTGAGTAGTTATTGAACATTATTGGCCGATAGTAATCCCTAAGGACTCATTGTGGAACTTCCTGCTCCGGAGTCTGCTGCGATAGTGTCTGCAGTACCGGCGGTTGTTGAGGCATATGTAGCATACGATCGTCTCCACCATTGGCCATAGTGTGAGCTTGGCTTCTTCTCTCTCTCCTTATCCTTGTCAAAGTACGCTCGATCTCGGTATCAAGAGTAAAGAATTGCAAACTTTTACTATGGTGCATGCACTACTCGATCACAGCAAATGAAGCAAAGTAAAAAAATAATGAATTGAAAAATAAATAAAACAAAAGAATTGTCCGGATTAATATTTCAACCACTCGGTCACAATATCAACCAAATCAAAACACCGTATCCCCAGCAACGTTGCCAAAAACTTGGACGCGACACTTTTTCATGTCTTAAATTACTCGCAAGTGCACGAGGCCAAGTTTTAATATAATGGATCTTTCGATCGGATATTGTCCACAAGGAAACGTGTTTGATTAATTGAATACTGTAATTTGCATAGTCTTATATTATCTCGACAGTTCAAGAAATGTTTGTGTTTGAATATTTAAAGACTAAGTTAAACTAACAACTATTGGGTTAATTCTAATTAAATGGATTACCTAAGGATTGATTTCATTCACTTAATACATGTTTGATTTCGTTTAATTAACAATAACGGTGTTTACCCTATTTAACAATCTAGGTATCTCAAACTCGCTCATTACCTTTCCCGAGTGTAAAATGAGCGATTATGTGACTTCGCGTTAATACTGAAGTCTCCCTCTAGCATTTTTTAGAACATATAGTCACATAAGTCTTGACCCAACCTCATGGATTGCACACTTTCTAACGCCCTCCCGGGTCGTTAGATCATCGTGATGTATTTAATCCTAGTCCGAATCCGGGGTTACCTATTCCAAGTGTCAAACCCCGTATTCTCAAAATCAACTCTAATACCTTAACAAGCATATTAAAATTGTAATAAAATGGTAAACACAATCAGATTTAGACAAACAACCGTTAAAGTAACACATATTCAATCAAATATGTATTTACATGAGTTACATCAATCCTTAGATAATATTTATCTAGCCTACCATGATCTTAACCATACAAACAAGAATGGTTCATCATCATTTGATATAAAAAGTTAAGTTACAAAGATTAAAACAAAGGAAGAACGATCAAATCTTAGAGTGGAGTGGTCCACTGTTGTCAAAGGTCGGTTTTGATATGATTTCTCTTCTCCAAATGTTGAATATCCTCTTTGAGGTCTCTAGAGAAAATCTATATTTTCCGCACAGAAAGACTGCCGCTGCGGCGGTTAACCGCTGCGGCGATGAGTTAAGTCGGTTAACTTCACCGTTGCAGTGGTAAACCAAAACCTAAACTCTCTGGACTTTCACCTCCTCGGTGGTGAATGACCGCTGCGACGGTGAGACTGACATTAAGGTCTTTGTACTTTCACCGCCTCGGCGGTGAGTTTTTCACAATTCTTCTTGCATCTCCACCGCCGTGGCGGTGGGTTTGCTATCCTGAAACCATGTTTCTTTCACCGTTTCTTCACCGTTTTCTCATCGCTTTGCTTTTTTATCACTTAATTATGTCTCTACACTTGATTTACAAAAACAAAAAAACAAAAACGCAATAAAATATTACTAAAACACACAAAAACTACCAAATTCGACTTAGAAGCAGATAGTTATTTCCAACCTATCAATTAGTCTTTTATTATGTGGTACAAATGTAAATAAATTGCAAGTTGCCAAAGGAAATATGGGATACCCTGCAGGTCACACATGAAAGAACAAGTCAAATCAAGGAATACAAAATCAGTGTTATGGTCCATCAATTCGAGCTTTTGAAAATGGATTATTCAAAAACAATCCTGGATATGTACACCAGATTCACCAACATCTATAATAGTCTCAGTGCTCTAGGAAAACCATACTCAATGCCGAAAAAAAATCCAAAAAATTATGAGGTCCTTGATCAAAGCGTGGGATCCCAAGGTGACAACAATTCAGGAAGTAACGCACCTAAACATATACACCATTAACGAGATCATTGGCAACCTAATGACTCACAAGCCTTCTATCTAGGTATATGAAGAGGTGGAAAGCTCTAGAAAACAAAAGTTCTTGGCACTTAAGGCATAGAAAATTGATGATGATGGTGACGAGCTCAGTTTAGACAACGATCAAAAGATAGATCTATCTCTTTTTACAAAAAATCATCATGATAATCCCACATCACACTTTCCATGGTAAGAGAAATTTCAATGTCAACAACATTGAGTGTTTTAATTGTCACAAAACAGGACACTTCAATAAAATTATCCCCAACAAAAGAAAGAAAACAAATGTAGTGACCAAAAAAAATCGAAGAAAGGCAAAAGGAAGTTTATGAAGCCTACAAGGGATGAATCAAATTCTAGCAGCTCTAAAAAATCAAGCAGCGAAGAGGAATCAATAGTGTTTTCCCTAATGGAAAATGGGAATGAGGTATTAGATTCAAGTTGTTCCAATTCTTATCCTTTTAATTGTTCTCAAATTCAGAAAAGGTGAGAATGATTTAAAAATATTTTTGGGAAGCTAGAGATGTGTTTTCAACAAAGTTGGTCTTGGATTTCAAATGAATATTAAACAAAAATAACTTCACAACTTCTTTTCTGAAACCAAGAAAGTTGTCAAATGTTTAAATTGTAACATTTCAAGGTATTAGACCTAAATTAATAGTAAAACAGGTTTGGGTTCTTAAGGGAACAATAAATGTTCAAACTAAAAAAATTGAACCCACATAGATTGTGTACCACTTAGTAACTATTTAAGGTGCTCCTTGCATATTAGTCTTAATGCAACTATAATTGGTTCCTAGATAGTGGTTTTTCTAGGCACATGACTGGTAATACTTCATAATTTTCCTCTTTAGTACCTAAAGACGAAAATTCTACCTGTGGGGTTCGATACTTTATTCCTTATACTCAGCCAGTGATAGATGTGATCTACCTACATATTTCCAAACCGAATTAAGTTAATTTTTGAGCGTTTATATAGTATTTTATTATGTTTTAATTAGTTTTTATACTTTTTGTATAAATCAGGTGTGTGGGGAAAAATAGTATGAAACTGGAGCGAAAACGATGTGATTAAACCAACAACGGTAGAAGAACAGTGGAAAAATGAGCTCGGAGGCAATATTGTGAAACAAGCCCATCGCCTAGGCAGTGAAAATACTGAGAAAACCCTATTCTTGCGGGACACTCACCGCCTAGGCGGTGAAACGACAGAATATTTTCCAAATCCACCGTTGTCCTCACCGCCAGGATGATCAACCAACCGACATACCCACCGCCTAAGCGGTGACCTCTATACAGACTGAAGATATTTATTAGATATTTTGAGATATTTTAGCTATATATATCCCTTGTCCTCCCCCTCTCTGTCTCTTGACATTTTGAGCCCCTGAGAATATATCTAAGGGTAGATAGAGTAGTTTTAGAGGGAGAGCTCACATCCCGAGGTAGAGAAGACAACAAAGTGATCGTTAAACGGTTCTTAGCGACAAATCTTCGGACAAGGCTAAGTTTTTCAATTTTTTCCTTTGTTTCTTTAACTTAGGATTTTGTGACCATGGTTAGCTCGATTTCAATGTTTATACAGTTATGACCACGAGTTAAATGTAGATTGTATAGGGATTAATACTATATTTATAAATATGTTGTTTGGATAATTTCGGTATTGCGTTTATGTTTGTTCTTCATAGTTTGATTGTATTTATTCTATTGTTTGTTTATCATGCTTAGATAGATAAATGGAGAATACGAGATTTGAGAAACCCCAGATTTGGATTAGGGTAAATGAACGCCATGATCCAATAACCCGGTCGGGGTTAGGATTGTGGACAATCGATGAGGTGGGGCAAGACTCACGTGACCTAGAGTCGTTAAGACATTGAGGGGGACATCTTTGTTGACTCAAAGTCATGTATTCCCCTGTCTTACACTCAAGAAAGGTGGCAGTGGAGTTTTACAACTGAGATTTTCGATAGGGTAAATACAACGCACGATCCAATAACTCGGTCGGGAGTTGGATTATGTGCAATCAATGACATTGGGGCGAGACTCACCCGACCTAGGGTCGTTAAGACGTAGAGGGGGACTTCTTTGTTAACAAAAAGTTGCATTGTATCCCCCATCTTACACTCAGGAGAGGTAGCGGAGGAGTTTTAGATACCGAGATTATCAAATAGGTCGAACACCGTAAACATGAGTAAATCAAGATCGAACATGTATTTGTAAACAAGTTAATCTCTAGGCAATTCTTTCCCCTAAAACTTATTAGTATATTAGTATAGTTAATTTAGGTTATATTAGTATTACTTTAATTAATTAAATACTTTTTTTTTAGCCTAGAAAAAGTTAGATCATGACAAACGCGGTACTCGATAGTAATGACACCAATCCCTGTGAATACGATAACTCGATCTTTCACGATCACATTATACTAAAACTTTGACCTCATACACTTGCGAGTAGTCAATACAAGGAGGATTGAAATCCTCCGCTGTACAGCCAGTCCCAAGCTTAGGTAAAGGAAGAGGGTTGCGTTAGGTAGTTGACAGCCAATAGAAAATTTTGTTAGAACTTTTATGACATTAATCCAAAGATATTAAACGTTGGGGCATGCCCTACTAGTGGCGCACTACATTTTCACTGCCCGGATGTAGTGAATAATGTATTAAGGTAGGCTAGGGAGTCACCCGGAAGTGACATGCCACGTTTTTGCTCGGATATGGTGTTAAATGAATGAGGGTTTTCGTAGTATGGTAGGTGGGTACGGATAAAAAAGTTAGTCCATGAGAATAGACTTAGGTTGGAAACTTGGAATACAGGAACGCTGACGAGTAAGACTCAAATATAGGAATGGGGTTGGCATCATGGTAGATAGAGATTTAAAGGATAACATTGTTAATATTAGGAGAATTTGCGATAGGTTGATGGTTATGAAGGTGGTGATTGGAGGGGATATGATTAATGTTATTAGTGTTTATGCACCCCAAGTTGGACTGTAAGAAAATGTTAAACAAAAATTTTGGGACAAGATAGACGAAGTCGTTCAAAGTATACCTAACCAAGAAAAAATATTTATTGGGGAAGACTTGAATGGATATGTCGGGAAGGAAATAGGGACTTTTGAGAAAGTACATGATGGTTATGGATTTGGAGAGAATAATACAATGGGTGAGATGATTTTAGATTTTGCTATGGCGTATGATTTAGTTATTCTAAATACATGCTTCAGGAAAATGGATGAACACTTTATCACATTTAAGAGTGGTCAGAGGAATAGCCAGATATATTTTATCCTTACTAAGGTGAGTGATCATTTAATATGTAAGGACTATAAAGTCATACATAGAGAGAGTATTGCTACCCAACATAGACTAATGGCAACTGATCTCAAGTTTCAAGGGTGAAAACGGGAGTCTAAGATAAGTAGGCATGTAAGGATACGTTGGAGAGATCTAAGAGGTGAAAAGATGGAGTTGTTTAAGGATAAAATTAGCAATAATGAGTTCTAGAAGAGACATGAGGATGTGAACAAAATGTGGATTGATATGGCGAGTTGAATTAAAGAGATAGGAAGACATATTTTAGGAGTTTGTAAAGGAGAAAGACCACAATATAAAGAAAGTTGGTGATGGAATGAGGAGGTCCAAAAATTCATTCGGGATAAGAAAATATCTTATAAAGAATGACAAAAATATCGAAGTCGGGAGAGTTTGGAGAAGTATAAACATGCGAAAACGGAGGCGAGAAAAGTAATTAAGGAATCAAAATTTAGGGCGTATGATAATTTATATCAAAAGTTAGATACAAAAAAGGGAGGGAGTGACATATTTAAACTTGTTAGGCAATGTGAACGAAATATTAGAGATATTGAAAGTGTCAGATGCATCAAAGACACTAATTAAAAGGTACTGGTAAAAGATGAGGAAACTATGGAACGATGAAGAAGTTATTTTTATAATTTATTTAACGAGAATGATGTCATGGAATCTAGACTAGAGTTTTCTAGTTTATCTTCAGATAAGATTTATAGGTTTAATAAAAGAATTAGGGGTTCGGAAGTTAGAATAGTACTGAGAAATATGCGAATTGAAAAAGTAGTAAGGCCAGATAAAATCCCTATAGAGGTGTGGAAAAGTTTGAGAGATATTAGGATAGAGTAATTGACTAGACTTTTCAATGACATTTTAAGGACTAAGAGAATGCCAAACGACTAGAGGAGGAGCATCTTAGTACCCATCTATAAAAATAAAAGGGATTTTAAAAGTTGCATGAACTATCGAGGTATAAAACTTATAGTCATACTATGAAACTTTGGGAGAGAGTGGTAGAATATAGAATAAGGCTGAGACGAGCATAGAAGATAACCAATTTGAATGTATACCCAGCCGATCAACCACTGAAGCTATCTATTTACTCAGGAGATTGATATAAAATATAGAAAAAAAAAAAAGATTTACATATGGTGTTTGTGGACTTCAAAAGGCTTATGATAGGTTACCCAGAGAAGTTTTGTGGTGGGTGCTAGAAAAGAAACAGATATCCAATGTGCACATCGAGGTAATTAAGGATTTGTATGAATGTATAGTCACTAGTGTTCGAATAGGAGGAGGCAATACTTGTGCATTTCCTATATTATATGCTTACATCAAGTATCATCTTTAAGTCCTTACCTTTACGTTTGAGTGATAGATGAGCACACAAAACATATTCAAGATGGATTACCTTGGAGTATTTTGTTTACGGATGACATCGTATTAGTGGATGAAAGTATAATAGGTCTTAATATTAAGTTAGAAAGATGGAGAGAAGCATTAGAGTTTAAAGGTTTAAAGGTTAGCAGAAATAAGACGGAATACATTCATTGCAATTTTAATAAAACCCGGAGAGACAGTAGTACGGTCAAAATTGGAGAAGAGGAGGTGTTGAAGGTTAATCATTTTAGATATTTAGATTCAATGATTTAGAGCAATGGAGAAATCGAAAAGGATATTACACATAAAATCAAAGCAGATTAGTTAAAGTGGAATAATGCAGTTGGGGTGTTTTGTGATCGTAGGATTTTGTTAAAACTTAACGAAAAATTCTACAAAACTGCTATAAGACCAGGGCTTCTTTATGGTTTAGAATATTGAGCAATAAAAACGAATCTTGTTCAGAAAATTGGGGTGACAAAAATGAGGATACTGTGGTAGATGAGTAGGAAGACGAGAATGGATAAAATTAAGAATGAAACTATTAAAGAGAATTTAGGAATAGCACTCATTGAAGAGAAAATCATTTACGATGGTTTGGACATGTGCATAGAAGACCCATAGAAGCACCAGTGCGAAAATGTGACTTAGTTCAAGTTCAGGGGACAACTAGAGGGAGGGATAGATTTAAGAAGACGTTGGACGAAACTATTAGAAATGATTTGGCGACATTAAACCTGACAGAAGGGATAGCCCTTGATCGATCTTTATTGCGTAAATGGATTCATGTAGCTGACTTTATATAAATGGGACAAAGGCTTAGTTGTTGTTGTTGTTGTTGTACCTAAAGATGAAGGTCATGTGACTTTCGATGATAGTTCCAACGGTAAGATTATTGGAATAGGTAATATTGGTAATTCTTCTATTCTAATTAAAGATGTAGTTTTAGTTGATGGTTTAAAATATAACTTGCTTAGCATAAGTCAGTTATATCACAAGGGTTATCATTTTATTTTTATAATAATAAGTGCACCATTAGAGTAGTATTGATGATAGTATTTTTCTTGTTGCGTCTTGTTTTCAAAATATATATACATGTTAATTAGTGATCTTACTTCTCAAAATCTACCATGTCTTAATGTTTCATCTGAAAATAATTGGTTGTAGCATAGAGGATTAGGGAAAGAACGCAGGGATTACTTTCTAGTTTGTCTAAAAAGAACCTTGTCACAGGTTTACCTGATATTAAATATGTTAAGGACAAGATTTGTGATGCATTTCAATTAGGTGAGAAGGTTAAATCATCCTTTAAGAAACAATTGCATATATCTACGTCTAAGCCTCTTGAATTATTGGATTTACATTTATTTGGTCCTAATCCTATTCCTGGATTAGGAGGTAAGTTTTATGCATTTGTCATCATGGATGATTTTTCTAGATTTACTTGGGTTATCATTGTTGATCCTAAGATTTTGATGGACAATTAAATGTTGATGTTTTTAGTGGAACTGATGGTTTGATTAAGCGTTTCAGTTTATTAGTTCCAAATAATGAAGATACGATGACAACGATGATAAAGGATTAAGAGGTTAAAAAATTTGAAGAACTTAGGGAAAACAACTCAGGTTAAAATTTCAACTTTTAATATCCCAATTAGGATCACACACGACACAAAAAGATTTTTAAATGACTTTTATAAATATGTGTGTTTTTTATAGGATCCTAATTAGTTAAATTATTTACTCCTATGCGTAATTGAAAAAGAAATATTAATAATTGATTAAAATTGAATTTAAGTATTTAGTGGTGGTAACCGAGAAAAGAAATCGGTTAAAGAGGGCGAAAACATCAATGAAAATGGATTAAAAACGAATTGAGAGAAGTGTTCCAGCATTAGTAATTGAGAGAAGTGTTCCAGCATTAGTAAGTCGACAGGTAATTCGACCGGAGCATAGAAGAAAAAGTCTTTGTATCTCTCGGTCGACAGGTAGGTCGACCTGTGCTTAAATATGAACTCTTTGTATCAATAAGTCGACAAAGCGATCGACCTGTGACCAGAAATGTAACTCTCTAAATCTTTAGGTCGACAAATAGGTCAATCGATGGGCTGTGGATTTTTTACTTAGCTACATCCTGAATTGAGTGGTCGACCGGTGGCCATTGGTAAGTCGACTTATGGCATCGTTTCAGGATTTTGTGGAATTCCAAATTTTATTCTAAAAGTAGCCGTTATTAGCCATTTTTTGGTTAGGATTCATGAGATATATTAGGGATTTGATGTTATTTGTGATATGCAACATATATTATGATATTCCTATAGATTTGGTTCATCAAATTTGAATATTTTTCAATTTGGTACATGTAGTTCTTTCTATCTTATTTAATTGTGATTGAGAAATATTTGGGGGACTTAATTGAGAAGTTTAAAATCTATAACTAAGTGATTTGAATCAGGATGAAGTTTTAATGATATTAGGGGTCTATAAGAGCAATAAAATGTCATAACAAGTAGAACTAGCCGTTAGAGAGCTTATTTTACTCCCATTTATATAGACCTGCGTTTTTCATATTAGACAGAGAGAGAGAGAGAAAGATCAAGAGAATTATACTGAGCTTTTCTAAGAGAAATCATACTAAGTGAATTGTGGGAGATTTTTTAAGAGTTATTCTTGAAAATTATTTACTATGGATCATTACTGCTACCGAATCTGAAGTGACATTGCTATAATTGTTCTTTCGGTGGATTCCGGGAGAAATCTTTCCAAATTATTTTCTATTTAGTATTGCTTGATTATATTTGGAATTTGATCTTTAGAAATTATTTTCTTATTTTTTATTCAAAAATATTTTTGAAACAATTTCTTGAATAAATTTGATTACGTGCTCAATTACATGCCTACCCATTTTTGTTTAAAATCAGATTTTGAACATCTCACTTTTCTATCACTAGTTTTGGGATATTAATTGAGTTCTAATTTATCTAGGGTGGTAGAAGTTTCGAGTGAGAAAAATCGCTTATTAATTTGTAATTGGTGAATTGAGTGACAGATTGAATACTATTGAGAGTATTTAATCTAAGCATAGCTGGTTTCAGTCTCTTTCTGTAAAGAGATTGAGGTAGTAATTATTCTTGAATTGAATTGATTTGTGAGAAATTTTGTAATGGTTCAATCCTTACAGGGTAAAAGGATATTTTGAGTGTTTTTGAGGTTTTAATTCTTTAGCTTTAATTTAAAAAAAGAATTGGGTTATTCTTGAGCCTGTAAGAAATAGAGGTTATTCCTAAGCCTGTGAAAAGCAATTTATAAAGGTTGATTCTGAGCCTGTAAAATAACCTTTGTGAGGGTTTGGTTCCTACCTTTAAAGGAATCTTGAGTTTAGTGGGTGCGACTATCTGTGGGGCTCGGAGGACTGGATTAACCAATAGTAACTTAGTGAATCAGTATAAATTTCTTGTGTGCTGTTATCTTTACATTTTTTATTTTTGTTGTTTGGTGTGCACCTAGTTGATTTTATATTTCCACTGTGATATAAAGATAATAATTAATTTATGATTAAAATTAATTATTTAATTTTTTGAAGTATTTTCTCTGATAATTATTTATCTACCCAATTTACCCCTTTCTTGGGTAGCTCACTTGCCGAACAATCATGACTAAGAATAGTGATGTGGCATCTGCATTCATAAAATTCTATAAACGTGTTCAAAATAAAAAACAGTCTTGCATTGTTGAAATTTGTGCTAATAGAGGTAGAGAGTTCAAAATTAGAAAATCTCTAGAAATTGTGATAGGCAAGGGTATTCTCATAATTTTAATGCTAATAGAACTCTCCAAGAAAATGCAGTTGCTAAAATAAAGAACATAAAGAACAAGTCGCTTCAAGAAATGGTAGGACTATGCTTGATGAAAATGGTCTACTTAAATACTTATGGATCGAAGCTGTAAGTATCTCATGCCGTGTTATTAATCGAGTATCTGTCCGAAAAGATTTTAATATAACTCCCTATGAGCTTTGGAATGGAAAAATCCCAAATATCACTTATTTCAAAAAAAAAAATATTGTAAATATTTTATTTTAAATGATAAGGATAATTTGGAAAAGTTTGATGACAAATCTAATAAGGGTATTTTTCTTAGATATGCTTCGGATAGTAAAACATATAGAGTATAACAAACGGAATCTGGTAGTCGAAAATTCAATGCATATTGTATTTGAGGAAGCTAATCCATTTTTGTCTAGAAAATATTTGGATGATGATGATGCAGATATTTTGACAAAACAGATGGATCAACGAATTGAATCTGGGAAAGAAACTTCTAATCCTCCTAAAAAGTCACCACCTATTGAGGAATCAACAACTCCAAGGAAAATGAAATGTATTTTGGGTCATTCGCCTGATCAAATCATTAGTAGCATTGAAAAGGTATAGAATTCGAAAATAGCATATGATGAAAGAATTTGCTTTCTTCCTTAGATTGAAAATTAAGAAAAACAAGAAGAGATCTTTATAAATCAAGCCAAGTATGTCAAAGAACTTCTCAAGAAATATGGCTTGGAAAGTGCAAAAAAGTACAAAATTCCCATGGCAATAGTAACTAGGCTTAACAACGATGATAAAGGTAAAAGTGTGAATGAAACGACTTATCGAGATATGATCAAAAGTCTTTTATATCTTATAAACAGTAGACTTGATATTATGTTCTACATATATTTGTTTGCGAGATTTCAATCTTATCCTGAAGAGTCTCATTTAACTACTATTAAAATAAAAATAAAAAAATCCATTATTTAAAAGGCACAAGTGACTTAAAATTATGATATCCTTGGTGGAGTAGTTTCTCTTTAATTAGCTACTCTCTGGTGCTGATTTTGTTGGTCTCAAAGTCGAGTGTAAAAGCGCTAGTGAGTTGTCTCACTTCTTAGCACATGCACAAGAAAAAAAAAATCTATGACCTTATCCACTGTTAAGACTGAGTACATGGGAGTAGGTAGCTATTATGCACAAGTATTATATATTAAACAACAATTCCATGTGTTGGCCCAGTAGAATACCCAGGAGAGGGGTGAATTGGGTAATTAAAAAATAATCAGAATAAAACTTGAATAAATCAAATAATTAATTTTATGCCTAAATTAATCATTATCTTTATACTACAATGGAATTTTAATAAATCTAAGTGCACACCCAAATAGCTAAAATAAACAAATTAATAATGCAGCACATCAAGATATATCCTGTTTCACCAAGCTACTTTTGGCTAGTCCAATCCTCCAAGCTCCACGGAGATTCGCACCCACTAATTCTCAAGATCCCTTTAAAGGTAGGAACCAAACCTACACACCGATTCTTTTACAAGCTCAAAATCAACCTTTACAATTTTCTTTTCTCAGACTAAGGAATAACCTCTACTTTTTACAAACTCAAAAATAACCTATTTTTTTACAAGTTAAAGATGAACCTAGCTCTTTTTATACCTTAGGCTCAAGAATCAAAATCTCACCAAAATACTCCAAATATCCTTTTACCCGGTAAGGATTGAACCGTTATAAAATCACTCAACTAATTCTATTTAGGAAGAATTATTACTTCAATTTCTTTATATGAAGAGACTGAAACTCGGCTACCCCTAATTAAATACCCCCAATAGTATTTAATCCGTCACAACTCACCAATACAAAAATTGATAAGAAGGAAATCTCACTCGGAACTTCTACTACCCCAGATAAATCAAAACTCAATTAATATCCCAACTAGTAATAGAAAATGTGAGATACAAAAATCTGATTTCAACAAGAATATGGGTAGCAAATTGAAGCACGTAATCAGATTTAAGAAATTGTTTGTAAACATATTTTCTTCAAAAAATTTCTAAGATCAATTTCCAAATAATAAACAAATAATGCAATAAAAGAATATAATTGGAAAGATCTCACCCGGATAACACCGAAGAATAATAGATTGAAACGTTAGACAACTCAAATCGGTGACGCTTACTCAACCAACGCTTTAACTCAAGAACACCTCAATAATTGATATCACAATTTGATCCCTCAAAATAAATATCAGAACGATAACTCTTATAAAAATTTATGAACTGAATAGTTTTTGATATGGTGTTACTTCATTATGAAATCCGCAGGTCTTTTTATAGGTATATGAAATAAGCCCTATAACGACTAGTTTCCTCAAGATATATATTCTAAAATCACCTAAAGACCCCATATATTGATACCTTTCATTTAAGTTATATTTCACTTAATAATAGCTTTCAAAATATTCAATTTAGTCCCTTAAAAGATTTGATCTTAATCAATATAAATATAGAAAGAATTATATATAAGTATATGGACTAAATCATAAGATCAAAATAAATCCCTTAAATCTCTCCCATATTTTTGGCCCAAAATATTCTCCACCAAAATAACAATATTTTAAACTTAAAATTCACACCTTTAAATATAAGAATATTAAAGATATCTTATAATAATTACTTTTCAAATATTGTGTCATTAAATGACATTCCAAGACCCCCATATATCATATATAATCAAAATAGATATTTTTCATTTAAAAATATTCTTGGAAAATCTCATTTTAGTCCTTAAACATTTTTAAATCAAAATTTCATCAAAATAGAAAGTATTAAAGCACTTTAATTAAAAGAACATTTAATTAAATAGACCAAATTAATAGGGATAATAAAATATACGGACCATATCTCAATTAAGTACAAATCCCTAATATATCTCACATATCTTAACCATAAACGGCTACTGTTAGATATAAATTCGAAATCCCAAATATCCTGGAATAGTTCCATCAGTCGACTGTCCAACTCAGCTTGCAGTCAAACCATCGCCACAGTGAACATAGGTCGACTGCTCGATCAACTCGTAGATTCAGAAAGTTAGTCATGCTTTCACCGGTCGACCGCTCTATCGACTCGCAGATACGGAGAGTTCAGATGTTTTCACAAGTCGACTATTCAATTCAGGATGTTTCATCTTCCTTCTCCGATCAACTCCTCAGTGGATTGCCTCATTCTGAATCACTTCTTTAATCTCGTTTTTAACCTACTTTATTTTACAATTTCGCCCCTTTATCCATTTTTATATTTAAATAAGCTCCACTAATATTCTTATATTCCATTTTAGTCATTCAAAAATATTTCTTTTTAATTCACATAGGAGCAAATAAATATATTTAACAAAAACACACATAAAAGATAAGATTCATTTTGTGTCATGTGTGTGTTCTTAAATGGGATATTAAGAGTTAATATTTACCTGAGTTGTTTTCCCTAATGTCTTCAAACTCTTAATACTTCTTCATAATCTTGATATCTTCATTTAGCATCCATTCACTTTGACATCTTCATTATTGGAACTTTAAATCACTGAAACACTTGATCAAATATTAGTTCTACCAAAACATCAATACTTAACTGTTTATCAAAATCTTAGAATCAACAATCTCCTCATTTTTTATAATGACAATCGACTTTGATGTTTGCTTTAAAATAAAATATAACCAAACTCCCCCTGAATCTGAGAACAGGTTTTATAACTCATTTAAGTAACATAATGAAGATATTATAAAATATAATCAATAAGGCACAATAAACTCATTAATAAAACTCCCCCTTAATCATATATCAACTAATTCTCCCCCTTTGTCATCTTCAAAAATAAATTTAGGTAGGAGGGGAACACAAAAAACATCTCTACTCTACTCTAGGCAAATGTTATGAACTTTAATTTTTCGCTAGAGATTTAGTGAGTATCACAAACTAATTGAACATATCAAAATCTTCGGCATAACACATTATTGCCCTACTTATAAAAACTTCCCCCCTTTAAATAATTGTAAACAAGTAAATTCATGCATAGGATAATAATCTTAAGGCAATCAAAATATTTCAACAATATAGCATGTAATCATATTCAGTTAAGTCCGCATGCCTCACTAATGATACCAAATAATATCTTCCCTTTACAGAAACAAACCGTATGTTCTTTAACACGCTAAAATAGGAAACATTTCTCAAATATTTTATCAATCATAAATATAGTGCATGCATAAATATGGATAAATGCATATTTCTCTCATAAAATATCATTTCTCTTTTAGAATACTAATAATTGTTTATAAATCAGTAGACATGCAACATAAGAACATATTATCATGCATTAAAGCTAGATACTTAATATCCATAAATATATCCATATGCACAAAGTATCAATTTAAAACATTAAGTATAGATTGATACACCATGAATATTCAAATAATCACATATATGGTATCAAAAAGAATTCTCATGCTTTCATATTAATATTAACCATACAAATATTATCATGATCAAATTAAGTCATTCAATCTACCTCAATATAAAATATTATGCATTTTAATAAATCAAGATGTAAAAAAAAAAAAACACTCAATTCATCTTATCTCATTTTTGTAACATGTTCCAAAATTTAACTCATGATTACTACTTGATGTAAGCACATAAAAATATGTTAATACTCTTTAACTAAATATGATTCTCATAATCACGCTATACTGTTTCTAAGACAACAAGTAAATACATTATTGAAAATAGGTCTTAGAAACCATCACCAACTTACCTATTTGGCAAGTTGGGAACCTCCCTCTTTAACAAATTTAACGAATTTAAAATGCGAAGGGTTACGAGTACATTTTCTATCTTTTGGGGTAACTTTACTTTTTACCTCATAATTGATTTGGGTGCGCAATTCTTCTTGGCTAGATCGTATCATCTCTTCTTTTGATTTTTGCCATTTGATTCATTGATGATTTCATTTGCATGAATCGCTTATGGTTTTCTGGTGATATCCAATCTGGGTTTTGGTACAGATTTTCTCTTAGCACATATCTCTTATGGTTCCTTTACAACTTCAACTTTTGTCTTTGGTGCATCTTTTCGTTTTGCACACGTCGCTTGTGGACATTTAGTGACATCCTGTTTTGGCTTTGTTATAAATTCATTAACTGTTCCTTCAAGTCCACTTCCAACATTTTGTAATTCTGCACAAGACATTTCAACATTTTTTTTCTGTATCCATTTCATTTTGGATCCATCATTGTTAAACATAAACTTCGGGTTTCGAAACTGATATGATACTTTCAAATGCCCAACCCTATTGCAATAATATCTCAAATCTAATTTATCATAAAAAGTACGAGATGTAAAACATAAATCATTTCTAACAATAGAAGCATAACTATTACTGGCCTGTGATGAAAGATGAGACGATAAAGTATATCCACTTTGCCTAGAAAAATTATTTTCAGAATCTCTCGAAATAGACTTAAGGTCAGATTTTGATTTTTGAAAATTTTTCATAAGTAAATCAATTTTAGAAACAAAATCTGATCTTTTGCTTGAAAATCATATCAAATTTATTTTTTAAAACTTTATTTTCATTTTCAAGAAAATCCACTTTAGAGAGCAAATTATTAATTTCAAAAACAACTTCCGAAAACTCTTTTGAACCATAATAATCATCTAAATGTATTTTACATTTTCTAACACTTTTTCCACCATTTTCAAAAGAAACAATTTTTCTTTTTAAATTCAAGCTCTCTTTAGCAAAAAGTAGTGTGAAATAAAGTAATTTTTCCATAACAATATGGACATTTTTATTATCATCATCTCCATTACTACCACTGAAATCACAAGAATCATAAACCATATTATCGTAAACGTATTTACCACTATTAAATGAGGGTACACAAAACACATCATCCATGATGTGTGCACGTGACCGGTTTAGCTAGAATGTTAAGCCTTAAGAGATAAAACCAGCTCTGATACCAATTGTTGGTCTAGTAGAATATCCAAGAATGAGGGTGAATTGGGTAATTAAAAAATAATCAGAATAAAACTAGAATAAATCAAATAATTAATTTTATGCCTAAATTAATTATTATCTTTATACCACAATGGAATTATAATAAATCTAAGTGCACACCTAAACAGCAAAAAATAAACAAATTAATAATACAGCACACCAAGACATATCATGGTTCACCAAGCTACTCTTGGCTAGTTCAGTCCTCCGAGCCCTACAGAGATTCACACCCACTAATTCCCAAGATCCCTTTAAAGGTAGAAACCAAACCCACACACCGACTTTTTTACAGGTTCATAATCAACCTTTACAATTTCTTTTTCTCAGGTTAAGGAATAACCTCTACTTTTTACAAGCTCAAGAATAACCTATCTTTTTACAAGTTAAAGATTAATCTAATTCTTTTTATACCTTAGGCTCAACAATCAAAACCTCACCAAAACACTCCAAATATCCTTTTACCCGGTAAGGATTGAACCGTTACAAAATCACTCAACTAATTCTATCCAGGAAGAATTACTACCTCAATCTTTTACAAAAAGAGACTGAAACTCGGCTACCCCTAATTAAATACCCCCAACAGTATTTAATCTGTCACAACTCACTAATACAAAAATTGATAAGAAAGAAATCTCATTCGGAGCTTCTACCACCCCAAATAAATAAAAACTCAATCAATATTCCAACTAGTGATTAAAAATGTGAGATACAAAAATCTGATTTCAACAAGAATATGGGTAGAAAATTAGAGCACGTAATCAGATTTAAGAAATTGTTTGTAAACATATTTTCTTCAAAAAAATTCTAAGATCAATTTCCAAATAATAAACAAATAATGCAATAAAAGAATATAATTGGAAAGATCCAATCGGATAACACCGAAGAATAATAGATTGAAACGTTAGAAAACTCAAATCGGTGACGCTTACTCAACCAGCGCTTTAACTCAAGAACACCTCAATAATTGATATCACAATTTGATCCCTCAAAATAAATATCAGAATGATGACTCTTATAAAAACTTATGAACTGAATAATTCTTGATGGTGTTACTTCATTATGAAATTCGCAGGTCTTTTTATAGGTATATGAGACAAGCCCTACGATGGCTAGTTTCCTCAAGATATGTATTCTAAAATCGCCTAAAGACCCCATATATTGATACATTTCATTTAAGGTATATTTCACTTAATAATAGCTTTCAAAATATTCAATTTAGTCTCTTAAAAGATTTGATCTTAATCAATATAAATATAGAAAGAATTATATATAAGTATATGGACTAAATCGTAAGATCAAAATAAATTTCTTAAATCTCTCCTATATTTTTTGCCCAAAATATTCTCCACCAAAATAACAATATTTTAAACTTAAAATTAGCAGCTTTAAATATAAGAATGTCAAAGATATCTTATAATAATTACTTTTCAAATATTGTGTCATTAAATGACACCCCAAGACCCCATACATCATATATAATCAAAATAGATCATTTTCGTTTAAAAATATTCTTGGCAAATCTCATTTTGGTCCTTAAACATATTTAAATCAAAATTCATCAAAATAGAAAGTATTAAAGAACTTTAATTAAAATAACATTTAATTAAATAGACCAAATGAATAGGGATAATAAAATATATAGACCATATCTCAATTAAGTACAAATCCCTAAGATATCTCACTTATCTTAATCATAAACGGCTACTGTTAGATATAAATTCGGAATCCCAAATATCATGGAACAGTTCCATCAATTGACTATCCAACTCAGCTTGCAGCCAAACCATCGCCACAGCGAACATAGGTCGACCACTCGGTCAACTGGCAGATTCAGAAAGTTAGTTATGCTTTCACCGGTCGACCGCTCTATCGACTCGCAAATTCAGAGAGTTCTGATATTTTCACAGGTCGACTCTTCAATTTAGGATGTTTCATCTTCCTTCTCGGGTCGACTGCCTCCTTCTGAATCACTTCTCTAATCTCGTTTTTAACCTACTTTCTTTTACGATTTCGCCCCTTTATCTATTTTTATATTTAACTAAGCTCCACTAATATTCTTATATTCCATTTTAGTCATTCAAAAATATTTATTTTTAATTCACATAGGAGCAAATAAATATACTTAACAAAAACACACATAAAATATAAGATTCATTTGTGCCATATATGTGTTCCTAAATGGGATATTAAGAGTTAATATTTACCTAAGTTGTTTTCCCTAATGTCTTCAAATTATTAATACTTCTTCATCATCTTTATATCTTCATTTAGCTTCCATTCACTTTGACATCTTCATTATTGGAACTTTAAATCACTGAAACACTTGATCAAATATTAGTTCTACCAAAATATCAATACTTAATTGTTTATCAAAATCTTAGGATCAACACCATGATTTCAACATTTCCATGGAAGAAGTTCCAATTTATTGTGACAATACAAGTGCTAGTTGTCTTAGCAAATATCCAGTATAGCACTCCTGCACCAAACACGATTAGATTCGTCATTACTTTATTCGGTATCGTATGAAAAAATGTGACGTCTCTTAAGAATATGTTGTTGGCGATATTTTAATCGCTTTGAATTACACGTAAGTGCACGAGGTTAAGTTTTAATAGTATAGGAAGAGTAGGGTGGTTGTATCCACAAGGATTGGTTTAAATTATCGTTAAGTACCGCAATTATTATAACCTAACTTTATCTAGGCGATCCAATTTTAGGTTTTTGTTATAGAAATATAAAACTAAACTAAACTAATTAAACTAAAATACTAAGAATAACGTCTATGGGAATAAATTAACTAGGGATTAACGTCGTTCACTAAAACGTGTTTGATTTAGTCTAATTTACATTAATGGTCATTAATTTATCCAACAATCTAGGTGTTTAAAACTCACTCACTACCTCTCCCGAGTGTAAAGTGAATGAATATGCAATTTGTGTCAATACCAATATCCCTATCTTGCGTCTAAACGATTACATGAGTCTCTCCCCCACCTTACGTGTTGGTTCAGTGAGCTACCCAAGAGGGGGTGAATTGGGCAGATAAAAAATTATTAGAGAAAAAAATACTTCAATAATCCAAATAATTAATTTTAATCCTAAATTAATTATTATATTTATATAATAGCGAAATTATAATATCAACTAGGTGCACCAAAAAATAAAAATAAATAATGAAAAATAGCAGCACACCATAAATTTATACTAGTTCACCAAGTTACTCTTGGCTAATCTAATCCCCCAAGCTCCATGGAGAGTCGCACCCACTAAACTCAAGATTCCTTTAAAGGTAGGAACCAAACCCTCACAATAATTTTTTTCATAGGCTCATAATCAACCTTTACAAATTTCTTTTTCAGGTTCAGGAATAACCTCTACTTTTACAGGCTCAAGAATAACCTAATTTTTTTTACACCTTAAGCTAAAGAATCAAAACTTCACAAACACTCCAAATATCCTTTTACCTAATAAGAATTAAACCGTAACAAAATTACTCACATATCAATTCAATCAAGGAAACATTATTACCTCAATCTCTTTACAGGAAGTGACTGAAACTAGCTACTCTTAGATTAAATACTCCCAATAGTATTCAATCCGTCACTCAACTCACCAATTGTAAATTGATAAGTGATTTTTCTCACTTGGAGCTTCTACCACCCAAGATAAATTAGAACTCAAGTAATATCCTAAAACTAGTGATAGAAAAGTGAGATATTCAAAATCTGATTTAAACAAAAATAAGGTAGCATGTAATTGAGCACGTAATCTGATTTCTTCAAGAAATTGTTTCAAAAATATTTTTTAATAGAAATTAGAAAACAATTTCAAAGATCAAATTCCAAATATAATCAAGTAATCAATTATTAGAAATTAATTTTGAAAGATCTCACTCAGATTCCACCGAACAAATAGTGGTTAGAGATAGCAATGAAACTTCAATTTGGTAGCAGCAACAATCCATAGCAAATAATCCTCAAGAATAACTCTCAGAAAATATCTCACAATTATCTCAGTATGATTACTCATAGAAAGCTCAGTATAATTTTCTTGATGTGTCTTTAATAATAAAAAACGTAGGTCCATATAAAAAGGAATAAAATAAGCTCTTTAACAGCTAGTTCTCATTTGTTATGAAATTTGATTTCTCTTATAAACCTCTTATATCATTAAGACTTCATGCTTGTTCAAATCACTTAATTATAACTTTTAAACTTCTCGATTAAGTTCCCCAAATATTTCTCAATCACAATTAAATAGGATAGAAAGAATTACATGTACCAAATTGAGAAATATTCAACTTTAATGAACAAAATCTATAGGGATATCATAATATATATTACATATCTCAAATAACATGAAATCCCTAAAATATCTCTCAGATCTTAACCATAAAACGGCTAGTAACGGCTACTTTTAGAATAAAATCCAGAATTTCACAAAATCCTGAAATAGTGCCATAAGTCAACTTACCAAGGATCACCGGTCGACCGCTCGATTCAGGATGTAGCCAAGCCAAAAATCCATTGCCCATCGGTTGACCTATCTGTCAACCTAGAGATTCAAAGAGTTTTATTTCTAATCACAGGTCGATCTCTCTGTCGACTTCTCGATACAAAGAGTTCACCATTTAAGTTCAGGTTGACCTACTTGTCGACCGAGAAATTCAGAGACTCTACCGTGTATGCTCCAGTCGACTTGTCAATGCTGGGAACCTCTTCTAAATTTAATTTTAATTTATTCTCATCGACGTTTTTGCCCCTTTAACTGATTTCTTTTTTGGGTTAGCTTCACTAAATTCTTAAATTCAATTTTAATCAATTATCAATATTTCTTTTTTAATTATACATAGGAGAAAATAATTTAATTAATTAGGATCCTATAAAAAACACACATATTTATAAAAATCATTTTGTGTCATGTTTTTTCCTAATTTGGATATTAAGAGTTGAAATTTAACCTTGAGTTATTTTCCCAAGGTTCTTTAAATTCTTCGACCTCTTAATATTTCATCATCTTTGTCATCATCTTTTAGCATCCATTTATTATTTGTCATCATATCTCCATTATTAGAACTAATAAATTGAAACACTTAATCAAACCATTAGTTCCACCAAAATATCAACCTTTAATTGTTCATCAAAATCTTAGGATCAACAATCTCTCCCTTTTTTATGATGACAATTGACTTTTATATTTTCTTCAAAACAATAATGTAACCACACTCCTCCTAAATTCGAGGACGGTTTCAATATACTCCCCCTTAAGATATTCAATTAAAACATTAACTAAATCTCCCCCTATGTCATCTCAAAAAAAAATTGGGGAGGGGGGGAACACAAAGAAACACTACTCTAGGCAAACATCACTCTGCCTAACCATACCCAAACCGCGAATGATTTTCACAGACTGATCTTCCGCTAATGGTTTGGTAAAAATATCAGCAAGCTGGTTGGAGGTATCAATATTCTCAATAACAATGTCCATTTTCTAAATGTGATCACAAATAAAGTTATGTCTAATCTCTATGTGCTTAGTTCATGAGTGCTATGTAGGATTCTTATTTAGACAAATAACACTTTTATTATCACAATAAATCAAAACTTCCTCCTTGCAAATTCCAAAGTTATTTAACTGTTGCTTAATATATAAAATTTGAGCACAACAGCTACCAACTGCCATATATTTAGCTTCAGTAGTGGATAAGGCTATCGAATTCTGTTTCTTGGTATCGAATTCTGTTTCTTGCTTGACCAAGAAATCAATGCATGTCCTAACAAATGACATGACCCACTTGTACTTTTTCCCTCAACTTTGCAACCGACAAAATTAGCGTTGGAGTAACTTATCAATTTAAAATCACTCCACCTAGGATACCATAATCCTAGGTCAGTCGTTCTTTTTAAGTATCGAAAAATTCATTTACTAGCATAAAGTCAAACACTATACATAATGTCAAGTCTACTAGTAGTTAAATACAACAGACTACTAATCATACCTCGATACATTTTTTCATTAACACTTTTACCTGTATTGTCTTTGTCTATCTTCATAACTGTTGTCATGGGAATTTTGTACTCTTTTGCGCCATCCAAGCCATATTTCTTTAAAACCTCCTTGGTGTGCTTTAGTTTGCTTAATTCGCAATCCAAGAAAAAAATTCAACTCTCCCATCATGCTCATTTCAAATTCGACCTGCATTATTTTAGCAAACTCTTGGCAAAGATCCTCATTAGTAGATTCAAAAATAATATCATCAACATACATTTGTACTAATAGGATATCAAAATTAGTTTACTTCACAAGCAGTGTTATAGTACAAATACCCCTTCGAAAACCATTTTCAATCAAATATCGGCTAAGTCTCTCATACCAAGCTTTAGGAGCTTGTTTGAGCTCATACAAAGCCTTGCAAAATTTAAATACGTGTTCGGAAAATTTATCATTTTCAAATCCTAGTGGTTGTTCCACATAAACTTCTTCAGTTAGAAAGCCATTTAGAAATATACTCGTAACATCCATTTGATATAACTTAAAATTACGTGAACATGCAAAAGCGAGTAGCATTCTAATTGCTTCTAGTCTAGAAATAGGAGCATAGGTTTTATCATAATCAATTCTTTTCTCTTGATTATAGCCCTGTGCTACTAATCTTGCTTTGTTTCTAATTACCATGCCAGATTCATCCTTTTTTATTTCTAAAAAACCCATTTAGTACCAATAACTAGATGAAAATCTAGTCTCGGAATAAGGCACCATACTTTGTTCCGCTCAAATTGAACTAACTCATCTTGTATTGCGAAAATTCAAGATTCATCAGTTAATGCCTCATCTACATTCTCAAATGTACTAACAGTGCATCAAAGATGGAGTCATCGATTCTCCCAAGATGTCATAATTGTCAGAAAAAAGCAAGATTAATTACATCTCTAAGAGAAGAACGAGTACTTACATCACCTTCGAAATTACCAATGATTTCTTTTACTGAATGTCCCAATACTGTCTTTATAGCTTGTGGTAAAGTCAAATCATTTTCCTTAGGTTCCTCCTATTGTTGGGACTCCTTAGGTTCATTATCACCTTAGTTTTGGTTATTTGAAATATCTGCATCATCATTATCCAAAACCTTTCTAGACAAAAATGGATCAGCTTCCTCAAAAACAACATGCATAGTTTCTTCTACTACTAACATGCGTTTATTATAAACTCTATAAACTTTATTGTTAGTAGCATATCCAAAGAAAATCCCATAATCAGATTTAGTATCAAATTTACCAAGATTATCCTTGTTATTCAAAATAAAACACTTTCATCCAAATACTTTAAAATAGAAAATATTAGGAGTCTTACCATTCCAGATTTCATATGGGGTTTTGTTGAACCCTCTACAAATCGATAACTGATTCACCACATGGAAATTTGTAGTTACTGTTTCAGCCCAGAAGTAGGTTGGTAAGCGATTTTCATTAAGTATCGTTCTGGCCATCTCTTGAAGCGTCATGTTCTTCCTTTCTGCTACACCATTTTGCTGTGATAATCTTGGTGCAGAAGAGTTATGAGCATAACTATGCTCATCACAGTAACTTACCGCATCATCATTCTTAAACTCTCTTCCTCTGTCACTTCGAATGTTAATAATGGAACATTGCTTCTTATTTTAAACACGTTTACAAAATTCAGAAAGAATAGAAGCAACTTTACTTTTCTTAGCAAGGAAAAATACCCAGGTAAGTCTGGAATAATCATCAACTATAACGAAAGCATAAAACTTACCACCAAGACTAGCAACAGAGTTTGGACCAAACAAATCAAGATGCAACAATTCAAGACATCTAGACATGGACGTGTGCATCTTTTTCTTAAATGATGATCTAACATGTTTGTCTAATTGATATGCATCACATATTTTATGTTTCACAAATTTCAAATCAGGTAGGTCACGTACGAGACTCTTCTTAGATAATTAGAGATTAAGTCTATACTAGCATGCCCAAGTCTCTTATGTCATAACCAACTATTTTTAGACAAAGCATTCAAACAAGATAAATTTTGACAATGAAAATATCAAATGAGCAAGTATAAACATTCTCAAAACGTGATGCAACTAACAAGATATTACTATCATGATTATTCTTAATAATGCACTTATCATGATCAAATATAACGTTATAGTCCTTGTCACATAGTTTACTAATACTTCGCAAATTATGTTTAAGTCCATCAACTAGTAACACATTTTTAATAATAGTAGTATCATTACTGATATTACCTATACTGATAATTTTACTCTTTACGTTGTCTCCAAAACTCACATGACCTCCATCTTTAAGTGTCAAAGATGTAAATTTTTCTTTGTCTCCCGTCATGTGTCGAGAGCAACCACTATCCAGGAACCATTTGTCCTTACCTATTGAAGCTTTTAGAATAACCTACAAGGAGTACCTCAAATAGTTCCTAAGTGGTACCCAGTCTAAATGAGCCCGATCTTGTTAGTCTGGACAATTTTAGTTCCTTTTGGAACCCAAACTTGTCTACAGTTATATATTTTAGCAAGACATGTACGAATAGTATACCCCACAACATTACATTTAAAACATCTAACAAGATCCTTGGTTTCATAAAAGAATTTATGAAAACATTTTTGTTTAAGATTTTTCTAAAATCCAATACCGACTTTATCAAAAATTCCATGTGAACTTCCCAAAAGTATTTTCAAGTTATTTTCACCGCCGGTGAATTTGAGAACAATTGAATAAAAATCCGTCAACTTGGATTTCAATTCATTGTTTTCAGATTCATAGTCCATCATTTGCTTGTTTAATGTTGTACTTTGAAAGGCATTTAATTTATAACACTGGTTTTTATAATCATGAGAAAGTTTTTGATAAATATCAAATAATTCATCAAAATCTAAAGGACAAGAACTTAAACATTTAGTTACCTTACCACCAGTAGCCATCAATGCAAACATGGACATATCTTCACTATCTAGTTTTTCTGAGCTACGTGATTCAGTATCATCCCAATTAGCCTTCATGGATTTCTTTTTACTTTTTCTTGCTCTCTTATTTTCTTTCTTCTTTTTTCCTTTTCTTCATACTTCTTCGGTTCGAGACAATCATTTTGAAAGTGACTGGTCTTATGACAGTTGTCACATTCCACTTTAGTTATGTTGAGATTTCTTCTCCCGCGGAAAGTACGCTAAGTCATTCTTCTAAAATTCTTTGTGAGAAGCGTCACATCTTTCTCTTGCTCACTGTCAAGGCTTTCATCAATATTGTCATCATCTTCTTCAATTTTTTGATCTTTTAGCGCTAAGGATTTCTTTTTGCTATTTATGGCGTCATTCTCATATTCTTTAATCGCCGCTTCATGAGTCATTAAGTTGCCTATAAGATCATCAATTTTGTATTTGCCAAGATCCTTAGCTTCTTCAATTATTGATACATTTGACTCTCATACTTTTGTTAAAGATCTTAGGACCTTTCAAATTCTATCTTCCATGGAGTATAGCTTTCCAAGTTAACTCAAGTGATTACAAATGTTGTTGAAGCAAGTATACATCTCATAAATCGATTGAGTTTCTTCCATTCTGAACAATTCAAATTTCCTCATAAGAGCGTTGATTTTCGATTGCTTCACTTGACTTGTCCCTTTGTGGGTAACTTGTAGCTTGCCCCACATCTCCTTTGCGGATTTACAACCTGAAACTCTCAACTCCGTTTTCCATATAAACGGACCATCCTCGATTGTTAGCCACACATTGTAATTTTTAACCTAAAGAAAGGCTATCATTCTGTCTTTACAGAATGAATAATTTTCACTAGCAAACAATGGTGGTCGGTGCATAGACTGTCCCTCTACTAGTGTACCTATTATGTGTGTCATGTGATCTTTGTTAGTTAAGTGTGTCAAGTTAAACCAGCTTTGATGCCAATTATTAGCCCAATAAGCTACCCAAGAGGGGGTGAATTGGGTAGATAAAAAAATATTAGAGAAAAAATACTTCAATAATCCAAATAATTAATTTTAATCCTAAATTAATTATTATAATTATATAACAATGGAATTATAATATCAACTAGGTGCACACCAAACAACAAAAATAAATAATGAAAAATAGTAATACACCAGAAATTTATATTAGTTCACCAAGCTACTCTTGGCAAATCTAGTCCCCCGAGCTCCATGGAGAGTCACACCCACTAAACTCAAGATTCCTTTAAAGGTAGGAACCAAACTCTCACAAAGATTCTTTTCACAAGCTTAGAATTAACCTTTATAAATTCCTTTTTCCAAGATCAAGAATAACCTCTATTTTTTACTGACTCAAGAATAACCTAATTCTTTCTATACCTTAGGCTAAAGAATCAAAACCTCACAAACACTCCAAATATCCTTTTACCCGGTAAAGATTGAACCGTTACAAAATTACTCACAAATCAATTCAATTAAGGAAGAACTATTACCTCAATCTCTTTACAGGAAGAGATTGAAACTAGCTACCCTTAGATTAAATACTCCCAATAGTATTCAGTCCGTCACTCAATTCATCAATTACAAATTGATAAGTAATTTTTCTCACTCCGAGCTTCTACCACCCCAGATAAATTAGAACTCAGTTAATATCCCAAAACTAGTGATAGAAAAGTGAGATATTCAAAATCTGATTTAAACAAAAATAGGGTAGAACGTAATTAAGCACGTAATCAGATTTCTTTAAGAAATTATTTCAAAAATAATTTTCAATAGAAATTGAAAAAGAATTTTAAAGATCAAATTCCAAATATAATCAAGCAATCAATTAATAGAAAATAATTTGAAAAAATCTCACCTGGATTCCACCGAACAAATAATGGTTAGAGATAGCAATGAAACTTCAATTCGGTAGCAGTAATAATCCACAGCAAATAATCCATAAAAATAACTCTGAGAAAAGATCTTACAATTTTCTCAGTATGATTACTCTTAGAAAGCTCAGTATATTTCACTTGATGTATCTTTAATAATAAAAAAATGCAAGTTTATATAAAAGGGAATAAAATAAGCTCCCCAACGACTAGTTCCCACTTGTTATTACATTTAATTGCTCTTATAGACCCCTTATATCATTAAGACTTCATCCTGGTTCCAATCACTTAATTATAACTTTTAAACTTCTCAATTAAGTCCCCTAAATATTTTTCAATTACAATTAAATAGGATAGAAGGAATTACGTGTACCAAATTGAGAAATATTTAAACTTAATAAATCAAATATATAGGGATATCATAATATATGTTGCATATCTCAAATAACATCAAATCCCAAAAATATATCTTCGATCTTAACCATAAAACAGTTAATAACGGTTACTTTTAGAATAAAATCTGAAATTCCACAAAATCCTAAAACAGTGCCATAAGTCGACTTACAAAGGATCACTGGTCAACCGCTCAATTCAGAATGTAGCCAAGCCAAAAATCCATAGCCTATCAGTCGACCTAGAGATTCAAAGAATTTCATTTCTGGTCACAGGTCGACCTCCATGTCGACTTATCGATTCAGAGAGTTTACCATTTAAGCTCAGGTCGACCTACCTGTCGACTGAGAGATTCAGAGACTTTACCTTGTATGCTCCAATCGACTTACCTGTCAACTTGTCAATGCTGGGAATCTCTTCTAAATTTGTTTTTAATTCATTCTCATCGACGTTTTCACTCATTTAACCTATTTCTTTTCTCGGTTAGCTCCACTAAATTCTTAAATTCAATTTTAATCAATTATCAATATTTCTTTTTTAATTACACATAGGAGCAAATAATTTAACTAATTAGGATCCTATAAAGAACACACATATTTATAAAAATCATTTTATGTCGTGTGTGATCCTAATTGGGATATTAAGAGTTGAAATTTAACATTAGTTGTTTTTCTAAGGTTCTTCAAATTCTTCAACCTCTTAATCCTTCATCATCTTTGTTATCATCTTTTAGCATTCATTCATTACTTGTCATCATATCTTCATCATTGGAACCAATAAACTAAAACACTTAATTAAACCGTTAGTTTCACCAAAAATATCAACCTTTAATTGTTCATCAAAATCTTAGAATCAACATCACGGATAGCACACATACTAATAATCTACCGAAACATTAGAACGTCGCGGTGTGTTTAAACCCTAGTTCGAATCCAGGGTTACCTCTCCCGAGTGTCAAACCCCATATTCTCAAATCAACCAAAATATCATAACAAGCATATAATAGAAGTAAAAGAATGATAAACACAATCGAATAGGGATGAATAACCGATAACGAAACAACGATTTACTCAAACATGTATATTCATGCACTATATCAATCCCTAAATAATAAACATTTAACTCATGGTCATAACCAAATATTCAACTAAAAAAAAGCTATACATGATCAAACAACCAAGAATATTTACGAAATAAAGAGAGAAACAAGGGAGAATAGTTGATATCTGAAGAATGGATGATTCCACGTCCGTAAAATCCGCTTCGATCTTGTTCCCTCTTCTCCAAATATGTCCTACTCTTCTTGGTATGATCTTTGAGCTCCCAAAACTCCCCAAAAACATTTTTCATAGGTGTGGGAATGGAGAGAAACAATTAGAGATGCACAATATCTCAAACATATCTGAAAATATTTTTCTAACTGGTGCCGGGTCGCTGCAGCTTCCAGCTAATGTCGGGTCGCTGCAGCGAAGCAGACCATCGCTGCAGCGATAGGAAGGCAGAAACTCACTGTCGGATCACTACTGCAGCGATGCTCAATGTAGTGCTGACACTAGGTTCTTCTTTTGGTCATAACGTTCTCGTTGAAACTCCGATTAAGGTGATTCAAAAATCTATAGAAAGCTAAGATGTAGATATACAACTTCTATGTTTTGAGATTTTCCAAAATTGGATTACATCATGGTAAAAAATGGCCTTGAAGTTACATCACTTTTATGTATTTTGCACCGTGTCTCCTATTTATTTATAAACCTACAAAACAATATAAAAATATATTAAACTAACAAAAATACTTGAAAATACACAAATATTTGAATATAAAAATATTTGATTTGTTGATAATTAAATCAATCATCAAATACCCCAAAACTCAAACGTTTGCTTGTCCTCAAGCAAAAACATTCACACAAGAAAACAAACTACTACAACGAAATAACGAACACAACTTACTAAAAATGAAAGACACTAACGAACTAAAAACAACGACGTGTGAGTTTTGAATTTCAACTAATCGACCAAAACGTTTTTCCTCAACGGCCCCCAATCATATCGAGTTCAAGAATAAAACCGCACCATGTTGTGTTCTAGAATTTCAACATTCAATAACAGGAAACACCATTCTAGATCTTTTCCAAACAGGAAACACCATTCTAGATCTTTTCCAAGTGTGTGTGCAAAAACTCAATTATAAAACCATCCAAAGACCAGATCGGATTATCCACCAATAAAGTTCATAACTTAACACCGATAAGGTACAGGATTTCCATATGCCAGACTGGGTTCCACTCTATACTAATATAGGCTTAGCAATTCAAAAATATCAAAAGGACTTGGTTCAATTTTTATCAACCGGCCAAGGGTATATCGGGAATATAAAATAGGTAAATGTCATTAACTCAACGATACCCAAGGCACAACGCTTGGCACTCAATCACACTCGTACCCACAAAGATCAATCCGACACAACCCCGAACTTACATTTTAAAACGCAATACTCACTTTTCTAAACAAACAAAATTCAAACCATATTTGCATTTTTTTTTTTCAACTACCACACCCTCAAACTTATTTGATTTGTACAATTTCATGGGTGTGGAAATATAATAGAAAAATGATAAGCGAGTACTCGAATACCGAACCAACCAAAAGTTCGCCCAAAACCCAACTGCTCACTTCAAGTAGCATAAACAAATGCTAACTTAATTTCAACTGAAATCATGCCTTAGGTTTGGCGACACTAGTTTGGAAAAAATTTAATCGGCTAGGGTATTTGATACATGTTCAGAATTGAAATGGCTAACAGGGTTCGACTGGGTAACGAGGGGTAAAACATATTACATGGAAGGCTTCAATGGCTCAAGCAATCAAAATAAATGTCTAAATTATATCTCCTGAACTACCTCGCCTAGGATTTCGCCTCAAATTTTCCCTAATCAGATTCTAGAATCCCTTAAATTATCATGTACTTGTCTATAGGATAATTGGCGTCAAATCAATTGGATAGCTAGTATAATGAGTCTACGTTCTCGTGAAAATTAGGATCCATAATGACTTTTACCAAAACAAGATGTCAAGCACACGGAACACACATGAATGGGCATTACCCTTGACCTCGAAAAACAATTAGAGGATAATATCATCATTGGGTAATGGCCTAGAAGAACTACAAAACTCAACACACAAAAACAACTACTACAAACATAAACACACTTACACTAATACTAAACAAACATGCATGAGAACAACTAAACAACAATTAAACTTAACATAACACAACAAAAAGACATCAAACTATAAAGCATAAAAAACATAAATATCCATCCCAAACTCAGAATGGACAGTGTCTACAATGACCCAACATCAAACTCAACAATTGACATATAGCATAGTGACAAAGGGGGTTTTGAACACGTAATTGGGAGGCGAGACAATCTCGCCTTCGAGTGTAGTCGGCAGTGATAGATTGATTTATTTGAAAACTTGGGTTGCCTCTCAAGAAGCGCTTGGTTTAATGTTTTCGGCTTGACACGAAGAAGGGCCCGTCAAAGAGTGACTTCTTCCCATAGTATGTGTCATATAACACAACATACGGGTCTTGATTCTCAACACCCTCAAGCATAGAAAAATGTGGCATTAATTGGCACGTGTTCTCAACTTGATTCTTCTCCAGCTCATGTGCTTGGGAAGCTTGAACGAACGGAGTTAAAGGTGGCAAACGACAAGTGAGCCACATTAGATCCTCGTAGATGTGATCATCTTGGATCGATGGTGGAAACACCAATTGGATTTCAAGAGGTGAGGACTCAAAATCATCTTCTGATTTGTCATCAACAAACAATTCTTGAGCCTCGTCCTCTTTCGAATCATCTTCAAAATGCACTTCCAATGTCCTCCCACTTGCATTTGGTTCCTCATAGTGGTTTTCAGGGATGGATGTGGCTTGTGTGTCTCTCAATGCCACCACTTCTAACTTGGTCTCAATAAAGCAAATAAGTTGACCAATTTGTGTCTCAAGAGACTTTACGGTCGTATCAATTTCAATGTAGGTCGTTTGAATATTGTCAAGACGATCCTCATGCTCATTGAGATGGTCATTCGTTTCCCTCCAGAAAGCCTGAGTCTCTCCCATAAATTCAGTGAACATCTCTTCCAGGGTGGAAAAAGACTCCAAATGTTGGTTTGGGGTGTCAATCCATGGCGCCGCAACGGTGGAACTATCACCCAAGCTTTGGTAACTTATTGAATAATTCTAATACTTAAAATCAAACTCCGTCATGTCTTCCAACAACCAATAGGCATCATCCGCGGTTAGGTCGTAGAAAAGGGTGATACCATTTCCTCCTTCTACCAAAGTTCTGGTTGTGGCTTGTAACCCGTCGAGGAAATTCAGTAATTGACACTCCTTCGAGAAACCATGATTTGGAAACCAAAAGAGCAACACTTTATATATATCCCAAGCATAATAAAACGGCTCGGAATCCCATTGAGAAAATAGCAATAACACTTGTTGATGAGACATCTTCAAGTACCTCGCAAAGCAAACCAAACTAAAACTAAAAATTAAAAATAAAATAAATGCTTAAATTAAAATCTTGTTGTTTTTTCACAATATCAACAACAATCTAAAAATTAATCCCCAACAACGGCATCAAAAACTTGTTGACGATATTTTAATCGCTTTCAATTACTCGCAAGTGCACGAGATCAAGTTTTACTAGTATAGGAAGAGTAGGGTTATCGTATCCACAAGGATTGGTTTAAATTATTGTTAAGTACCGCAATTGACGTAACCTAACTTTATCTAGGCGATCCAATTTTAGGTTTTTGTTATAGAAATATAAAACTAAACTAAACTAATTAAACTAAAATACTAAGAATAACGTCTATGAGAATAAATTATCTAGGGATTAACGTGGTTCACTTAAACGTGTTTGATTTAGTCTAGTTTATATTAACGGTTATTAATCTATCCAACAATCTAGGTGTCTAAAACTCACTCACTACTTCTCCCGAGTGTAAAGTGAATGAATATGGAATTCGTGTCAACACCGATATCCCTATCTAACATCTAAATGATTACATGAGTCTCGCCCCAACTTCAGGGATTGCACACGTTCTAATAATCTCACAAAATATTAGAATATCGCGATATGTTTAAACCCTAGTCCGAATCCAAGGTTACCTCTCCGAAGTGTCAAACCCTATATTCTCGAATCAACCGAAATATCATAACAAGCATATAATAGAAGTAAAATAATGGTAAACACAATTGAATAGGGATGAACAATCGATAACGAAATAATGATTGACTCAAACATGTATATTCGTGAACTATATCAATCCCTAAATAATAAACATTTAGCTCATGGCCATAACCAAATATTTAACTAAAAGCGAGCTATGCATGATCAAACAACCAAGAAGATTTAAGAAATAAAGAGAGAAACAAGGGAGAATAGCCGATATCTGAAGAATTGATGATTCCATGTCCGTAAAATCCGCTCCGATCTTGTTCCCTCTTCTCCAAATGTGTTCTCCTCTTCTTGGTATGATCTTTGAGCTCCTAAAACTCCCCCAAAAACGTTCTTCATAGGTGTGGGAATGGGGAGAAACAAATAGAGGTCCAAAATATCTTAAAATATCTTTTGACCTGGTGCCGGGTCGCTACAGCAAAGCAGACCATCGGTGCAGCGATGGGATGGGAAGGCGGAAACTCACTACCGGATCACCACTGTAGCTATCAAACCATCGTTGCAACAATGAGATCGTTGCAGTGTCGATACCAAGTTCTTCTTTTGGTCGTAACATTCTCGTCTAAACTCCGATTGAGATGATTCAAAAACTTATGGAAATCTAAGATGTAGATATACAACTTTCATGTTTTGAGATTATCCAAAATCGAATTGCATTATGGTCAAAAATGGCCTTGAAGTTACAGCACCTTCACATATTTTGCACCATTTCTTCCATTTATTTATAAACCTGTAAAACAACATAAAACATATTAAGCTAACAAAAATACTTAAAAATACACAAATATTTGAATGTAAAAGTACTTGATTTGTCGATAATTAAACCACTCATCATCTGTTGACATACATAATCAACTGAGTGACATATTCACAAAACCTTTGGCAGAAGAATAGTTTTAAAAAATCATTAGGGGTTCGGGAATGGCTGATAGGATAAATCAACTTTTTTAAAAAATTAATCGAATAAGAACGCGCAACAAAAATTAATTTTATCTCTTTCTTGAGTGAACCTAATAAGAATTAAATTAGAGTGATACTTGAATCAACACATCACGATCATAATCACATGATACAAACTATTTTAACATAAAAAACCTCCCCAATGCAAGGAGTAAAAAGCACAGGACCGAAGTCCACCCAAATTCTCCACTATCACATATAATGGGAATACAAGTACTCTCTAGTTATAACTAGAGCTACACAACCAAAATAATTGAAGATTAAAACAACATTGGTAATGAACAAAATCTACAAGAGCAAAATGAAAAGATCTCACCAAAACAAGGGTTCAAAATAAACCGAAACAATCCTACCGAAAATAGTAGTTTTCAAACTCAGAATATGATCTCCATCGTTCCGATGGTAGAACTAGGAGTCGTAAAATTTTTGTCCAAATTTTAGCCCAATCTGACTATGGATCAACCTCTAATCAGCATTTGATCAGAACTGTGCAGCTAAGATTTTTGGTAGACAACTTTTTCTCTCTTTCTCTTTTGCTGCATTTTTTTTTTCTTGCTCCAACCTCAAAAAAAACTTTTTATATTTTTCATGGGCTTCACATATATTGGGCTATCTCCACATGTTGAAAATTCAATCCCAACAAATCTCTTCATTTTCGACTAAGTGGAGATTTTCATCATTCTAGCGATTGAGCAACAAGTCTCAAGCTTTCCTTTTAAATGAATGCCAAAGTATTTTATTTTTTGTATTAATTAAATTCATATATTAGAAGGGTTAGAGTTCTACTGAGCGTTGGCTCACAACCCCACAGTTTTTATTAAAGTGCCAGTAAGAACGAAACGGCGACTGAAAATATATTTGAATTTCTATTTGTAAAAAAATTGTATTTATTATTTAGTGTTTTAACCGATAAATTTGATAATTATAATTATCACCACCGCATTGTAAATTACAATATTTTCATAAAACAAAATAGTGAAAAGTATCGTTAATTAAATTTAGGTCTCAGACCTCAAATTTGATACTTATAATTATAATAATCAATTCATCAGCATGATAAATCACTGAAAACAATAACTCTTTTAATTACTGTTTGGCAATTGGCCTAATTATTTCATTGACAATAATAAATAATGGTTATTCATTATTTACCGTTTATACAACCGGTAAAATAATTGGGGAAAAGTCTACTATTTACCGGTTACTATTATTTTGAAAATGAATTTATATTGTAATCTTAATTTTATTTGTATTTTGAATTTTAAAAAAAAATATATTATTTACTGTTGTATAATTGACTCAAAATTTTGATAATTCTAATTATCGTCGTCGTGTGTAAAATTTATCAAATTTTTATTAATTTAAAATATTGATTATTTAGTAAAGTTATCATCATCGATAAATAAAACTGTTGTCGTAGTTTGAAAAAAAATCGGATTTACACGGAATAAATTATTGATTATTCGGTTTAGTGTTAATTCTCCTTAGGGAGAAACCGCGTGACGACCCTGGAAAATCGGATCGTTACAGAGTGGTACTGGAGCGGAATTATTAATAATGCTAATATATTTATAAATGGTGAAATATATAGGGTAGAATTCTCTACAGGACAAACCAAGTGGCGAACCTAGGAAACCGGG
The DNA here is from genome assembly GCA_016647705.1 of Eucommia ulmoides. Classification (NCBI taxonomy): domain Eukaryota; kingdom Viridiplantae; phylum Streptophyta; class Magnoliopsida; order Garryales; family Eucommiaceae; genus Eucommia; species Eucommia ulmoides. The sequence goes on along the minus strand of JAENRU010000474.1, from coordinate 192,102 downwards.
TCGTGACAAGTAGTATCAGAGCATTAAAATTCCAAGTAAAATTAGAGGGAATTGAAATTATTAAAGGATTATCTATTGTATTGTGTAGAATTTCAAAGCAAATACATAAATGCTTCTAATGATAATAAATTATCACATAATTGGATTATTTAATAAATTATAATTGATAATTCTATTCATTGGTAATACTATATTGTGAATTCAATTATAATCCAATGGTCCTTTACATGTATTGTGTAGATAATTTTATTATCTACTGTATTGTGTAGAATTTTATACATATAATTTACCTGAAATTATTAGCAAAATTTCAAACCAGAGCAGGGTTGCCACAACCATTGGTTTGGGTTATGGTACACATTACTCCTAATAAGTTAAGTAATATTACAAATAATAAATTTTATTTTCCAAAAAAAAAAAAACACGATCCTTACAACCAAACACTACCTTGAAAGAATTTAAGGTGGCTCTTGGTAAGTGTTTATGCTTCTCTGAGTTTTATTCCTTTTTTACCTCATTTTTTCGTCATTTGATGATCCTCTTAAAGTCTTATCTCACAATTTAACAAAAATCTCATTTTGGTCCCTACAAGTTTCAATTTAAAATTAACATTTATGGTGACGTCTGATTAATGTAACTTACCCATAGTAAATGAAGTAATACTTCAAAATAATAATTTTTGTATCACTTGAAAAAAATAATAGTCACAATAGTGGTACTGATCACTACCGAGCCTTATTATTGGGACAAGTGTGATAAGTCAGAGCAGGCGAGTAAAGTTTTAGGGAACATTTGATAATTGCCTCATCTTTCTTTAAATGGTCATTCTAGCTCAGATTTCAGGGATATACCCATTACCCACACGTAGTGAATTGGTTCAAAATATACATACAATTTTACATTTTTCCTCTACAAATGCGTCGATTGTTGTAAAAGTTTTTTTAGCTAATGTAAAAGGATATTATTTCACTTTGCTTTATTCTTTTTGGAGGGTAAATTTATATGCGAAAATTAACCATTTTCAATTGTAGTTGTTCATGTGATTAGATTAAATTGTGAGTTGGAAATTAGTTGTGGAATTGAAGAAAAATAAAATAAAAAAAAAAAGTGGCATTTGGTTAATGTGCTGTTTTTTTTTTGTTTATATGCCCTTTTACATTTTTTTAAAATTTATTCCATAAGGCAATTAAAAAAAAATGGCCATTTGGGTCAATAGCACTTTTGGGTTTTCTTTTATGATGAGAATAATTCTCCTAAAGCCCTTGTTGTTGTTTTCAAAATTCCACTTTGGTCCCTAAAGTTTACGTTTGAATATATTAACATCTTAGGTGGCGATTGATTAATGCAATTTATCAATAATAAATTAGATAAGCCTTGGAGAGTATCGTGTTAGTCGTGGGCCATAGCATATGTGGTGAATTGAAAAGATCAGTTAAAAGGTGTTTACTGTCTTCTATATAAATTGTCAAATTTTATTTTCGTATTAAATTGTGGAGAAAAAAAAATGTTGTTGAAAATGGACAGTTGTACGATGATTAAATGGATCAAGTAAAATTTTAAAGGTGGAAAATGATTTTATTATCCTGCTATGCCATAGTTGTCTTCTCGTCTGGAGGACATATCTTGCGAGATGTGGATATATATTATTACCTGTCAAGTAAGTCCTATAGGGTGGATATATTATATATATTATATATGTTATTATCTGTCAAGCAAGTCTTGTAGGGTGAATATATTATATATATTGTTACCTGTCAGGCAAGTCCTGCAGGGTGGATATATTATATATATTGTTACCTGTCAGACAGGTCTTGCATGGTGAATATATTATATATGTTGTTATCTGTTAGGCAATTCCTACAGGGTGAATATATTATATATGTTGTTACCTGTCAGGCAAGTCCTGCAAGGTGGATATGATAACTCCTGATCGTGAGGTAAAATGATCCTATAGCTAGCAGGGAAGTATATTATGTTATTATATACAAGTGAGTTGACCAGTTGATTTAAATTTGATTGTTCTGTTACGATGATATTTTATTGGGGTTTGGATACTGCCCAGCATAGTTATATTTTATTTGAAAAGTTGATTTTGATAAAAAAAATAAAATAATAATAATAATAATAAATAAATAAATAAATAAAAATACTTGATCCATAAAATACTTTTATACTACGAAGACAGTATACCAATAAAAATAATTCGGATGGATATTGATCTATTACTAATGATTGATAGAGGCAGAGCGTAGGGTCATTGTAAAACTATCGGGAGCCAATTATTATTTTGAAATGTTAATTTGAATTTTTGAGCTTAATTGGTGTTGTAGAAATGCGAGTTGGGACTTTATATAATATTTTTTATATACATTTTACGTGAGTATTGAATTCAGTATTGAACTCGTTATGTTACGTGACTTTGGAGACATAATTATGTGATTTGAGATGTATTTGATTTTTATAATTTGACACGTAGTTAGATGTTTGAAACGTATTTGTGTGGTTGAGACATGATTACGTGCTGGTGACATATTTACGTGTTTCTAGATAATTATGTAGTTTGGAATATATTTATGTATTTCGAGATGTATTTATGGGATTGACACGTATTTTTGTGATTCATATGTATTCATGTGTTTCGATACATATTTGTGTGGTAGAAATGTGTTTATGTAATTTGAGGGGGATTTATATGATTTTGACGTATTTAGGTATTTTGAGACGTATTTACGTGCTTGAGAAATATTTATGTGTTTTTGACGTATTGCAAAAAAAATTTATTACTTGAAATTTGAATTATTTGATTTTATGAAAAACTTTACGGGATTATTGGAAGTTTAATCTGAATATTAGAGATAGTCATTTTTAGTCTCACGGGACAGTCCATTAAGAATTTGGGCTATCTACTAGCTATACTATTGGTTACGAATATGTTGTCTTGGAATATTGGACGAAATTGATAAATATTGGTTATGGGATATGGCAGTAGACTTGAAAAGTCATGCCAAGTGGGAAAAGATTATTGAGGTCGTAGACATGTTGGAATTGAGATAGATCTAATCCAGTAAGACTACCGTAATATTTTAAAAATATATTGTTATTTATTACTATTTTTATCAGAGTAGCGCAGCGGAAGCATTTAGAAACATAAGATTCTTTAGCAATTGGTTACGTATGTTAGGTGTTACCGACCAAAGTGCACCCTATCACAACCCGTCCCGGACACCCATCATCCCGAGGCTGGCATGACTACAACATAATATCACCAAAACCCAAATAACCTAATGAATGTCAATATACACTCACTGTATAATACATACATCTATTATGGGGGGACACACCCGGCCCGAAATTTTTCTAACTAAAAGTAATTATCCATGAACCTTTTTAGGTTCGTCTTTGACAGCTTCTCTCAATCGCCTACATGACTCCATCTCATAACTCTACCTAGTGCCAGTAGGGGACCGACTCCTAGCTGTTGTACCTGTGAGTGTACTGCCTTCTTAGTAAAATATTTTTAAAATAATAAAACATTCTAAATATCACCACAATTAAATATGGATCAAGCATGAGTATATAAGCAATGAAAATAAAGCGATATAGATAAGTTCCATCTAAATCCATCTAGTATAAAATCATACCAATCACCATAATAAATAACAAATCACCCAATATAAGTAAAACACCACATCTCAAACACACAGCTCAAACCACCATTCCACCACAACACACACTGGCTAGCCATAGTGATCGTTTTAACCTCACGATCGGGAGTTTACAACTGTACCGTACCATCCGAAGGATATGCCTTCCTACGAACACCCATCACTCCGCCGAAGCGGATAATCACTGCGCAGTATAAACATCTAACATCACTTTGCCGAAGCAGATAAACATCACTCTGCCGAAGCGGATCACATCACTCTGCCGAAGCAGATAAATACCATAGCATTGTCAAGTTAATAACGTCCTCATCAATTCACAAACCAATATTATTGTTTAATCAATATCGGCAAATCTCAAACATTACCCTCTATTTCCAAAACCCCTTTTTTTTAATCCAAAATCGTATTTCTCATTTTTCTTTTTAAAAACACCTGATTCCACCAAAACCATTTTCACATTCTTTTCAAAAACCATCGTAATATTATGAAAATCCTTTTTTTTTTTTTTTTCCAACTCACCCAAACCTGCTTGATCCACAAAAGTTTTAAAGCATCTAATGTAAATACAACCATTTTCTATCATATATAGATACAAAAGTAGTTTGGTAAGAAGACACTACACTCACCTCGATTCCCGCATTGCAAGACTATCACCGTCCAAAGCCTACTGGGACGCTAGCGCCTGCGAACCTAACAGTGATAGGTCTAAATTAACATTTTATTTAAAACAACCCTAATATGCAATGTATGACCCTAAGTTGCCTAATTCCTCATTCCCCAAGTTTAGTTATGACAAAATATTATTTCGTTCGTCTTGCTATGTTAATATTCACTATATAATATTATTAAAATTAACGGTTACAAAATTATCGTAGCGATTACAAAATTTAATACTAATAATTTAATTCGACGGAATTAATAATTAATGACTAAAATATTAACCAACGGAATTGTTATCTGTTCCGAATCACCCGTCGGCCTTTATTTGGGTTGTTTGTGTAAAATAATTTTTTTTTCCTTTATTTTTTTTTTTTTTTTTTTTTTTTCCCGTTTTCCTTTTCTGCTTCTGTTTCAGTTTGCAATCTTGACGACCGACGCCGAAGCACTCCCGCCGTCGACCAAATCTCGCCGCCCCACTAACTCTTTCTCTCTCTCTCTCTCTCTCTCCGCCAACCTTCACCGTGGGCGATCAACACACACACCCGCAACAGCAGAGCAGAGCACACACACACACGCACACTGTCGGATGAACAGGACACACACACATACTCGTCGGATGAACAGGACACACACGCACACTCGCCGGAGGGATAACGACGATTACGCACACACACGTACACTAGCTGAACGATGAACACATACACAATGAACGATCGACGATGATCACCTACCACCAAAGCAACGACTACTCCACCGCCGACGATACACACATACACTGCCTCACCGTCAACGACCGCCCACCCACAACCGTCGAATGAACAACTGAAGACATACCCATACCCAGACTGGACTGAACAGACGAACCACGCACACGCCCGACCGCACAACAGACGTCACCGCCGACGAACAACGACGCCTTCTCTCTCTCTCCCCTTTTCTCTTTTTTTTCTCTGATTTCCTTCTGTTTTTTCTTTTTAAGGCTCTCGATCCTTCTTACATGAATGAAATTGCTTATATATGCATGAATATGGTGGTTGCATTTGATCCTAGCTTGTCACGTCAAATTCCTCTTCCGGTTCTCTGCGTTTCTAGATCCCACCGACTGTCCTGAACATATATGTGTGCGTATATATATGTATATATATATATATAATCTCTTATTTACATTAACCACCCCTATTTTCCTTTAAGTTTTTTATTTGAATCCCCATCCAAGTTTTAATTTTCCTTAAAATCATAAATTCACCCCCTTTATTTCAAATTGAAAATAACACATTCTACCCCATTTTTCTAAATGTTCTAAAATGCGGCTAATAAATATGCATGCGCGGAAGTTAGGGTCTTAAGGGCCCGATCCTCATCTCCACCATTTCTCTTTCTATAATTATAGTATATATATATATAATTGCACTTAAACCCCCTTCATTTTAGTTAAGTTTATAAATTTAAATAAATTTTATTTTAATGTTTTTGAAAGTTTACCATTTGGTCCCCTAAACTTTTAAATTACATCTTTGATTTCAAAATCCTCCCCGCTATTTTCGAAATATTATAAAAATGCAACCAAAACTATTTGTCTCTAAGAAATCGGAGTCTTACACACCCTATCAGTAGGTTTTTGGATATAATGTGGGTCATTGCGAATGGGGATGTCACGATGTGTGGGATGGATTTTGATGGTTAGGAATTGTGGGTAACTTCTGGTTATGCGACTCTACATAGAAAATAATTATTCTAGAATCGAGTGTGACTAACATAACCGTGCGATGCGATTATCAATTATTATTGTTTTGAACGAAATTTCGAAGAAGAAATTTATTTAAAGGTTGTAATACCCCGAAAATTTATATTTTTGAAAAAAAAAATTATTATTATTTTATAAAAGTCTAATATTTTTGGAGGATGATTTTGTGAATTTACGGTACAAATATATACTTGATAATTTTTTAAATTAAATATTAAATTTATATTTTTAGAAATATTATTTTGGGACTGTTTCACGAATTTATGGTATAAATAATATTTGATAATTTTTTGGAGTTAAATGTTTGTTTTAAATTGATTTTAGATGTTTTGGGACTAATGTGTTATTTAAAATATATTTTTAAAAGTTTTAGGGTATAATTAATATTTTTTTTATTTTAAGAGAGATTTCAATGTAAATAATAATAAAAAATATATAAAAAATAAATTGTATTGTTTTCATGTTATGAAAATAGCACAGTTCGATTAACATATAATAAACACGTATATAAGAAGAAGAAGAAGAAAAAGAAGAAGAAGAAAAATTAGGTTGATCACTCGATTGTTTTTGGGGAGATACATATTATATATATTATATATATAAGTTTTGAGTTTTATTTTGGCGAGAACACGGTGACGAAAAAATATATACGCCTTCGGTTCGGAATATTTCGGTTTGGATTTCAGTTTCAAATTTTAGGTAGAATTTCTATCTCTTTTAATATATGTATTTAAGTTTCCTACTGTGTGATTTATACTACTATTATTGTTGAAATTTAACTGTTAAATTTTATGAGGTAAGTATGACTATGTGAAAATTATATGAGAATCATGTCAAGGTGTTTTATTTGTTGTATTAATTAAATGCATGTATTAGAGGAGTTGGAGTTCTACTGAGTGTAGGCTCACAACCCCACAATTTTGATTGCAGGGTCAGTGAAAACAAAACGACGACCGGAAATATATTTGAATTTCTATATGTAAAAAAATTGTATTTATTATTTAGTGTTGTAACCGATGAATTCGATAATTATAATTATCGCCTCCATATTCTAAATTAAAATATTTTCATAAAACAAAATAATGGAAAGTATCGTTAATTAAATTTAGGTCTCAGACCTCATACTTGATACTTATAATTATAATAATCAATTGATAAGCATGATAAATCACTGGAAACTATAACTCTTTTAATTACTGTTTGGCAATTGGCCTAATTATTTCATTGACAATAATAAATAATGGTTATTCATTATTTACCATTTATACAACTGGTAAAATAATTGGGGAAGAAGCTACTATTTACTGGTTACTATTATTTTGAAAATGAATTTATATTGTAATCTTAATTTTATTTGTATTTTGAATTTTAAAAAAAAAATTTATTTACTGTTGTATAATTGACTCAAAAATTTGATAATTCTAATTATCGTCGTCATGTGTAAAATTTATTAGACTTTTATTAATTTAAAATATTGATTATTTAGTAAAGTTATCGTCGTTGATAAATAAAACTGTTGTCGTAGTTTGAAAAAAAAAATCGGATTTACATAGAATAAATTATTGGTTATTCGGTTTAGTATTAATTCTCCTTAAGGAGAAACCGCAAGATGGCCTTGGGAAACCGAGTCGTTACAGAGTGGTATCACGTGACGACCCTGGGAAACCAAGTCATTCAGCTGAGAGAGTCTTTAGAGGATTCTTTTGGTGACAAATGCCTTGTTATCTGTAATAATCATCAAAGGGACCCAAATACTCACCCCCCTTAACTGTTGTGATACACTTCAATTGTTTTCCAGTCTGTCTCACAACTGTGGCCTAAAATTGTTTGAACACATCTAGCACTTGATCTTTAGTATTCAAGGTATAAACCCACAACTTCCTTGAGTGATTATCTATGAAAGTCACAAAATAGATAGCACCACAAAGAATTTTTATTTTCATATGACCACAAACATCTAAATATACTAAATCAAGTATACCTGATTTTCTTAAAGAAGAGGACGACTTGAAGACGACTCTAGTTTGCTTTCCCACCAAGTAATAAGAACACTTCTTCAAGGGTGCATTCTTCATTCCTGAAAGGAAATACTTCCTGGCCAAAACCATCAACCCTTTCCCATCTTCACTCTCCCAAAATCACCGGCGGTACAGAAAGTGGAGAAATACTCTAGAGATGTAGTATGAAGAGAGACACCACTATCAATGACCCAATGGATCTCATGACATACTAGATTAATAACATCATTCTCGTAAACAATGAGGAAGTCTTCAAAAGTAGTAGTGATGGCAACCCGATTATCATTATTTATTTTATTGTTCTTTTTCTCATTTATTTCTCCTTATTCTTTTTTTTTTCAATTTTCTGCAGTATTTTCTGATGTGCCCTTTTAAGCCACAATGATGGCACTCCATATTAGTGAACTTGTTGGACTTGCTTTTGCCTTGATATCTATTCTTTGGACCTTTGCTCTTGCTCCTCATCCTATTTTCTGTAACCAAGATGTCTGACTCTGAAGAAGAACCTTTTGATTTTCTTCTCATCTCTTTGTTCAAAATACTGCTCTTGGTAAAGTTCATATTGATTACACCGTCAAGAGCTGAATTACAAATCGATGTTTTGAATATTTCCCAAGAGCTCAACAAAGTACCAAGTAACCATAACCCACAAATCTCTTTATCAAACTTGATGCCCATTCCATCCAGCTGATTAATTAATCCCTGAAATGTGTTTAAGTGATTTGTTAATGAAGTTTCGTCTTGATATCTCAGACTCATCAATTTATGCATCCAATACATTTTATTGTTTCCCATCTTCCTAACATACAACTCCTTAAGTTTAGTCCAAAGTGTACAAGCATGTTTCTCTCCATCAATGTGGTTCAAAACATTATAATCCATTCATTGTCTAATGTATCTACATACTTTCTGATGTAGCAAGTTCCACTCTTCATCGGATTTATTTTCTGTCTTTCCAATGGTAAACACCGATAAATGAAATTCATTCACATAAAGAAAATCTTCCATTTTCCTCTCCAAGTGTGATAATTAGAACCATTCAAAGTAACCACTCTTCTCAAATTTGCTTCCATTGTTCAACACAAGATATTCAACGAAACCAACCTTGCTCTAGATACCAATTTGATAGGATAAATCAACTTACTCGAAAAATTAATCGAATAAGAACTCGCAACGAAAATTAATTTTATCCCTTTCTTTTGTGAACCTAGTAGGAATTAAATTAGAGTGATAATTGAATAAATACACTACAATCATAATCACATGGGACAAACGATTTTAACGTAGAAAACATTCCTAATGCGAGGAGTAAAAACTACGGAACCGAAGTCCACCCAAAATCTCCACTATAAAAAATAATGGGAATACGCATTCTCTCTAGTTACAAATAGATATACATAACCACAATAATTCAAGATCACCTTGGAAATAAACAAGATCTATAAAAGCAAATGAAGAGATCCTACCAAAACGAGGATTCAAAACAGCCTGTGACAGTCCCACCGGAAATAGTAGTTGCCAAACTCAAAATACGATCTCCACCGTTTAGATTGTAGAAATAGGAGTCTATAACTTTACATCCAAATTTTAGCACAGTCAGATGGCAGATCGACCTCCAATCGGTGTTTGATCGAAACTACACAACTAGGGTTTTTAATGGACAACTTTCTCTCTTGCTGCATTTTTTTTTTTTTTTCTTGTTCCCACCTAAAAAAAAAACTTTTTATATTTTTCATAGGCTTCACTTATATTGGGTCATCTTCACATGTTGGAAATTCAAGCCCAACAATGGCTAAGTACAATGATGTTCATCTATAATTGATAGCATATTCACAAATAATAATTATGAAAACTAGTTTATAAACTTGCATGCTTTCTTTTTTTTTTCATTATTTGAAAGTTGCATATAAGAGGACATATACATTGTTTTCAAAATAATGTTCTTCGAGTACTTAGAAATTATTCTACTTACTTAGCTAAAAGATTTTCATATTAAAGAATTACTGATACATTGATAAATTTTTAATGTGAATTTTGTCATATCAAGTAATCCAGCATTCCATATGTTGAAGGAAAAAAAACCACCTTTTGAGATGACAAAGGTGGAGAAATTATGATGTTTTCTAAAAATATTTTTATGAAAATGACGCACATCACATTATCCGTGTTATTCATGCATTCATTCTAGTAGCGCGTAGATACGTCGCTTCTTTCACCACAAGTGTACAGGTCAAGTTTTAGCATAGATTAGAAGAGTCAAGGTTGTCATATCCACAGGGATTGATTGATATTATCGTTAAGTATCGCGATTATCATATCCTAACTTTATTTAGGCGATAAAAATAAGATCTGTTTATAATAAAATATATTAATACTAAGTTAATTAATCTAGTTATACTAATATTACTAATATAGACGTTTATAGGATTAAATTGCCTAGGAATTAATTTCGTCTACTTAAACGTGTTCGTTTCAATCTAGTTTACATTAATGGTGTTCATCATATCCGACAATTTTGGTATCGAAATCTCACTCACTACCTCTCCTGAGTGTGAAGTGAGTGAAAATGTGACTTCGCGTTAACGCCGAAGTCCCCCTCGAGCGTCTATACAACACTTGGTCACATGAGTCTCGCTCCAACCTCACGGATTACACACTTTCTAACTACTTCCCGATTTATTAGATTGTCGCGCTGTGTTTAACCCTAGTCTGAATTCGGGATTACCTTTCCTGAGTGTCAAACCCTGATTTCTCAATATATCTGAACAAGCATATAAACATGACAAAACAGTATAAAGATAAACAACCGTTCAAACACATTTTCGTGGAGTCAATCGCTCCCTTGACAATATATGTTTAGTTACACCTGGCCATAACCCAATATACAACGAAAGAGAAACTAAACATATACAAACTACCAATCAAATAAGAATAAAAGAGAGAAACGAGGAGACTAGTTCTTTATCCGAAGATCTGTCGTTAAAACCGCTCCAAGAACGCTTCCTCTTTGTTGGCGTAGTGATCTTCTCTTGGTTGATAGGGTTTGGAGCTCTCAAACCACTCCTGAAATGTTCTTTTTGTGTTGGGGTGAAGGTAATATATATAAAGGGATCAACATATCTAACAAAATATTCCAAAATATCTAAACTGTCTACAGAGTGACCGCAGCGGCGGTGGGCATGTCGGCAGGGTCACCGCTACGGTGGTGCTTGATCGCTACAGCGGTAGAATAGTAGGCAAACTCTCTGTATTTTGATCACCGCGGCGGTGGTCCATTCAGTAAACTCTCAGGACTTTCACCGCCGCAGCGGTGGGTCTGTTGCTTTTAAATCTTGCCTTTTTGCTCGGTTTCCCACCAAGCTTGCTCTAATATGATCATTTAAGTACCGTTTTCATCATTTTTCACCTCGAAACACCTGATTCATAACAAAAAAAATAAAAACATATTAAAACTCTATAAAAATACTCGAAAACTAATAAAACCGGCTTGGAAATAAATAGATAAATTATACCTATCAAATACTCCCAAATTTAGAATTTTGTTTGTCCTCGAGCAAAACACTCACACTAAAATAAAAAAATACAATGAATTAAAAACACAAACAACCTAAACATAACGATATACGAGTTTTGAATTCTTCTATCGACCAAAACATTTGCCCTCAACAACCCCTAATCATATCGAGTTCTGGTGGTAAAATTCACCATATGATGTTCTAGAATTTCAACATTCAATAATGGTAAATGCAATTTTAGATCCTTTCAACGTGTGTGTGCGAAACTCAATAATATAACTATCCAACAATCGGATTGGATTATCCCCCAACGAAACTCCTGACTTAGACCGTAAAAGACTAGGATATCCATATGCCTGACTGGATTCCACTCTCCACTAATGTAGGCTTGGAAGTTCAAAAAGATCAATAGGTCTTAGTTCAGTTTGGAACAATGGCCAAGGATATATCGGGAATACAAAATAGGTTAATGTTGTTAACTTAACGATACCCCTAAGGCACAACGCTTGGCACAAAATCACTCTCAAACCCCCATAGATTAATTCAAAACAACTCTGATCATACATTTAAGAATGACGTACTCACTTGTCAAAAGAAATGAAAATAGAACAATATTTGAAGAGTTTTTTTTTCTTTTTCTTTTTTAACGTACCACACCCCTAAATTTATTAGATTATTACAATTTCACGGGTGTGCTTAAAATGAAATAAAAAAATGACAAGTGAGTACTCGAATACCGAACCAATCAAAAGTTCGCCCTAAACCCAACCGCTCACTTCAAGTAGTATATACCAATGCTAACTGAATTCACTCAAATTGTGCCTTCGATTTAGCGATATAGGCTTGGAAAAAATTCAATTGGCTAGGGTATTTGTTATGTGTTCAGAATTGAAACGGCATTATAGGCTTCGACGGGGTAACGATGGATAAAATATATTACAATGTAAGCTTCAAAGGCTCAAACAACAAAATGAATTCCTAAATCATATCTCCTGAACTTTCTCGCCTAGAATTTGACCTCAAGTTTTCCCTCAATCAGGTTCTAGAATTCTTAAATTGTCATGAGTTTGGCTAATGGATAATTGTCCTCAAATCAATTGAATAGCTATATATTGAGTCTACATGTTCGTGCAAATTAGGATCCACAATAACTTTTACCAAAATGACATACCAAGCACACAGAACACACATTAATAGGCATTACCCTTGACCTCAAAAAACAACCAGGGGTAATATCATCATCGGGTAATGGCTCAGATGAACTCAAAACTCAGCATACAACAACAACAACAAACATAAACACATTCTACCCTAAACAAACATGCAAACAATAAAACAATTAAAACATACTAACATACTAACATACTACATACTACACATCACCCCCGAACTTAAAACGGACAGTGTCCTCAATGACCCATCGACGATCTCAATGAAAGCATAAAGCATTATAATGACAACGGGGGTTTAGAACACATACCTGGGAGGCGAGAGAATCTCACCTCTGAATTAAGTCGGCAGTAACAGATCTAATTTATTTTTGACTTGGGTTGCCTCCTAAGAAACGTATGGTTTATTGTTCTCGGTCCAACATAGAGAAGTACTCGTCAAAGAGTGGCTTCCACCTATAGTAAGTGTCATACAAAACTACGTATGGGTCTTGGTTCATAACGCTCTCAAGACTGGCGAGATTTGGCATTGTATAGCTCGAACTTTCAACTAGACTCTCCACCGGCTCATGTGCTTGGTGGGCATAAAAGAGCGTTGCTAATGGCTACGAATAACAAGTGATCCAAATCGGATCCTCATAGATATGATCGTCTTGAATCGATGGTGGCATCACAATGTGGATCTCCAATGGTGAAGAATCACAATCGGTGATCAAATCTTGGATTTCCGTCTCATTCGATTTGTCATCGTTGAACTCACCCAAGCTCTTTCCGCTCGTATCCGGCTCTCCCCGATGGATTTCACATTCGGATGTGACTTGTGAATCTCTTAGTACCACAGCTTCTAATTCGGCTTCAACATAGCAGATAAACTAACCGATTTGCATATGAAGAGACGTTACAATCACATCAATTTCGACGCAGACCGTCTCAATATTGTTAAGACGATCCTCTTGCTCGTTGAGTCGGTCATTCATTTCCATCAAGAAAATCTGAGTTTTCCCCATAACTATGGCGAACACTTCTTCTAGGGTAGGAGAAGACTCCACATATTGGTCGGGGGTGTCAATCCATAGCGGCGAAACGATGGAATTACACCCTAAGCTTTAGTAGCTTGTTGAATAATTCCAACAGTGAAAATCATACTCGGCCATGGCTTCCAACAATCGATAGGCTTCGTCCGCAGTTAGTTGATCGAAAGAGGTGGTACCGTTTCCTGCTTCTACCCACGTTCTGGTTGCGGCTAGTAACCCGTCGAGGAAGTTTAGTAGTTGACACTCTCTCGGGAAACGATGATATGGGAACCGAATTAGAAAATCATTGTATCGATCCCAAACACAATAAAATGGCTCAGAATCTTGTTGAAAGAAACAAATGAGGACTTGTCGATGATCCATCTTCAAGCACCTCGTAAAACAAAACAAAACTAAAAAGAAAAATTATAAACAATATACATGACATAATCAAAATCAAGTTATTTACTCACAATATCAACAATAATCTAAAAATCAATCTTTGACAACAGCGCCAAAAACTTGGTAGCGCGTAGATACGTCGCTACTTTCACTACAAATGTACGGATCAAGTTTTAGTATAGATTGTAAGAGTCAGGATTGTCGTATCCACAGGGATTAGTTAAGATTATTGTTAAATACTGTGATTATCATAACCTAACTTTATTTGGGCGATAAAAATAAGATTTGTTTATAATAAAATATACTAATACTAAGTTATTTAATCAAATTATACTAATATTACTAATATAGACGTTTATGGGAGTAAATTGCCTAGGGATTAATTTCGTCCACTTAAACGTGTTCGTTTCAATCTAGTTTACATTAATGGCGTTCATTCTATCTAACAATCTCGGTATCGAAATCTCAATCACTACCTCTCCCGAGTGTAAAATGAGTGAATATGTGACTTCGCGTCAATGCCAAAGTCCTCATCGAGCATCTATACGACACTTGGTCACATGAGTATCGCCCTAACCTCACAGATTGCACACTTTCTAACTCTCTCCCAGGTTATTAGATCGTCACATTGTGTTTAACCCTAGTCCGAATTCAAGATTACCTCTCCCGAGTGTCAAACCCTGATTTCTTAATATATCTAAATAAGCATATAAATATGACAAAACGGTAAACACAATCGGATAAAGATAAACAACCGTTAACAAAACATCAATTTTATTTAAACACGTTTTCGTGAAGTCAATCGCTTCCTAGACAATATATGTTTAGTTCCACTTGGTCATGGCCCAATATACAATGAAACAGAAACTAAACATATACAAACTACCAACCAAATAAGAATAAAAGAGAGAAACGAGGGGACTAGCCGTTTATCCGAAGATTCGTCGCTAAAACTGCTCCGATAACGCTTCCTCCTTGTGGGCGTGGTGATCTTCTCTTGGTTGATAGGGTTTGGAGCTCTCAAACCACTCCCGAAACGTTCTTCTTGTGTTGAGGGTGAAGGGAATATATATAAAGGGATCAAAATATCTAACAAAATATCCCAAAATATCTAAACTGTCTGCAAAGTGACCGCTGCGGTGGTGGGTTCACCGTTGCAGCAGTGCTTGATTACTGTAGCAGTGAAATAGTAGGAAAACTCTCTGTATTTTGACCATCGTACGGTGAGTTCATCGCTACGGCAGTAGTCCATTCAGCAAACTCTCTGGACTTTCACTGTCGCGGCGGTAGGTCTGCTACTTTGAAATCTTGCCTTTTTGCTCGTTTTCCCACGGGGCTCACTTCGATATGATCGTTTGAGTACCATTTTCATCCTTTTTCACCCTGAACACTTGATTCATAACAAAATAAATAAAAATATATTAAAACGCTATAAAAATACTCGAAAACTAACAAAACCGGGTTAGGAATAAATAGATAAATTATACCTATCACATTCATCATGGGTTTATTTTAAAAAAATGATATCTTAAAAATTTTCTACTTTCGTTGATAAGTTTCTCATTTTGGACTTAAATTGATTAACAAAACTCGTTCTCATATTCAGGGAAGTGTGATTTATTTTGTTTTTGAGAAAACATCAACTTAATTGTCATCATAAAAATGGGGAAGATTGTTAATCCTAAAAGATATTTGATGGTTTTGATGTCACAATTAACTTGAATGTTTTGTTGGACTAATGATTTTATTGAAGATGTGACTATAGAGATTAGTCAAAATGTTCAAAAGGCACAAATGAGAAATCAACGTAAATATTTTCAACATGATATCGATGGAAGATGATGAAGAATAATTTATGAAAGAGTTTCTATATTCCGAGGTAAAACAATTACAAAGTTTATAAACTCTCGATATAACTTGATTATTATCACTCTCTACACATGAAAATAAAGTTATTTATTTATATGTGATTGATTATGTGGTTAGAAATGTTTAAAATATGTTTTTAAAATATTTTAAGAAACAAATAGTTAGAATCGGTCAACTGATTTGAAAAATAGGTCAACTAACTATTATTGTATTTTGGAAATTGGTTATAACTTGAAAATATATTAAACGATCGACCGGTAAGGGAAACGGTCAATCGATAGAAACAAGTTCCTAGAGATTTGAGAAAAATTGGAAAACGGTCAACTTATGGGTTGAATGATAGATACATGATTGAAATCGATCGACTGACATAAAGATCCGGTTGACCAAAACATCTTGAGATCTTGAATGTTTTTAACGTGGTGCTTCAAATGGTTCTATTAAGGAAACAATCGACCGATTGGTTAACATTTTTTTCAAACAATCTGAACATTATTTCTTGATATTTTTGTATTGATATTCATGTTTAAATATTTCTAAATTGTTTTAAATGGTTTAAAATATTTTTAAATGATTGGAAATTTTTTTTATAATGATTTTGTTGAAAACGTATTTTATTCTCCTATCTTTCTGATTTTATAGTCTTACTACTCAAAAATTTCTTTCCATATATTTTTGGGGTGGATAAAATCTTAGAGGTCTAAGGAAGATGATGAAGAATGATCTAGCTGTTATTGGCTAGATAAAAACTTAGAGGTCTAAGAGAGAGATTTTAGGCAAAATATTTGAAAAATAGTCTTTGAAGTGTATCTTTGAAAACCCCTATCTATTGATTGCGTTTTTCAAACTTTTATTCATCTAGAAAATTAGACTTCTGAGAGTGGTAAAATGTTCTCTAAAATATTATTAGAGGCGAAATATTTGTGAAATTCTAGATCGAAAAAAGCGCAAATTTGATCGGAAAAAATTATGTTGAAGGCATTCTAATTATCCTATGAAACTGAGGAGCATTGCATTTATTTTCAAAATCATTCGTCATAGGATTCTCGATGAGATCATTCAAATTATCATTTATGTGCTCAAATTTTGTGCAATATTGTTCTGATTATCTATTCTTTCTGCGCCTGTGAAATTAATCTAATATTTCTATGAAAAATGTTTTTGGAAATCTTTGATATTTGTTGTTAAAAGTATTTTTTAAAGGAAGATAAAAATGATATGTGTGGCATTACTTGATTTTATGCTTATTTGATATAGTCCATATTATTGTTCTCACTTACATTAATTGATAAAAAAAACTTCTATCACCTAGATCGAGACATCAATTCAGTTTATATTGCTTTACGTTGGCCGAAGTTCTTGTGAGAAGAAACTAGAAAATCTTTGGTATTTGTGAGTTTGTACCTCAGACCTAAGTGCAATTGGTTTGGGTGAAAGTATGATTAGGTATAAAGAGAACTTACCTAATCAGAATTTGTAAGGGTTTGATTCTTACCTGTGAAAAGGATTGGTACAAGTTTGATTCTTACATGGGGAAAGGATCAGGATTTTCTTTTAGTGGATTGAATTCCCTACAAGAGCTCAAAGGAATAGATGTAGGTAAGATAGGCTTGTCAAACTGCAATAAAATATCTTGTGCCAATATCTTTATCTCTTACTCTCTGTGTGTGCATTAGTTTTCACCTTTCTGCATATAATCAAGATAAAGTCAATTAGGGTCAATTAATTTGATTGAATATTTTAAACTACTCAATTCACCTACTCTTGGTTAGATTTGTTTGGCCAACACTTGGTTTAAAATGTACCAAAAGAAAATACGCTTTTGTTTGAAAAAAATAAATATCTTTCATTTTTTTCCTTTCTCTCTCTTCTAAAAAATAAAAGAGAGACTTTTCCAAGTAAAAAAAATAAGAAACAAAATGATATTTTAGGAAGGAATTCATGTTTCAAATATTTTTGAGCAAGTTTTATAAAATACTTATTCAAAAAATCTAAATATTTTCTATTAAATTGTTTTTCCAAAAGAAAAATCTATCCTTCCCCTTTTCCCCAAATTCAAAAAATATTTCCTAAACAATCTCTTTCCTTTTCTCTATTTAAAAAAAACAAAAATTAAGAAAAAAAAACTACAAAAATCCCTTTCCTCTTTCTTCCAAATTCTTTAAAAGAAAAATGTTTCCAACAAAGGAACTAAAAAAAATCCTTTTGCCTTCCTCTGCTTTTGCTTTATTTTTATTTTTATTTTATTTTTTTATTTTATTTTTTTTTTAAGAAAAACATTTTTCAAAAAAATTGACTTTGCATGCATCAAAACATATTCCTTTATCTTTTCTCCTACCAAAATAACCCAATCTTAAATTCACCATATCAATCTCCACCTCCTCAGACAAAACTGGTCGATTTCAAGCATAATCGAGAAGTGGTAATAAGGGGGGACATTTTGATTGCTTTTCTTTTACTGAAAAAATTATGTAAAATAATAAAAAAATTAAATAAAACGATTTAAAAAAATTAAATCACCTAGACCTTGTTTAAACAAATATTATTTTAGACAAAGCTACTGTCTTTGAACAGATTTTCTTGGGGTGCCTAATACCTTTCCCGGGTATAACCGACCTCTAAATTTTTGAATTTTTTTGGTTAGACCATTTTGTCTTTTGACGGAGTAAAATTTGGACATTTTCAAAAAACTAATATATATTTTCGAAAATTCTGGTGACATATTACAACATTTAACTCAATGCTAGAAGATGACTCATTTTCTTCAAATTTCAATCCAAATATTTTTAAAAAAAAAAAAAAAAAACAAACAAACACAAATCGGCACATAAAAAACCCCCCAAACTCTATTTCTTTAATAATAAGATTACAAAAACTGGTTTTTTTCTGAAAGTGTTTCAAATAGCTCATCTAAAGCGTTTGTTGGATTTTTTTCTAGGTGCGTCACCAGCCTAAGAATTGTTATTTAATGAAACCCTGAAACTATGTATTGACTATTAATTAATAAGAGTGGCACAGAGGTAGTGTGGTGGGCCCAAAACGACAGGTCCAAAGATAGAAACTTGGCTCTTACATATATTAGATTCCTCCCCAATTTTATTTATTTTTTAAATAAACTATTTCTTATGTAAAGAAGTTTTTCAGGTCTCATCCTTGTTCGACTTCCAACCATAATTCTCAAAAACGTAACAACTCAAATGTGAAATTGCTATTTGAAGAAGCCCGGTAAGTACACGTTAACTATCACATACACAATAATAAAAGACATCACCTAATCAGAGTGGCGCAATGGAAGCATGGTGGATCTATAACTCATAGGTTCTAGTATCAAAACTTGACTCTGATAAAGAGTAGCTCCACAAAGTTTTTATTTTTATAATAAATATTTGGTCATGGGAAAAAGTGTCGCAAGTCTAGAGTCTGTTTCTTTCCCGTTACTTTATAAAGAAAGCGAGCACATAGATCATAAATCTCCACTGTAAAACATAAAAATTACCAATGATAATAATTTCCACATGAGTGGGTTAATTTGAGATGTTGGCAATTTCCATTGTCTTAATTATATAAACATCAGAGAAAATGTGTGAGAGAGAGAGATCATTGATAAGGGAGAGAAGAAGTTTTGAAAGTGAATTTTTAAGAAAATGAACTGAAGTATCTGTTGATTTTCAATTTTTGTAGTCTGGACATTATGAGCTCAATTCTCTAGGGTTAAATTACATTATAACTTCAATTCAAATGTGGGATGTAATTTTCATCCAAGTCGAGGATTATTGACTAACGGGTGATCTACATACCATTATTCTCAACCCAAACAAAAATTATTGAATTCAAAAAAAAAAATACAAACAGTTTGTCAAATTTTTATCGAAAGAAGTCATTCAACTCTAACTATCAATTTCACGAGCGATCACAGGAACACAATAGAACAATAGAATCACTATTGCTTTTAGGGTTAATAATATTTTATCCCTATGGTGAGACCATTTTGTATTTTATCCCCTTATGGTATTTTCGTCACAACTTTGTTCCTTATAGTTAGATTTTGTTGCACTTTATCATTTTATATAGGTATAACCACAGGGAGACAAAATGCTGATGAGGGAGGAAAGTGCAGCGACGGCCTAATCACATGAGACAAAGTGGTGACACGAATACCACGAAAAAATAAAGTGCAAAATGGCCTAAAATATAATTAACCCTTGCTTTTAAGTCTCTAAACTTCGCGTATTGTATATCATAGAATTGGAAGAAAAAAAAATGTGGGATTTTCTGCACATTTTCAATTTTTGTTGTTTTAGCATTTGATAATTTAATAATTGATTAGTATTATCATCAAACAATAAATTGTTGGTTAACGAAACCCTACAATGCGCATGCGCTATTTTTTGTACGATAATAACAATGTCATCAAATTAGAGTGGTGTAGCGGAAGTGTGGTGGACCCATAACTCATAGGTCCCAAGATCAAAACTTGTCTTTGATAAAGAGTTGCTTCCACCTCTTAAAACTTTTTTTCTTCTTTTGATACATTATTTTTTTTTTTAATAAATAGTTGGTCATGGAAATAGGTGCCATCTCAAGTTTGTCCGTTCCCATTACTTTGGTAACTGAAAAATGAGAGAAAAAAACTTTTTCGAAATTAAAAGATAAAAAGCCTCAAATAGAGCAATTGAAAAATGGCAAGAACTAGAGAGAATGCAAAATGGGTGTACCTAGATGATAAATATCCAATTAACCAAGTAAAAAGAGTCAAATTTTTTGCATAGATTAAAAAAAAAAAAAAAAAAAAAAAAAAAAAAAAAAAGGAAAGAAAAAGAGAGAAGTAGTCCTAAAACTTAAACCAAAATTCCATGAACATAGGAAACATTAAAATCAAATCCACCGTGGAATAAAAATAAAATCAATTCCAAAATGTAACAAATAATATCTAATAGCCTTTGGTTTTACAAGAGTTAAGTACTTTTAGAGAATAATGAACATATAATGGCAATAACCCACAATATGATAACATTAGTAAAAAATTAATCGGCATTTCTGGGTCAAAATTGAAAATCTTATGGCCAAGCAAAAAGAATACAATAAACTATACTAGATAACAATTTCAAAAAATTGGGTTAGTCTGAGATGTTGTTACTTTCCATTACTCTAAGTATATGTACACCGAAAAAAAAAAAAAAACAGAAAGAGAGAGATCATTGAAAGAGAATAAAGTAGTTTCTAACTTGCCAGTAAAAGAACTCGTACTACTCTAACTATCAATTTCACGATTTAAAGACCTATCACAAATTCATAGTCGCACAGTCTAATCATTAAATTTTTTAAGTCTTTAAATTTTTGTATTGTATATCATGGTAATCGAAAGAAAAATCAATTACAGTTTCTGCTCATATTCAGTTTCTATAGTTTGGACATTAAATAACAAAATAATTAACTAGCATTATCCTCAAAAAATAAACAAGTCAAATCTCAGCTTGAAAATTGTTATTTAACGAAGCCCTACTACTACGCATTGGCTATATATTGTATGAAAAAAAAAAAAAAACAAAGAGTGACGCTGCGAAATTGTGGTGGGCCCATAACCACAGGTCCCATTATAATAAGTTGGCTCTTATAATGCTTAGCTCCTACCCTACAATTTTTTGGGAAAAATTTTGAGAGGTCCTATTTCTTCAAAAAAATAACTTTCTAGGTTTCATACTTTTTAAACTTATTCTAAAAGTACAATCATATTTATTCTTCCTAAATTATCCTCAATAACTAAAAAATTACAAAAATGCCATTTTGACCAAATTTTTTTTGCAAAACTCCTAAAATTTATATATATATAATTTAATTTTCTCAATTTTTTTTAATAAAAAAATTCAATTAATTTTATTTTTTTAAAAAATATTTTTTTTTTATAAAATATCATAAATACTCTAATTATATTTCACTTAATTTTATTTTAAATTTAATTTTTTTTATATTCTATGAACATTTTAAAAAATATAAAATTAAATATTAAATTATATTTAAATTAAAAATTCTTTTAAAATATTTAAAAATCAATTAAGTAGATATCTACTTAAATATCCATTAAGTAGATATCCACTTAATTATATTTAGTAGATATCTATTTACATTATTTTTCACTTGATTTAATTTCAATTTTAATTTATTTTTTAAATATTCTATAAATATTTTAAAATATAAAGAATTAGAAAAACTAGAAAATAAAAAATTCCATTGAATATTAATCTTCAATTACATTCCACTAGAAAATTACATAAATCCACCTATCCCCTAAGAGGAAATCCAAAAAAAAAAAATTAAAGTGAAAATCCACTAAAATTAAGACGATTGACATCCGTCGTCTTCGCCAATCATCACACCATCGCGCTCTCTCCATCTTCATCGGTCTTCAATAAGTAGATATCCACTAAAAACAATTAATGGATATCCACTAAACTAAAAAATAACATAAACATTTAAACAATTAGTAGATATCCGCTTAACTAAAAAAATAACAAAAACATTTAAACATCAGTAGATATCCACTGAACTAAAAAAATAACACAAACATTTAAACAATCAAATTAAACAATCAGTAGATATCAACTGAACTAAAAAATAACACAAGCATTTAAACAATCAGTAGATATCCACTGAACTAAAAAAAATAACACAAACATTTAAACAATTAAATTAAACAATCAGTAGATATTAACTGAACTAAAAAATAACACAAGCATTTAAACAATAAGTAGATATCTACCAAACTAAAAAAATAACACAAACATGTAAACAATCAAATTAAACAATCAGTAGATATCAACTGAACTAAAAAATAACACAAGCATTTAAATAATTAGTAGATATCCACTGAACTAAAAAAATAACACAAACATTTAAACAATCAAATTAAACAATCAGTAGATATCAACTGAACTAAAAAATAACACAAACATTTAAATAATCAGTAGATATCCACTGAACTAAAAAATAACACAAACATCTACACACAAATGATAAAAATGACAAATAAATCAAGAAATCGTTAGAACTTAAGTTGAATCTAATTGGGCTATCCTAAATAATATCAAAATTTTAATTCAATTTCATTTATCATTCTTCAACTATCAAGCAATGAACATCCACTAAACAATAAAACATTATTGATTTTCAGTGGATATCCAAACAAATTCAATAGATATCCACACGAATCAATCAGTGGCTATCTACTTACCTCTAGTAGTTGAATCAAAACACAAGCATCCAAACACAACCATGGAGATGAAAAATACACCACCCAAACAGCAACCAAAAAAAAGAAAAGGAACCAATAACCGAAAAATACAACAGCCAAACAGCAGCAAAACTACCCAGATCTCAATACAACAGCCAAACAACAGCTAAAAAAAAAGGGAGAAAAATACCTAAAATCGGGCTGCTGTGGTGGTGAAAACTACCCAGATCTGGTCGGATCTGAATAGATCTAATCAACAAGCAGTGACCATTGGCGAGTAGCGATGGTAGGAACGACGAGCATCAACAACGAGCACTGAACAACGAGCAGCAAACGGGGGCAACGATTAACGGCGACAACGAACCGTCGCCACCGCCATCGACACCATCTCCGACCATTTTAGGGTTTCGGTCTCCCTCGATTTGGCCAAATCGGAGTTCTCTCTCTCTCTCTCCATCCCTCGATTCGGCGATGCCACCATCCAACCCGTCGTCGCTCTCCATCACACATCGCCGCCACTACGTCTCGCCGTCCAGATGCCGTCACGCCTCGCCACCACCACGCCTTGCCGTCGGATGAGAAAGGGCAGAGGTTGGCTGGGTTCCCGTCAGATGAGAGAGAGAGAGAGAAAGGAGGAAGGATGAGAGAGGGTAGGGTCAAACTTTATTGGGTTAAGATTTAAAATGAGGATGGGTATTTTTGTTATACAGTTTATGTTGTAGGAGTTGTGCCAATGTTTTTTCAAAAGAGAATCTAAAAAGTTGTTTTTAATTGTATAGAACCCAAAAAGTTGTCCCATTTTTAAATAGGACCTTTGGACGAAAAACTCTAATTTTTTTTTTTTTTTTTTTTCTTTTCAACATAAAATTTTTGTTATGTAAACAAGTTTCTCACATTTGTGCCTTGTTTGACTTCCACCCCCATTATAACATTATATTCAAAAACGAAACCACTCAAAAGTCAAATTGCTATTTAAAGAAGCCCCATAAATGCACATTAACTATCACATGTACCATAATAAAAGATATCGCCTAATCAGACTGGCGCAGTGGAAGCGTAGTGGGCCGATAACCCACAGGTCCCAGGATCAAAACTTGGCTTTGATAAAGAATAGCTTCCTCCACAAAGTTTTTATTTTTAAAATATATATTCAGTCATGGAAAAAAGTGTCGCAAGTCTAGAGTTTGTTTCTTTCCCGTTACTTTATAGAGAAAGCAAAATGAGCACATAGATCATAAATCTCCATGGTAAAACATAAAAATTACCAATGATAATAATTTCAACATGAGTATCAGTTGGGTTAGTTTGAGATGTTGGCACTTTCCATTGTCTTAATTATATGGGCATCAGAGAAAACCGAGTGAGGGAAGAGAAGAAGTTTTGAAAGTGAATTTTTAAGAAAATGAACCGAAGTATCTGTTGGTTTTCAATTTCTGTAGTCTGGACATTATGAGCTCAATTTTCTTGAGCTAAATTACACTATAACTTCAATTCAAATGTGGGAAGTAATTTTCATCCAAGACGAGGATTATTGACTAGCAGATGATCTACATACCATTATTCTCAACCCAAAAAAAATGAATGAATTCAAAAAAAAAAATAGTATGTCAAATTTTTATTGAAAGAAGTCATGCAACTCTAACTATCAATTTCACGAGCTATCACTGAATCACATTGGCACAATATAATCACTATTACTTTTAAGTCTCTAAACTTGGTGTATTGTATATCATGCAATTGAAAGATCAAAAATATGTGGGAGTTTTTGCACATTTTCCATTTTTTAGTTTTAACATTGACAATTTAATAAATGATTAGTATTATTATCAAAAAAATAAATTGTTGGTTAATGAAACCCTACAATTCTCATTGGCTATTTTTTGAACGATAATAACAATGTCACAAAATCAGAGTGGCGCAACGGAAGCGTAGTGGACCCATAATCCACAGGTCTCAAGATCAAAACTTGGCTCTGATAAAGAGTTGTTTCCACCTCATAAAACTTTTTTTTTGCTTTTGAGACAACATTTTTTTTTAATAAATTATTGGTCATGGAAATAGGTGTCGCAAGTCTCAAGTTTGTCCCTTCCCATTACTTTGACAACTGAAAAATGAGATAAAAAAGACTTTTTAAAAGTCAAAAGATAAAAAAGCCTCAAATAGAGCAATCGAAAAATGGCTAGAAGTAGAGATAATGCAAAATGAGTGTACCTAGATGATGAATATCCAATTAAGCAAATAAAAAGAGTCATATTTTTTGTATAGATAAAATTAAAATAATAATAATAAATGCTAGTGGTCCTAACACTAAAACAAAAATTCCATGAACATAGGAAACATTAAAATCAAATCCACCTTGGAATGAAAATAAAACCAATTCTAAAACGTAAGAAATAATATCTAACAGTTTTTGTTTTTACAAGAGTTAAGTGCCTTTACAGTATAATGAACAAATAATGGCAATAGCCATAGCATTATTAAAAAATTCATCGGCATTTCTGGGTAAAAATTGAAAATCTTATGGCCAAGCAAAAAAGAATACAAAAAACTATGCTAGATAATAATTTCAACAAATTGGGTTAGTTTGAGATGTCTCCCTTTCCATTACTTTAAGTACATATACACCGAAGAAAAAATCAGAAAGAGAGATCGAGAGATCATTGAAAGAAAATAAAATAGTTTATAAGTTACCAGTAAAAGAACTCGTGCAACTCTAACTATCAATTTCATGATTTAAAGACCTATCACAAATTCGTAGTCGCACAGCATAATCATTATATTTTTCAAGTATTTAAATTTTTGTATTGTATATCATGGAAATTGAAAGAAAAATCAATTATAGTTTCTGCTCTTATTCAGTTTCTATAGTTTGGACATTAAATAACAAAACAATTAACTAGTATTATCCTCAAAAGATAAACAAGTCAAATCCCAGCTTGAAAATATGAAGCCCCTATTACTACGCGTGGCTATCTATTGTACAAAAAAAAAAAAAAAAACCATATAAGAGTGACACAGCAAAACTGTGGTGGGCCCATAACCACAAGTCCCAATATAAAAACTTGGCTCTTATAATGCTTAGATTCTACCCTTTAATTTTATTTTATTTTAACATAAATTATTTCTTATGTATAAAAGTTTCTCAGGTCTGTGCCTTGTTTGATTTCCACCCCCATTATAACATTATACTCAAAAAAGAAACGACTCAAATGTCAAATTGCTATTTAAAGAAGCCCCATAAGTGCACATTAACTGTCACATTCACAATAATAAAAGATATCACCTAATCAGAGTGACACAGCAAAAATGTAGTGGGCCCATAACTCATAGATCTCAAGATCAAAACCTGGCTTTGATAAAGAGTAGCTTCCTCCACAAAGTTTTTATTTTTAAAATAAATATTTGGTCATGGAAAAAAATGTTCGAAGTCTAGAGTTTGTTGTTTTTCCGTTACTTTATAGAGAAAGCAAAATGAACACAGAGATTATAAATCTCCACTATGAAACATAAAAATTACTGATGATAATAATTTCAACATGAGTGGCATAGTTTAAGATGTTGGCACTTTCCACTGTCTTAACTATATGAACATCAGAGAAAAATGAGAGAGAGAGCATTGACAAGGGGGAGACGAAGTTTTGAAAGTGAATTATTAAGAAAATGAATCGAAGTATCTATTGGTTTTCAATTTCTGTAGTCTAGACATTATGAGCTCAATTCTCTTGAGTTAAATTACACTATAACTTCAATTCAAACGTGGGATGTAATTTTCATCTAAGACCAGGATTATTGACTAGCATATGATCGCATACCATTATTCTCAACCCAAAAAAAATGATTGAATTCAAAAAAAAAAAAAAAAAAAGTGATACAACTCTAACTATCAATTCACGAGCCATCACCGAATCACATTAGCACAATAGAATCACTATTGCTTTTAAGTCTCTAAACTTCGCGGATTGAATATCAAGGAATTGGAAAAAAAAATTAGTAGGAGTTTTTGCACATTTTCAATTTCCGTAGTTTTAACATTTGGTAATTTAATAATTAATTAGAATTATCATCAAAAAATAAATTGTTGGTAATGAAACCCTACAATGCGCATTGGCTATTTTTTGTACGATAATAACAATGTCACCAAATCAGAGTGGCACAGTGGAAGCGTGGTGGGCCCATAACCCATAGGTCCCAAAATTGAAACTTGGCTCTGGTAAAGTGTTGCTTCCACCTCATAAAACTATTTTTTTTTTTCCATTGAGACATCTTTTTTTTTTTTGTTTTTTTTAATAAATTGTTGGTCATGGAAATAGGTGTTGCAGGTCTCAAGTTTGTCCCTACCCATTACTTTGGTAACCGAAAAATGAGAGAATTTTTTTTTTTTTTTTTTAAAAAAAATCAAAAGATAAAAAGCCTCAAATAGTTTAATCGAAAAATGGCAAGAACTAGAGAGAATGCAAAATGAGTGTATCGAGATGATAAATATCCAATTAAGCAAGTAAAAATAGTCATATTTTTTGCATAGATAAAATAAAAATAAAAAATAAAAAAAATACCAGTAGTCCTAAAACTTGAACCAAAATTGCATGAACATAGGAAACATTAAAATCAAGTCCACTTTGGAATGAAAAGAAAAAATCAATTCTAAAATGTAACAAATAATATCTAACAGCCTCTGTTTTCACAAGAGTTAAGTGCCTTTACGGAATAATGAACATATAATGGCAATAGCACGCAAAATGATAGCATTTTTAAAAAATTTATCGGCATTTCTAGGTAAAACTTTAAAATCTTATGGCCAAGCAAAAGGAATATAGAAAACTACACTAGATAATAAATTTTAAAAAATTGGGTTAGTTTGAAATGTTGTCGCTTTCCATTAGTTTAAGTATATGTACACCGAATTAAAAATCAGAAAGAGAGAGATCATTGAAAGAAAATAAAATAGTTTCTAAATTGCCACTAAAAGAACTCGTGCAACTCTAACTATCAATTTCACGATTTAAAGACCTATCACAAATTCATAGTCGTGCAGCATAATCATTATATTTTTTAAAGTCTTTAAATTTTTGTATTTTATATTATGGAAATTGAAAGAAAAATCGATTACAATTTATGCTCATATTCAGTTTCTATAGTTGGGACATTAAATAACAAAACAATTAACTAGTATTATACTAAAAAAATAAACAAGTCAAATCCCAGGTTGAAAATTGTTATTTAACGAGGCCTTACAACTACGCATTGGTTAGCTATTGTACGATAAAAGAAATAACCAAATAAGAGTGACGCAGCAGAACTGGAGTTCTTTACGTAATAAATATAAAAAATAAAAATAAAAAAAAATTCTGATGACGGATCTATTCCAACTTATTTACGGAAGCAACGTATTTCGGGGTTGATAATCCCGGGAACTGAGATCCCGGGATTGCCAACCCCGGGATTTTCGGAATTTTTTTTTTTTTTTTTTTTTTTTTGGGACAGATGGTCCCAGGGTTACCAACCCCGGGACCTGCCGCTAGAGTCGCTTGTGCAAGCAGCTGAAGCTTCAGCTGCTTGCACAAGCGGCTAGTGGAAGCCGTGACCATCCCGGGGTTGGTAACCCCGGGATGTTATATCGGACGGTCGCCGTTGACAGCATCTCCGGCGGCTGACGGGTTCCGGGGTTACCAACCCCGGAACCATCCATCTTAAAAAAAATAATCCGCCAAATCTAACCCCTTCCCCTTCCGCAACTATTTGGAACTCTTTCCTCTCTCAGCCTTCTCCAACCGACCCTTTCTTACAACTCTTTCATCTCTCGGATTTTCAGGTAATTTTAATATATTTGTTAATTTGATTATTATATTTTTTACTTATTTAATCAATTAGTTTACTTAATTTATAATTAATTTAGTTAATTTATTTTTTAAGTTATTTTGTTAATTTAATTTGTTAATTTAGTTATTTAATTAAAAATTAGGAACTTTAACATCTCAAAATTTGAATAAATTATTATTTAGTTAATCTGTTTGTTATTTACTTTACTTATTTAATTTGTTAAGTAGTTAGTTAATTTAATTTGTTAGATTACTTGTTTAATTTCTTAGTTAGTTTGTTACTTTAATATTTTTTTGACAACTATTTTTCGTGATGTTATGTACTTTATTTTGTATGTATTGTCTTTGTTATGTATTGCGTTTGTTATACCTTGTCTATATCATGTCTACTTTCGAAAAATTTTCTTTCAAATTCAAGAAGAATAAATATGTACGGTAGATTAACAACTTTTTAACCTCTACAAACGTTAAAAAAAAAAAAAAGGATTATTTACAAAAAATTGTATTTACAATCCTATACTTAAACTATCTACTATTTAACTAACCATGTACCACAAGGCCTACGTCGGACGTTCCTCCGCCCTCGGCGTTGAGCAATCGGAGGTTCCTCAACCTCGTCATGAAGCTGTGTAACTTGTCCATCGTCCCCCAACCATGGCACCGGTGACACTTGTCTTTCCAATCTTGTCGGTTGGATAAATGCCATTGGAGGATTCACGCCTGAAGTTGAGACAATTTCGTCCATCGCAGGAGTGAAGAATGAAGGTGACGGTTGTGTACCTAGCTGCAATGGCTCATGCAAATAAGGGTCGTGCGTCTGGTACACGTCGGAAGGCCCAGCACCGTCACCCAATCCATACGTGCTAGATGGTCCGTCATAAGCACCCCATATTGTACGATGTGGATGGTCCGACATCACCCACACTATCTGGATAGTAGGCATCAGAAGTCCATGGCTGAGAAGGAGACTGATGTGCAGGCTGCGGAGATGGAGGAACGTCAGGTGCCACATGGCGTGGTACTCCTCGGTGCATCCTCCCAATGGTGCCATCATTGATGGCATGAGCCAATACAATACCTGATTCCGCAGTACCCGACCGCAGAGTTAGATTACTCAAGCGTATCAGGTTTGATACCTCTGTATCCTACGAAACACATATAATTGGTTAATTAATACATGAATAATAACAACATAATCAAACTCATATAACTAAACAGATGGTACAGTCAAATGAGGGCCATACTTCTAACACAACTCGTCCTCCCGTTGCTAGATACCCAAACTCAGGTCGGTACACCGGGTTGACCAAGATCCTTCGTGTGATTCTCCAATACCAATCCATGTATCCTTGGTGTCCCTTGCTGAAATCTGCGCACATCTGGTGCTCGTCGTCTATTCCACGCAACTATATATGCGTGGTGCTTCTCAGTCCAGTTTACACCAAAGTATCATCGCCGAGTCATTTTGTGCAAGTCCCGATCCATAATTACCGGCTGAGGAACCCCTTGGCGATAACCAAACTGTCGTAGCACGCGCAGGGGATACGTGTATTCGACGACCTCGAAACAAATGAGAGGTAGCGATGCTATCCATATATCTTCTCCATCTGTAGTATATGGAGGCAAAGTCGACAAGATATAGGGCATCCAAATAACCTGTCAAAACAAAATATAAATTTATTTAAATAAATAAAGAAATAAATTTATTTAAATTTTGATATAAATAAATAAGTAACCTTGTCATTCTGCAAGCGATCTAACTGATCGCGATACACCGCTAGAACATGCATCGACAAGTTTTCTAAATTGAATTCAAGGGTCCACCTGTACAACAAACATATAAATCATAGGTTTAATATCCATAAATAAATATTTATTACATGGTAAATGAAATTAAAAATAAAATATGAATTAGTTACCAAGCACCCCTTGGAGCAGCTGGGAACATCACACCATTACCAAAGTCCAGCTCTGCGATTGCGATGTCATACTGGGGTTCATGGATAACTTCAGGTCGAAGTCTCGGCAACCGCTCCCAGGCCCAACACTCCAACAAAAATAGACAACCGGCTATGTCTTTCATGTTGGCCTTCGACGCCTTACATAGCTCGCGGTAGAGGACTGCAAGCGTCGCACTGCCCCAGCTATACTTGACGCTAGGTGTCAAGTCACCAAGCAATGGGAGGTAGATTAACCTGACGCTGTTCTGCAATTTATCAGGCAGCAACATCTGGCCAAGTATAAGCAAGCAATACGCACGTGCGTAGCAATGCATGACTTCCTCGTCGGCATCCTCAGGAACTTCAGCAAAGGTGTTCCGTAACCACTTGAGCTTCAAACATCCATTCCTAATCTGTGCCTCTGGTGGTACTACTCCAAGGAGCTGGAGGCAAAGTGCTTGCCATTCGGGTCCCACTCGCGCTGGCTCATTGGCGATAACCGGCTTCCCATGCACGGGTAACCCCAACAAGACGGCAACGTCCTGTAATGTGATGGTCATCTCCCCGATGGGTAGATGGAAAGTGTGGGTTTCCGGACGCCATTTCTCTACCAATGCAGTTATGAGAGCCCTATCTAACCGCTTCGGCCACAACCTGAACGGGCCATAAAAACCGACTGATTCTATCAATTGTATAATTTGAGGGGGAACGTTTTCTCTCCATTCTCCTCTATCGGATCCAGGACAGTCAAGAGAACGAATATCCTGAAACATTAAATAAGACACAATAAATAGCATTAAATTTTTTAAAAACTGAAATATAAAAATTAATACAATGCAATAGCCTAAATATTTACCTGTGTTGCCCATACTACTTCAGACCTATGTTGCGCCTGCATATGTAGAACTGAAACATCTTCGGGTCTAGGGATTGACATAGCTGAAATTTGGTCCGTCAACACTTGTGGTAAATTTGTTAGTATAAAATTAAAATTTAATGACATTCATAAACAAAATATAGCATTGATCATGAAGAAATGTGTGCATGGAATTTATAATATATAAAAGTTGACATAACAAACAAATGAAGTAGCATAAACATAATTATAATGAACCGACAAGATTAATTGGGCGTATGACGGGGTCGGGATGGACACCTCCGCCTATCATGTCCAGTTTGAGAACATAAACCATAACGATTTGTCATTATTCTCCGCGATTGATCCATCTCGTTTTGAATACGAGTGGAATTTGGTCGACCACGATGAACAACCCGAAGTTTGTCATGATCTGGAATCAGGTTCGAAAAATTGTTCTCTGGCCAGTAGTCCTCGTGAATAATCGGGCGAAACGATGACTCCCATGCCATCAATTGGTTTGTTATTGTGTACTCAGCTGCAATATAGCGAAATGCATCAACTCCACTATACTCGGTGGCCGCAAGCATATGAGAGCATGGATATCGCCAAATTTTATACTTTCCACATGTGCAATTAGCGTCATCCCCTAATGTGACTTCATGAGCGATCAGGCCCCCAATGAGAGTCTTTCTAGTTTTCACGTGGTAGATCATGTTCTCTCTAGAAAAAAAATTATATTACATTAAATATGTGTTGATGCAGTTATATGTAACATGAAAATAATTAAAAAATAATAAATTACCGATTGAATATTTGAACTTCGTATGTTTTAGACTTGGCTTGAGATTTCAGTATTTTCTCAACGACGTGTTTAACATATACATAACCATCGGCCGAGTCCTTTAGAGCTTGTTGTCGACCAATATCAAAGTATTTAACCATCCTGTAGAACGTAATCTTCACGGATGCAGTAATTGGAACATTTCTTGCACCCTTCAAACAATTGTTAAATACCTCTGCATAATTGGTCGTCATCACTCCCCAACGCTTACCATCGTCGTGTGCCCTGGTCCATTTATAAGGTGGATGACTGCTCAACCATGTATGCGCCTAAACATCAATTTTTTTGATCTCTTCCATGATAGCATTATATTTTCGATTTTGTGTCGCAGCACCCGCATTCCAAGCACGATCTTTGAGATAATGATTTTTAGCAATCTTGTTGAAATTGCTGCAAAGGTGATGCAAACAAAATCGATGATGTCGGACAGGCTCATTTTGTTGATTAAGCCAAATACTGTCAACCGCACTAGTAATGCCGCCGTGTTTGTCCGATATCAATGTTACCTCAGGGCGATTTTCGACAATATGCCTCTTAAGCATGTAGATGAACCATCGCCAGCATCAGTAGTCCTCTGTCGGTACGATGGCGAATGCCAATGGATAGCACTTGTTAGACGGCGTCATTCCAATGGCGATTAAAATCTTTCCCTCGTATTTACCATACAAGTGCGTCCCGTCGATGGTGATTACGGGGCGACAATAACGTCATCCGTCAACTGAAGCTTTGAATGCCCAAAATACCATGTCGAACATCTTGTAGGCAGGCATATCAATCGACATAGTCCTCCACTCGACAATCGTTCCCGGATTATAGTGCTGCAATGCGAACATAAATTTCGGCAACTTCTGATAAGATTCGTCCCAATCTCCGAATAAGGTCTCGATGGTTTTAGCTCTAGCCATCCAAGCTTTTCGGTAGGAGATGGTGAATCCCTGAGACTCCTTGACGTAAGCCACAATCACGCCAATCTTCAATTCTAGATCTTGTTCGACTTGTCCAAGTATTAGGTTTGCAATGAGTCCATAATCCAGATTTTTATGATCTACAGCAGTATGATTATAAAAACATGTGTGCTGCCCTTCATACTGCGTAATCTGAAACAAACCGTGACTTTTTTTCCTACCCGCCCGCAGCCTCCAACTGCATCCATGCAAACAATGAACTGACCAGACCTTTTTGTTCGTTTCCAACACACGAAACTCTTTGTTTTTCTTTACGTGGTAATATTTAACGGCCTGCTGCACATGTTCCTTATCCTTAAAGACCATACCAACACGAAATTCGTCCATTTCTGGTGTCCAGAAATTTTTTCGCAATTTGGGCTCGTATTTTGCCATATCATCGTCGTCACCCCATTCCAAGTTACTGAAAAATGGAATATCCCTTTCCAACGGCAATTGTTGATTCTCACTCCCTTGCCCACTAGGCCCACCATCTACAACTTCATCTGGGTCAAACGCAACATCTGCATCTAACTCTTCCTCTGACACATCATGACGACTATCAATTGTATCAAACTCACCACCATAATTACTTGTGTCATGTTGCGGTGGACTAGTCGGTGAATAATGGTGATGTGGAAGACCAGAGCTGGTACCCTGATCATGATCAGATTGGGGGTGCGGCATGGGAGTACTGTGGGAATGATATTGTTCTGGAATGTAAGGGAGTGGGACAACATAATTAGACTAGACTGCTTGGGGGAAGGTGCCAAAAAATTGGCCATCAGATTGGCTACTGTATGGATTAAAACTATGACTCATTAAGTTGGTAAAATGACCACTTCCAGGGAAAAAATTCGAACCATCAGCAAATGCTCATTCTACCTCTACATACACCTCAACAGCAAGAAGCGAGGGTATGTAAAGTGGTAACTCAAGTACTTGATTTAATGCTGAGTCATCCCCGATAGAAAATAGGGTATATTTATAATTCGCCCCGAAAAGTGCCATCGGCATCCTACACTTCAGTTTCAAATTCCCATCAGTCTCATTCTCAAGAACACACGGTTTTATCATCTCAATTAATTTATCTAAGGTTGTTCCCCTATGGACAACCAAAGATTTTATAGCTGATGTACTGTAACTAATCCCGAATTCAGTACCTTCTAATATTCTACCACCCCAATACAATAACAAACGGACGTGATCCATTTCAAGCGGCTATCATTTCAAAAGGCAAAACAAAACAAGAAAATAATATCATCAACTAAAACTCAATCATAAAAGTATGTTCTTATACCAAACCAATGTTTACAGTGTCAATTTTTTATGGCTTTGAGTATGTTTTAAACCAATATATATATTTTTCTAATTTGCATAATTTTAAGGGGTCAAAGTGCACAATTTTTAATTTAAAATTTATAAATTAAACAACTAAATTCGTAAATTTAACTTAAAATTTAACTAACTAATTCACAATTTTAACTAAATAAAAAAAAAAACAACTAACAATTTATTTTAAAACAATAAAATAAATTTTATATTTTTCTAAAACAATACATTAAATTTTATATTTTTGTAATTGTCATACTTTGAGGGGTCAAAATGTATTTTTTTTAAATTAAACAACTAAATTCAAAAAATAAACTCAAATTAACTTAGAATTTATTTTAAACCAATATATTTTAATTTTAATTTTTATAATTTGTCAAATTTTGAGGGGTCAAAGTGCACAATTTTTAATTAAAAATTGATAATTAAACAACTGCATTCATAAATTTAACTAACTAATTCACAATTTTAACTAAATCAAAAAAAATAAACAACTAACAATTTATTTTAAAACAATAAAATAAATTTTATATTTTTCTAAAACAATACATTAAATTTTATATTTTTGTAATTGTCATACTTTGAGGGGTCAAAATGTATTTTTTTTAATTAAACAACTAAATTCAAAAAATAAACTCAAATTAACTTAGAATTTATTTTAAACCAATATATTTTAATTTTAATTTTTATAATTTGTCAAATTTTGAGGGGTCAAAGTACACAATTTTTAATTAAAATTTTATAACTAAACAACTAAATTCATAAATTAAACTAAATAATTCAATATTTTAACTAAATAAAAAAAAAAACAACTAACAATTTATTTTAAAACAATAAAATAAATTTTATATTTTTCTAAAACAATACATTAAATTTTATATTTTTGTAATTGTCATACTTTGAGGGGTCAAAATGTATTTTTTTTTAATTAAACAACTAAATTCAAAAAATAAACTCAAATTAACTTAGAATTTATTTTAAACCAATATATTTTAATTTTAATTTTTATAATTTGTCAAATTTTGAGGGGTCAAAGTGCACAATTTTTAATTAAAATTTTATAATTAAACAATTAAATTCATAAATTAAACTAAATAATTCAATATTTTAACTAAATCAAAAAAAATAAACAACTAACAATTTATTTTAAAACTTTTCTAAAACAATACATTAAATCATATATTTTTCTAATTGTTATACTTTAAAGGGTCAAAGTGTATTTTTCTAACTAACTAACAATGTTTTTAAATAATATATTAATCTATATTTTTCTACACATGTGAAAGGGGCCATAGTGTAATTTTTAATTTAACAACTAAATTAATAAATTAAACTAACCAACTAATTTACAAATTAATTTAACTAACGAACCAACAAATTAAACGAGTAAACTAACTAACAAAATAAACAAAATTAACTAACAAATTAGACAAGTAACAAATTAAAATTAAACTATCCTCTAATGTTTTTTTCATGTTTTAAAAAAATTAAATTAACAACTAAACTAACTAATTTATTAAATAGTGTATTATATAATGTGTAAAAAACAAGTAATCAATAAAACTAACAAACAACAAAATTAAACAAAAAAATTAAACTAATAATTAAACAAGTAAGTAAATTTAATAAGTAAAAAACATACTAATCTAATTAACAAATAAATTTAAAAAATTAAAATAAACATACCTTTTGTAATAGGAGGAAGATGTTGTGAAGTTGTGAAATTTTGATGAAGAAAATCGAGCAAATAAATGATGAACAAAATTGAGGAAGGAACAAGGAGATGGAGAAGGAGAAGGAGAAGGAGAAGGCTGCATGAAATGGAAAAGGGCCGGTTGGGGTTTATATGGGGGGGGCCGGTGGTTTCAAAACATCGGACGGACAGCTGCTTTGGGGGGGGGGGGGGTGGTTTCAAAACGCAAACGCCGAACGGTCACTGACTTTGGCTGCAAAAGCAGCCAAAGTCAGCTGCTTTTGCAGTTGACCGGCACGCCGAACGGTCAGCTGCAAAAGCAGCTGACCACTGCTTAAAGCATCCGGTCACGGGCCAGCTGCTTTAGCAGAAGGTCCCGGGGTTGGTAACCCCGGGACCATATGTCCAAAAAAAAAAAAAAATTAAATGGAAGATCCCGGGGTTGACAATCCCGGGATCTCAGTTCCCGAGATTACTAACCCCGAAATACGCGACTTGCGTAAATAAGTTAAAATACATCTTTTGTCAAAAAAAATTTTATTTTTATTTTTTTTTATATTTATTACGTAAAGAACTCAGCAGAACTATAGGGGGCCCATAACCATAGGTCTCAATATAAAAACTTGGGTCTTATATTGCTTAGATTGTACCCTATAATTTTTTTATTTTTAACATAAATTATTTGTTATGTAAACAAGTTTCTCAGGTCTGTGCCTCGTTTGACTTCCACCCCCATTATAACATTATACTCAAAAAAGAAACAACTCAAATGTGAAATTGTTATTTAAAGAAGCCCCACATATGTGCACATTAATTATCACATACAAGATAATAATAGATATCACCTAATTAGAGTGGGGCAGTGGAAGCTTAGTGGGCCCATTAACCCATAGGTCCCATGATTGAAACCTGACTCTGATTTTTTGTTTTGGTTACATAAAAATGGGGTGCAACACGAGGATCCAAACCTAGCTCTGATAATGATTAGCTTCCTCCCCATAGTTGTTTTCTTTTAAATAAATATTTGGTTATGGAAACAAGTGTCATGTCAAGAGTTTGTTTCTTTTCAGTTACTTTGGTAACTAAAAACTATGGAAAAACAAAAACAATAAAAAACGTAAGAGATAAAAATCCAGATATAAAGTAATAGAAAGATGGCAAGAATTAAAGAGACAACAAAAATGAGTGTACTTAGATCATAAATGTCCATTGTAGCAAAGTAAAAAGAGTTATATTTTGTGCATCAATAAAATAAATTAAAAAAATAATGGAAATACACCACCAATAATTCAAAAAATTAAGCAAAAACTCCTAGAACCTAAGCAACATCGAAATCCACCTTGGAATCATAATAATTACGATATCTAAAGTAGTTTCGGGGTAAAAATTAAAAATATTATAACCAACAAAAATGAACACAAAAAATTACTCATGATAATAATTTCAACATGACTGGTTAGTTTGACATGTTGGCGCTTTCCATTGTCTTAGTTATATAAAAATCATAGAAAATTGAGAGAGAGAGACCACTAACATGGGGGAGTAGTTTTTGAAGTGAATTTTTTTAGATCAAATTTAGGATGGCGCGATTTAGTTTAATAAAATCTCTTAAAATATGTTTTCATGACTAAAACATTGAACATTTGCAGCCAAAATATAAAATCTTTAATCAAATAAATAATAATAAACATATGCTTATTCATTAAAAAAAATGATTAAAGCATTATAGAATGGATATTGCCGAAATATATGGATCAATTCATCAAAAATAATACAATTCATAAAATAAGATGAATTAGACAACTGTGAATATGTTATTGTTACCTTTTCTTTCAGTTCACCAACCGACATGATCGAGTTGTAAGATGTTTTAGATAAATTACCATTTCGACAGTCGATATCTATATTATCAAATTTTTCTATTGTTATGTGATATAGTTATTGCTTTGAGGTGTGTGATTATTTATTTGTTTGTCTACTACACCTAAGTAAAGAACATCGTTACTTTTTCATTGAGAGAGTAGTTAATGTCAATAGGTCATGCTCATCCTTTCGCAGTCTGAATATTTATGTTTGAATTGTAAAGTTTTAATTCTTAAACTTTGTGTATTTCCAATCTTGAAAGAAAATGAACCCAAGTATCTGTTCGTCAGCAATTTATGTGATCTGGACATTATGAGCTCAATTCTCTAGAGTTTAATTATAACTTTACTTCAAATTTGGGATGTAATTTTCGTCCAAGACGAGAATTATTGGCTAGCGGATGATCTAGATACCATTATACTCAACCCAAAAAGAAATGACTGAATCCCAAAACACACAGTTTATCATTTTTTTTGTTGAAAGAAGTCATGCAACTCTAACTATAAATTTCACGATTGCAAGAACTATTACCGAATCAGAGTGGCACAATAGAATTACTATAGTCTTTTAAGTCTCTAAACAAAATTAGTGGAAAATTCTGCACATTTTCAATTTCTGTAGTTTTGACATTTGATTGATAACTTAATAATTAACTAGTATTATCCTCAACAAATAAAAAATAAAAAAAGTGAAACGCTAGCTTTAAAATTGTTGGTTAACGAAATCCTACAATGCGCATTGGCTATTTTTTGTACTATAATATAAATGTCACCAAATCAAAGTGGCGCAGAGGAAGCGTGATGGGCCCATAACCCACAGGTCCCAAGATCGAAACTTGGCTTTGATAAAGAATAGCTTCCATCCCATAAATTGTTTTTTCTTTTAAACTGTCTTTTTTTTAAAAGTAAATTGTTGGTCATGAAAATTGGTGTCGCTAGTCTCAAGTTTGTTCCTTCCCATTACTTTGGTAACTGAAAAATGAAGAAAAAAAATTTAAGGAAAAAAAAAAAAGCCTCAAATATAGCAATAGACAGATGGCTAGAACTTGAGAGAATGCAAAATGAGTGTACCTAGATGATAAATATTCAATTTAGCAAGTCAAAATAGTCATATTTTTCGCATAGATAAATTTAAAAAAAAATACCAATAGTGCTAAAACATAAACCAAAATTCCATGAACATAGGGAACATTAAAATCAAATCCACATTGGAATTAAAAATGAATCAATTCTAAAATGTATCAGATAATATTCTCTAACAACCTCTGTTTTTACAAGAGTTAAGTGTCTTTTGGGAACATGCAATGGCAATAACCTGCAAAATCATAGCATTATTAAAATTTCTATAGGCATTTCGGGTAAAAATTGAAAATCTTATGGCCAAGCAAAAAGAATACAGAAAACTACACTAGATAATAATGTCAACAAATTGGGTTAGGTTGAGATGTTGTTACTTTCCATTTCTTTAAGTATATGTATATCGAAGAAAAAAAAAAAAAAAAAGAGATAGATCATTGAAAGAAAATAAAACAGTTTCTAAATTTTCACTAAAAGAACTCATGCAACTCTAACTATCAATTTCATGATTTAAATATCTATTTCAAAATCATAGTCGCACAGCATAATCCTTATATTTTTTTAAATCTTTAAATTTTTGTATTGTATATCATGGAAATTGAAAGAAAAATTAATTTAATGTTATGCTCATATTCAGTTTATATTGTTTGGACATTAAATAACAAAACAATTAACTAGTATTATCCTCAAAAAAATAAACAAGTCAATTCCCAACTTGAATTTTTTTTAAGGAAGTCCTACTACTACGCATGGGCTATCTACTAATCACCAAATAAGAGTGACGCACCGAAATTGTGGTGGGCCCATAACCATAGGTCCCAATATAAAAACTTGGTTCTTATAATGATTAGCTTCTACCCTCTATTTTTTTTTTTTTTAACATAAATTATTTGTTATGTAAACAAGTTTCTCAAGTCTGGGCCTTGTTTGACTTCCGCCCCCATTATGACATTATCCTCAAAAAAGAAACAACCTAAATGTAAAATTGTTAGAAGCACCGTAAGTGCACATTAAATATCACACGCACGATAATAAATGATACAAATAATTACAGTGCTGCACCAGAAGCTTGGTGGACCCATTTACCCATAGGTCCCAAGATTGAAACCTGACTCTAATTTTTTTATTTTTTGGATACATAAAATTGGGGTGCAATACAAGGATCGATACTTGGCTCTAAGAATAAGTAGTTTCCTCCCCATAGTTTTTTTTTTTTTTTTTAAATAAATATTTGGTCATGAAAACAAGTGTCGCAAGTCAAGAGTTTGTTTCTTTCTAGTTACTTTGGTAACTGAAACTGAGAAAAAAAATTGAAAAACTTAAAGAGATAAAAATCCATGTAGAGCAATAGAAAGATGCAAAGAACTAAAGAGACAGCAAAATAAGTCGCTCATAAATGTCCATTGTAGCAAAGTAAAAAAAGAATTATATTTTGTGCATCGATAAAATAAAAAAGAAAAAACACCACCACCAATAGTTCAAAAAATTAAACAAAAACTCCTGGAACATAAGCTACACCGAAATCAAATCCTCCTTGGAATCAAAATAATTAATTATGATATCTTAAAGTAGTGAATAATATCCTCAAATAACCTATATTTTCTATTTTAGGAGACAATGAACATGTAATGGCAATAACCTACAAAATCGTAGTATAATTAAAATTTATATCGGTATTTCAGGTTAAAAATTAAAAAACTTATAACCAACAAAAATAAACACAAAAAATTACTCATGATAATAATTTCAACATGTCTAGTTAGTTTGAGATGTTGACGCTTTCCATTATCTTAATTATATGAACGCCATAAAAAATTGAGAGAGAGTGAGACCATTAACATGGGGGAGTAGTTTTTCAATTGAATTTTTTTAGATCGAATTTCAGGTGGTGAGATTTAGTTTAATAAAATCTCTTAAAATATGTTTTCATGACTAAAACATTAAACCTTTGCAGTCAAAATATAAAATCTTTAATCAAATTAACAATAATAAATGTATGCTTATGATATGGAAAAACTCCCGCTCATAATTGACATAGGGGTATAGCTTTAAACGAGTCGGATCGGATATGAAACTTGATCCAGAACAGATAGACCCAAAGGGTTATCTGGACTGAAAAATGACAGGCCCAATTGGGTGCTAATTTCAGTAATCTTCTGAGTAAAACTCAGAGCCCCTTAAAGAGACCTATAATTGGGTATACTCAAACCCATGGTGTACAAGGCCAAAGAACAAATAGGTCCGTCCAATATGAACGTCTCCCCTACACTTGAAAAGATGAGTCTGATTGACTATAACAGCCTATATTTCATGGGAACCGTTACAGAGGTCTCTCCTGAAATCATGGAGGTATCGGTTATCTTCCAAGTTGTTAGGAATGTATCACGGGATTGACAACCTCTCCAAAGTAACAGTAACATATCTCTGAGCCTATAAAAAAGGCAGATATCACTAGTAATGTTTCACGATTCAATTTGTGTATTACTTTCTCCATATACCAGATTAAATTATTCTCACGCCAGAGATTCTTTAGCAGACACTTCACCGGTGTTCTCCATTAGAACTCACGGTTCTGCAAGTAACAGGAGGAAGGTAAAGATATTTTTAGTACGTGTGGAGTTGTTACACGTGTCGAAAATTTTTGGTAATATCAGCTTATTCATTAAAAATTATTAAAGCAATTATAGAATGGATATTGGAAAAATATAGAGATTAATTCATCAAAAATAATATAATTCACAAAATAAAATAATTTAGACAACCGTGAATCTATAGTTGTTACCTTTTCTTTTAGTTCACCAACTGACATGATGGAGTCGTAAGATGTTTTGGATAAATTACCATTTCGACAGTCGATCTCTATATTATCATATTTTTCTATTGTTATGTAATATATATTGAAAAAAGAATCTCACATTTTCTTATTCATTCTCTTGAATTACAAGGGTATATATAGAGCTTGATTCTAGGGTATCCCTAGAATTACATAATCTAAATTAGGAAGCTATTACATAATCTAGAAAAGTATAATCTCTGCCTTATTTAATACTTCCCCTCAAGTTGGTGCGTGGATGTCCCACATGTCCAACTTGTCTAAAATTTTAAAAATACCCAATTTGAGACTACTTTCATGAGGATGTCAGCCAACTGATCCTCTGATCGAATCTTAGACAATTCCACAATCTTTTCATCCAACTTTTCTTTAATAAAAAACCTATCGACATCGGCGTGCTTTTGTATAGTCATGTTAAACTGGATTATGTGCGATATTACATGTTGTTTTATTGTCACAAAAATAATCAGACAGGTTGCTCAGATAGATAACCCATATCTTGTAAAAGGAGTCTTAGCCATAATATCTCACACAATACATTTTCCAAACCTCTGAATTCAGTTTCTACACCTGAGTGAGCTACAACATTTTGTTTCTTACTGTTCCATGTCACAAGGTTACCTCCTATAAAGATAAAGTATTCAAAAGTAGATCACCTGTCACCCACATTACCAACTCAATCAGCATCGGTATAGGCTTCTATACTTTAATAGCCTGTGTTTTTAGAGAATAATACTCACTTTCCTGAAGCAGACTTTAGGTACCTCAAAATGAGAATAACTATATTTATATGTTGTTCTCCAAGATTATGCATAAATTAGCTGACAATACTCAAGGCATAAATCAGATCTGGTCTGGTATGAGATAAGTACAACAATCTCCCTACTAGTCTTTGATATCTTCCTTTGTCAACTGGTACCTGGTTAGGCTCAGCACATAGCTTTAGACCTTCTTCTACTGGTGTATTAACTGGATGACATGCTGACATACCAGTCCTTCGAAATAGAACTAGTGCATATTTTCTTTGAGACTGAACTATCCTTTTGTTATATCAGGATA
Source organism: Eucommia ulmoides (assembly GCA_016647705.1). Classification (NCBI taxonomy): domain Eukaryota; kingdom Viridiplantae; phylum Streptophyta; class Magnoliopsida; order Garryales; family Eucommiaceae; genus Eucommia; species Eucommia ulmoides. The sequence continues at coordinate 148,563 of JAENRU010000474.1, read as the reverse complement.
CTTTAATCCCAATAAAATACTTCAGGGGACCTAGATCTTTTATTTAAAATACTTTGGACAATTAATTTTACAAGGCCTTCCTTTCATTAAGATTATTCCATGTAACCACCATATCATCCACATATACAAATGAGCACAGTTATCTTACCTTTCTTCCTTTTGAGGAAAAAAAGTATGATCTAAGTTGCTTTGATGGTAGCCAAATGCTATCATAGATTTTATGAACCTTACAAATCATGCTCTAGGAGACTGCTTCAACCCATATAAGGATTTAATCTGCAAACCTTCTGACTGTGTCTTTTGGGTATCATGCATCCCAGTGGGAGATCCATGTGTACTTCTTCAGATAATTCACCATGTAAAAAAACATTCTTCACATCAAATTATTGTTAGGACCAATCCAAGTTTTGCAGCTAAAGACAGCAGAACACAAACTATGTTGATTTTGGCTACAGGTGCAAATGTTTCTATGTAATCAATCCTGTAGGTTTGAGTGTATCCCTTTGCTACCAGTCTCGCTTTAAAGCATTCAATTATGCCATTAGCCTTGCACATCAAGATGTAAATCTACTAACATCCAACTGATTTTTTTTTTCTAGTGGAGGATCAACTAGTTCCCATGTTTTATTTTTTTCCAGAGATTTCATCTTCTCATTTATAGCTGCTTTCCACCAAGGTTCATATAAGGTTTCTTGCACACTGTTAAGAATAGATACAATAGATAATTGATTTACAAATGACATATTTGATTCTGACAAACGATGATTTGACACATGATGACTCATGGGATATTTTACTTTACTAGAGAGTTCAGGTTCATATGTGGATTTAGGAATACCTCTCATGTGGCGTTGTGGTAACTGTCTTCTGTGTGGCTCAAAAACATCTTTAGTAAATGATTTGTGCGATATGTCGTTTAGGGATAGAGTTATATTTTCATGAATCTCTATCTCTGGCTGAGTTGGAGGATGATCCACCTCTTCAGTTATTTGGTTCTCATCACAATCTTGATCTAATATCATACCACTTAAATCCAATTCATCCATTTCCTCATTTACTCTAGTCTGTGAGTCATTACCACTGGAATCTAATGTCATATTAATTATTCCAAGTTGCCCACATCTTGGTTATCATAATATAGACTTTGAATTTTCTTTTGGTACTCCCCCTGAAATTCCGGTTTAGAGAAGTATATTATATATTTATGGGAAACAACATCCATCGTGATAAATAGTTGACATGTTAGAGGGTGATAACACCGATATCCTATTTTTTTAGTGGCATACCCAACAAAAACACATCTCAATACTTAAGGATTTAACTTGGTGCGTTGATTCTTATGCAGATGTACAAACACCACATATCCAAAGACATGAAAAGTTAAACTTAATACAATTGGAGCCACAATCCCATGATTAAGAGTTGTGAACGGTGTTTTGAAATTGAGCGTGCTAGAAGGTACCCAATTGATTAAATAAGCTGATGAAGTTAAAGTTTCTTCCCAATAAGATAAAGGCATATGAGCTTCAATTAGCAAAGCTCGAACAATTGCCAACAAGTGCCCATTTTTTTGCTCGGCCACCACATTTTGTTGAGGTATGGTGGAGCAAGTTGTGTGATAGATCATTATTTGTACTTCAAAGTAATGTTGAAATTCAGTACTCCAATATTCTCCACCATTGTCACTGCGAAAAACTTGAATCTTTCTATTGTACTGAGTTTCAATTCTTTTATGAAACTTTTGGAATATCAAGTTCACTTCACTTTTGGATTCATCAAGCAAAGTCATGTCATCCTGGTACAATCATCAATAAACTTTATGACCCAATGTTCCCCACCCAAAGTATTGACTTTCGATGGGCCCTAGACGTTAGAATGAATAATCATAAATAGAAGTGGACTTTTTATTCAATCATAATGGAAACATAGCACGATGGCTTTTTGCAAGTTCATAAGTATCACAGTGAAAGCTAGAAACATCGACTCCTATAAATAAATTGAGAAATAACCTTTTGAAATATCCAAAGAAAGTATGTCCAAATCGGCGATGCCGTAACCATATTTCTTTCCTTTTTTTATCTTCAAAACCAGCCACTGCCAAAACTTATCATAGGCTTTCAGTACTTTTTTATTCCAATTCCAAGCAATACAGCTTCCTATGTCTAATACCACGACCAATTGTTTTCCTGGTTTTGATGTCCTTAAACACACAAAAATCAGACCAAAAAATGATAACACAAGATAACGCAGTGGTTATTTAAGAACGTGACAAAATGTTATAATATAAGGATAGAACAATTAAGATAGACTTTAAATTTAATGTTTTGGTGAGAGTTAAAGATCATTCCCCAATAACTGGGGTCAAAGTTCTATTTGTAGTAAAAACAATTTTTGGGTAGAGTGATTGAGTGCTGAGACTTATCTAAAATTATATGTCATGTGATCTGTTGCACCTGAATCAATTATTCATGCATTATTCAAAATAGGTGTTGAAATATTTAAAATCTTACCACTATTATCTGCAATTATTACCAATGTTGAGGCATTGTTGGTAATTTCATCTTCTGCTTTTGTTTGAACAATTGCTGCCGTGGAAGACTTTTGGTGATTTTTCTCCGCGCGACTAGGATCCCACCATTCTGGATAGCCCACCAGTTTAAAACAATGACTTTTGGTATAACTAGTCTTATGGCAATAAGTGCATTTGCAAGAAGACTTGCCAACAATAATGGTGGATATACCACTGTTGGGTTGTGGTAACTTCCCAACCCAAAAAAACATCAAGCATAAATACGCATAGGTATGCAGACCAAGTACCTTTGGCATGGCTTATGAACTCCCTTACAACATAAGACTAGCGTTCGGTCATTCTGCAACTCTGCTCGATTTCAGGTGCTGATTTGAAAAATCTCCAGAGGTGATTAGAGTGGCCTCCGCCGCCGAATCAATAACAGTTGTAAGACCCAATTTTGCATGTGCATATTTTTAAGGGAAAATTACCGGTTGAACCCATTTTTAGCCTTAATATACTAATAAAACCAGCTCATGTTTTACCGAACCGCGCAGTCCCTTGCCGAATTTACTGTGTACCGATCAGTCCCAAATTCGAGTACCGTACACATTTCGGTGACCGATTTGCCCTCCCATTCTACGCAAAAACGATTTCCAGTAATCAATCTGATTTTTTAGTTGTGAAAACATACTATAAATACCAAATCATGGCATTTTTCCTAATATACGTTGCATTTCGAATTTCAAAATCAAGAAAACACCGTGGACATAGAGAGAGACAATCGAAGCAGAGCAGATATGGAAAGGCAATTGATGAATCATTCCGAGCTGATCAACAATAGGTAACACACATCCTCATTTGATATATGCCAATCGTAGTGATTTTTAGGGACATATTGATTATCAAGTTAGGGTTTTTTGACAGTAACACATACAAAGACCTAATTTTTGGTTAATGAAGTTCTTGTTGTCGAACATACGTGTATGAAAATGATTTACGAATGCATGATAAAGCGATCTTAGTTGTTGATCGACATACATAGTAGTTTTGGATCGAAATATAATGCATTACAATAACACACACGACGTTGTACATATAGTGAGTTACATGTAACATACGCATAGCGTGTTACATTCATATAGAGTGTTACATTTTCTTAACAAGGAAAGATACATGTTACATGTAACATAAGCATATTTGTGTACTGATACACATAACATTTTGTACGTATAGCGTGTTACATGTAACACAAGCATAATTGTGTGCTGATAAACATTAGGTTTGTACATATAGCGTGTTACATTATTAGGACGTGTTACATTTTAACGGTAAATGGTCGTGTTACATGTAACATAAGCATAATTGTGTGCTGATGTTACATGTAACATAAGCATAATTGTGTCCTGATACACGATGTTTGTACGTATAGCGTGTTACATGTAACACAAGCATAATTGTGTGCTGATAACCGTTACGTTTGTACATATAGCGCGTTACATTATTAGGATGTGTTACATTTTAACGGCAAATGGACGTGTTACATGTAACATAAGCACAAATGTGTGCTGATACACATAACGTTTGTACATATATCATGTTACATTGTTAGGCCGTGTTACATTTTAACTGGAAAGGGTCTGTTACATGTAACATAGGTACTCCACGGTATGAATATATGTGATATTTAGATGTAACATATTATGTTTTGCAAAAAAAGAGGGGGATCATGTGTTCTGATGGTTATTGGTATGTCAGCAGGGGTCATTTTTCGATTGCATGCATGTGCAATTACGAGGGGGTGAATGCAGTTTTGAGGATTGCCAACAACAACAACATTAGTGATTTGTGTAACAAGATTGTAAGCAAATGGCCAGAATTAGCTAAGTCAAAATTTGACTTGTCATACGCATTGCATGGCCATTTCAACTGTATGCTTGCTGACCAAAATGACTTTGAGGAGATGATATTGCTAACAGCGCATCAGAACTTTGATCTGTTGGACATATGCATACAGAGAAGACTGAACGATTCTAGTGGATCGAATGGTGTATCAACGAGTGCCACTGCACTGTTAAATAGTGGCAGAGACAGCGAAGATGAACTTGACTACATAAGTAGTTACGGCAATATTTTGCAACGGAGTAATGACAGGGTATTATTGTCATCTCAGTAGGCTATTGGGATCCAAGAGGAGGGTCAAAAATTCAGAGGTGGAACAAGCGAATTCCGGGATGTATTAAAAAATATGCAATTGAGATTGGATTCAATTTCTATTATTTAAAAAACAACAAAGTGCGCGTGACAGCTGTATGTGCACTTAGAGAAGAAAAGAAATGCCCATGGTTTGTGCACGGACATGTAATGCGGGAAAATGGTATATTCTACATTCGGAATCTGGTAAACAAATACACTTGTGGGCCTGCTTTCCGTAAAAACAAAAACAAACGAATGAGCTCGAAGATTGTTTCTGGTTGTTTGATCGATGATGTACAGACAAACCCAAAAACGCGCCCTGTTAATGTAGTTAACAATTTCAAGTGGCAATATGGTATTGAGACCTCGTATCGCAACGCGTGGCTTGGTGTAGAAAAGGCCAGAAACAATGTGTTTGGGGATTATTCAACATCGTACGACCAATTACGATGGTATGTTGATAAATGTAGACAGACGAACCCCGGGAGTCATGTTACACTCGATTATGATGAGGACACGGAACATTTCAAACGCATGTTTGTCGCATTCGAAGCATGTATCCATGGTTTCCACTTCTGCCGACCAATGGTGTTCCTTGATGCAATATTTCTTACCAGTCGATATAAAGGGAATTTATTAGCTGCGACGAGAAAAGATAGCAACCAAGGTGATGTCAGTAAATGACTTTCATATTTAGTGTATAGTACAACATTTCTTCAGATGACACTAAAAAAACTAAAACCGTATGCTGCATGTAACAAATATATCATATGTGTTTATTTGATTGAGATTTTTTGTGTTTGGGTTGTTTTTGCAGGGATGTTCCAAATTGTATTTGCAATTGTGGATGCAGAAAATTATGAGAATTGGAATTGGTTTTTATATGAGTTTAGAAAGATTGCTGCGGCGGATCTTGTGATAACATTTATTTCAGATCGTCATAATGGTATATTAGAGGGAGTACAGAATGTATTCCCAAATTGCCACCATGCATACTGCCTATTGCATTTAAAGATGAATCTAAGGGCTGCAATGGCTGGGCAAAACACCGTACTGGAGGAATTAATGATTCAAAAATTGAATGGATTGGCGTATGCACACACACCGAAAGTTTATAAAATATTGTGTGATCAGATAATGTACGAAGGCGGAGAAAAAGTTCAACGATTTATGCACGATCTATCTGCAATGAAATTCAGTAACGCTTTTTTTCGGGGAAAACATTATGGTGAGATGACATCAAACATGGCGGAATGTTTCAACTCTTGGATAAGTGAATATCGTCATATGCCTGCAATTTTGTTGATTGACAAAATTAGAATACGGTGGATGGACTTAATGTCCGATAGGAGATAAGAATAAAAAAATATGGATGGTGATATAACACCGTTTTGGGATAACAAATTGTGCGAGTTGATTAATGAAGAAAGAACATGGAATATTAGCTCATCTGGTGATGTCTGTTATGAGATTCATTCATCCCTATCAGCGCTAGTTAGGGGTGTTAAAAAAAATCGACAAACCGAAAAACCGAACCAAACCGACTAAAAACAACCGAAAAAAACCACCCCTGACAAAAAAATTGCCAGGATCGGTTTGGTTTGGGGGTAAAACCGCACCCCCGGTTCGGTTGCTGGTTTTCGTATACATGAACCGCGGTTTACACCGCGCCGAACTGCAAAACCCCTAAAACGATGTCGTTTTAGGGGTTTTTGTATATATACACAAGCTACAAACAGAAAATCCTAGATAGTAGCCGTCTCTCCTCCCGATTGTAGCTCTCATTTTCGATCGCAGTTCTCATTCCGCTTCTCTCTTTCACTTCTCTGTCGATCTACTTCTACTTCTCTGCCGATCGGAGCTCCTTGCTCCAGTTATCGCAGCTCCTCACTCCATTTGTCGTCGTTGTCCTCTTCCCAGCCGCAAGAACAGATCGCAACCCTAAATCGCAACAGATCACACCATCGCAGCCCTAATCGCACCATGGCAACCCTAATTGCAAGATTCGCAACCCTAATCGCTGCAAGAACGCCGCTACTCCACCGTTGTAGATAGTTCGCAATGTTCTGTCGTTGTAAATCTTTGGCCATCCTCCACTGTTGGAGATTGTCATCGTCCACCATGGCAGATCCGTAGCAGATCATCGTCGTCCACCATGGAAGATTCGTAGCAGATTGTTGTCATCCGCCTTCACAGGTCTAGCCTTCAAATCATTCAGGTAATCTTCAGTCCCAAAGTCATTCGTTTTCATTTCCGTTGGTTAACAGATCTGTTCGTTTTAGTGTTTCGTATGTGGATTTGTTCGTTTTTGTTTGTTTAGGGTTTCGATTTCGTTGTTGTTTGCGTTGTTGTTGATCTTTAGTCCCAAACCGAAACCGCACCGAAAACCGAAGAAAACCGCATGGTCAGTTTTTCCTCTGTACAGAAACCGAACCATCAGGGAGCGGTTTCCAACATAAGGAAATCGAGGACCTCGGTTTAGGGACCAAAAAACACGAAAACCGCACTGAACCGAACCGCGAACACCCCTAGCGCTAGTTGATATGGTGGGACGATCATGCTCGTGTATACAATGGCAGATAAAGGGTTCCCTTGCGTACACGATTGTACAACAATTAACAAGAGTAGCTTGTCGTCACATGATTACATAGAAGAATACTTCAGCGTCAAATTTTACCGAGAGACCTATTCCAGAGGAATTTATGCAATCCCGACAATCGAACAACCTATGTGGGTTGAGAGAGAAGCAATTATATTACCACCATTGTCAAAGAAGCAACCAGGTCGGCCGAAGAAAGTAAGAATACCGTCAGGGGTTGAGATAAAAGAAAGAAAGTGTGGGAGATGTGGAAAAATGGGCAGACACAACAAGAAGACATGCAAAGACCCGTTGGCATAAGACTGAGTATATCAAGAGCTTATGTTTTTGGATTTGAGAGTCAACAGTTGAATTTCATTTTTTTTTTTGACAAAAACAGATTTTTGGCATATCTAGTAATTGACATTTTGTATTCAACAATGAAACAATAAATGTTTTTTTTTTGCATTCCATATATTTTGTAAGTGTGTTTTTGGCGAAGTTGTTGATGATTTTTTTCAACAAGACAATAATGGATTTGTTACATGTAATACTATCATGTTTAGTATTACGTTTTTTTTTTTTGTTACATGTAACATTAGCACTTTTTTAGTTAAACGTTTCTATTTTTATTTTTTTTATGGTAAATGTTAAATGTAACTAACCCTTTATTTTCATACAAAATAATGTTACATACAACATGGACTCAGCACCAAATGTTACATGTAATAATGTTACATTTTTTTATTACATATTGTACAGGTCACATAAATAAATGCGTAACACAGGATTACACCCCAAAATTAAACCGCCATTTGTTACATGTCACAATGTTACATTTTTTTGTTACATATTGTATAGGTCACATAAATAAATGCGTAACACAAGATTACACCCCAAAATTAAACTGCCATTTGTTAACTTGTCAGGGAAAAGATGTTTTTTTTTTTTTTTTTTGAAATAATGGGTTTTGGTATTCACGTCTCGTTAGCATAACTAGTCCTCAGGTTTGGAAAGGAGAACCTTCCATATTCCATAAACGATCGAAACCCTAACATTCTGCAACGCCGTCGCCTATCATTGCCGATCCCGTAACCTTGATTTTTGTATCAATTAGTTCATAATGGTGTCTACACGGCGGAAGATGATCACTAAGAACCCCAATACTGTGGACGATCCCATAAATCTCTCCGACGCAGGTAACATTGATGCAATACTTGATGACAATCTCAACTGTTTCGGCGTAGAAATCAGACGATAGGTCTTAGTTTACGCGTTTGGACTCGTAGTTTAAGGCATGCAACCGTATATTGAACATTTAGGAGTGGCAATTTTTAGTTATCATTTGTGCGTGATAGAGTCCCGTGTTACGCATATCGCGTTTTGTGATTTCTACAAGCGATACTGCGATTTGTTTAGTGCAGTTGTATATGTCTAGTGATTTTTCCATACAAGTACGTCAACTTGATCTAGATCGATTTTCTTCGTGCACAGTTATGTGATTTTAGCCGTACATCATGATTTACTTAGTGTGGTGACAATACGTCAGTCACAAATTTCATACATTTGGTGCGAATCGTTTTTTACCGGATTTTTGAAGTAGTACTTCAGCTAGTGTCGTTGTTTTTCAAAAAAAATTCACACAAATGTTACATGTAACATTTTTTCAATTATTACTGGTGTGTGCTCAAAAATTTGTCGGTGTTTTATAAGTGTTCAGAGATGTTACATGTAACATTTCAGTTTTGTATCTTATTGTGCACAATTTTTTTTATTTTAGCTGTTGTGAAAAAAATCATCAATACATGATGTTACATGTAACATTTTTCACAGATGTTACATGTAACATTTTCAGTTTTTACTGGCTTGTGTGCTAAAAAATTTGTCGATATTTTTATAAGTTGTTCACAAATGTTACATGTAACATTTTCCAGTATTCTTATCATATTGTGTCCAAATTCTTGATTTAGCTGTTGTGGAAATGTAACATCAATACATGAAATGTAACATTAATGTACTTTCTTCATTTTTATCGATGTTTTCCGAAATTTGTTCACAGCTGTTACATGTAACATTTTTCGGCTATTCTTGTTCTGTATACAAGAAGTTTGATTACATGTTGTTGGAAAGATATTTTAGAGTGCAAGAAATGTAACATCTTTTGTGTGGGGGGCTTTATGCATTAATATACATTTTGCAAATGACACATTACCTGCTGGTGGTGCTCATCACAACACAATACTGGCTATTGATGCTCATGACACGCATATAAGAGCAGATGATCTTGAGGATGGTAAAAAAAAATGTTTTTACACACTTATTATTTTCTTTATTTTTAGAATTTGGAACAGTTTAGTATCTATGGATTTATGTGTCTTCCATTTCGGGGGAACATGTCCCAGATGTGCCAATAGCGTCAACAAGCAAACAAGGAGTAGCGACAATTGGTCAAGCCCCATCAAGACTGATCAAATACCGATGTAACCTGTCACAGGTCTCATCAGTCATCAATGAATGACAACTAGGTGATGAACATATATCTTATTTACGACGCACCCCCTTTTGGAACACCATGAAAGCACTAATGAATGATCAAGATGACAAGGTTTCAGCCCATCGAATTGATAGTCTGATAGTGAATATTATCCGGTGCTATCATCCGGGAAAAAAAACATTCAAATTGGGGCCACGCTTTGTGGAGTTCACAAGCAATGATGTGCAACTTATTTTTGGTTTGCCATGCGGTGAAGTACAACTGCCTGGTAGGTACGCAAAGAAGCAAGATTGTGTATTCTTAGTACGTCAAGGTTTGAACACAAACAAGGTAAGTGTTGTACAGTTGAAGCAATTGTTACATGCTGCCATCAGACAACAAGACGAAGAAAGTGTGAAGGATGTTGCTCAACTACTGTGTCTTCTTTTGTTGACAACCTGCTTCTTCAGTAATAAGGGGCAGTATGTTCGAGTATCAGACCTGAATATTGTCGAGGATTTGGATGTTATGGCAACTTACAAATGGGCTGACGCCATTCATTCAAATTTAATGTCATCAATTGAATGTGGATATCAGAGACCGAGCTCTGTAATTGGATGTGTCATTGCTTTGTAGGTAATAACAAATGTGCTAATTTTTAGTAGTAATTGTGCATAATATATAATTGTTTCTACAAATGTGTTTTATGTTGTGTTTCCCAGTTTTGGTTGTGCGAACACTCAAGGTTGATCCCGCTAGTGGCATCAAAGATGGTTGCAGTCCCTCGTTTTTTAAAATGGGATATGATGGCGTTGACATTGATTGCTTCCGGACTAGATTTGCAGAATTTAACCGCTGATCAGGTGTGTTTTTTTTTTCCCTAATTTTCTGAAACGGGACATGACGACATTGATGTCGGCCGACCTTGGATTGCACAATTTAAGTGCATACCAAGTGGTTTTTTTTTTGTTAAATGTAACAAAATTTGTGTTACAATAAAAAACAAGGCATAAAATGTTACATGTAACACATTTGGGGGGAGGGGGGGGGGATGTTTTAGTGTATTTTTCTGATACATAACATTGTTTTTGCATTTTTTTACTGATGAGTTTAGGTTATCCGGGGACTAACAACAGAACTAGTGTCGGAGCTCAGGACAGGTGTTGTACTACCTGTGCATGGTGACACAGAGAATAGTTCATCTAATAACAGTGCTAAGATTGAGGGAGAAGAATAGGTGTTTGTTGCTGACGATATGCCGTCCTTTGATTTGTTAATATCGCAACCATTTGATGAGGACGTTGTTAAATTTTGTGGAGGTTCACAAAATTTAACAGAGCTTGTCGAAAGCAATCAGAAACTATTACGCAAGGTTGATAAAGTGAGGACGAAGCACAAGAAGATAAAGAGAAGAATGAAAAAAAAAAAGATTCAACATATGAAAGGTGAGATAGAGCGGATTGGTGATGAGAAAAACCAACTACAGGCTGAGATAGAGAAGTTGATGGAAGAGAAAAAGAAAACAGACGAGAAGTTGGTAGAAGCTGAAGTTCACAATGTTACGCAACAAGAGAGGATAGTGGAAAAGATTGAAGAAGCCATTGTGCATTCGGTAACGCAGACAGTAGAGAAAGATATGGAACATACTGAAAAAATGTCTAGTCTGACAAAGTTGTACTGGGGTAAGCTTGAAGACAGAGACAACGTGATTGTCAGGCAAGCATCAACCATTGCTGCCTACAATTCACCGCCAAGGACGTCAATTCCAGCAAAACCGAAACTTAGGCGCAGTACACGTTCAAAAGCTGAAACCAAAACACCAACATCGCTTGTAAAAAACGTCAAGAGTCACGTGAGGACACGGAAGACTGATGATGAATCAGTCCACAAATACGATGTACCTGTCAAGAAACCGCGACAATTGAAGAAAAAGTATGATGCACCAGCCCCTGATGTTGTGAAGAGCAATGAGCAAAGTACATTGGCCCACAACGGCGATGAACCTCAAGAATTGCCTCCAGATAACAGCGCCGTTGCAAAAATGATTTCAGACGATGATTGGGACAAACTCAATCTGATTATACGAGAAGATGGATGTAGGTAAGTTTAAGTGCCAAATATACTATTCTTTGGAACAACGGACATTAGATGTACATCATTTTTGTTTTACTTTTTCATTATTATTGCAGAGCATTTGTTTGGGGAGCAGAATGGGTGTTCGCTCAAGTATCCATCATTGATTTGATTGGATTGATGTGAGAGACTCAACTCTCAAATATTGTGAGTCACTTATTGTTATAACAGGGGTGAAATGTTACATGTAACATTTTTCATTTTTGCAATGTTACATGTAACTTTTCAGGTGTAATGTTACATGTAACATTTTTAATAGTTACATCTCGTGATATTTTGCATCAATGTTACATTTAACATTTTTACATGCATATATATAGTGATGGCACATGTAACATGCAACACGCCGGTCATGTTACTTACACTTTTTTTTTTTTTTGAAATATACAGATGATTATAGCATTTATGTTGCAATGTTACATGTAACTTTCAGGGTAATGTTACATGTAACATTTTCAATATTTTACATCTTGTGATTTTTTGCGTCAATGTTACATGTAATATTTTTTACAAGCATATATATGGTGATGGCAAATGTAACATGCAACACGCCGGTCATGTTACTTACACTTTTTTTTTGTTTATTTTTTGAAAGATACAGATGATTATAACATTATGTTGGTGATTAATAAAACGTTTTTTAGGTCATCGATGGATGTATGGAGATGATGTCTCTTGATCAAGCAAAAGTTGCAAGTGATTTGAAAGGGATTGGTCATGATTTTCCAAATAGGTCATATTTCATCAATAGTTGTTGCTGGGTAATCAAACTGTTACATTTTTTTTTTCATTTTTAATGTATTTTTTATTTATTTTTTTGTTTGATTTGCATGCACACATTTGCGTGTTACTAATTTCTTGAAATGTTTTTCAAATATATGCAGTTTTGGATTACACAAGGGGATAAGAAAATATTGGCAGACAATCTTAACCCAAAAATTATAGAAGCATTTTCCGACAACCATAGATTTGTGCATTTCCCAATAAATACTTTAGGATTGACATCATCAACTGGACACTGGACACTGCTTGTCTGTGATAAGCAAAAGAAGAAATGGACACACTACAATTCGATCAACCTCCGACGTTCGGGAGATGTTGATAGATTTTACGAGAATGCAAAAAGACTTGTGAGTTTTAATAAATAGGGTTGAAGCTTTTTTGTGTGCCAGAACAATGTTGAATGAATAATCCTCACCATTTTTGTTCCATGGTCAAATGTAGGTTCGTTATGTTAATGCATTATTGCCAAAGGAAGCCAACAAATATCAACTGTTGGATGCTGAAATTTCAAACTCCAATAATGTGCCAGATCAGGGATCATCTGTGTAAGTGCACTTCATTTTATCGCTAATGGATTATGTTACCCGAACACACCAGTTATTGATGAATTCTATTAATATACTATACTTTGCAGCGTTGATTGCGGTGTTGCTATAATTCATGTCATGAAGAGCATATTCAACAGCGTACAAATCAACGTTAATTATGGCATTGAAGGTTTCAGAAGAGAAAGAGCAGCACTTGTGCATGAATTCCTCAACGATCCACCCAGATCTTGGACTTTCGATGACTTCCAAACAAGGAAAAATAACGAAACACATCGTGTTGAAGAAGCATAGAACAACTGAAAAACCAGAGTTTTTGTTTTGTATGGATTAGAACAAATTTCTTGTTAACCTGTCTTTGATTGGTTTAAACATCATACGTAGCTAGATTTCATTTTTGTATGATAGGTATAATTGGGGTTTTGTTGTTTTGTGTTGTGTAAAATGCAACACAACTATTTTTTGGATGCACGAACTATTATTTTGGTGGTTTGACACTTATTTGCAAAGTTTGGGTTGTGTCTCAGAGACAAACTAGAAAAAAAACCTACATTCTGATAACCAATCTTCCAATGTTACATGTAACATTTTCTAGTCTGAGGACGAACCTTCCAATGTTACATGTAACATTTTCATTGATGTTACATGTAACATTTTCGAAGATATATCCACATTTTTCAGGGTTAAAAGTATGTTACATGTATCATTATAATGGACACACATATTCAGTAATGGTAAACGACAACCTCACTTTGGATATGGAATTTATTAGCAGAACGTTCAAATATTACATGCAACATCAATGAAATCATCGTCATGGTCACATTCACATTTTCATGTCAAAATGGATGTTACATGTAATATCAATGACATATTCAGTAATGTTTAACGACAACCCCATTTTGGATATGGAATTATTGGCAGAACGCGCAAATGTTACATGTAACATTAATGAAACTATCATCATGGATACATCTTCATATTTTCTAGTTTCAAAATGGATGTTACATGTAACATCAATGAAATCATCGTCATGGTCACATAATCAGTAATGTTACATTGGATGTTACATGTAACATTTTTTTTTATTCTTTTTGCACACCATGGATATGCATGCAACACGAGTAGATATTACATGTAACATTGAAAATATTACATTTAACATGACTATACAACAGATGGCATGAATTTTTCTCTGATCTTTTTTAAATGTTACATGTAACATCAGTTACATCAAGAAATCTATCTCCAAAAATGCGATTAACACTTCTTTTCGAAGAGAATCAAACGATATACAGTGCCACAATACATTGAATTCATTACCATATATAGATCCCGAAAAACAGGGGAGGTTAGCAACAGAAGATGCGTTGTTAAGTGTGAGGCGCATGAGAGGGGCAATATCGTCACTAAAATGGCAAAAGGATAAGGCGGTGCAAGGAAATGTCAGAGGGTTTAATCGGTAGTTTTCAACTTGTTTGGGGATTGTTCAGTCAACGCCTCTATTTTTAAATCTATTTTGTAAATTTTGAAAATATTTGGGTCTAGTATAATATTTTAAATTTTATCTTAAAATTTTTAGTTGTTATTTTGATATTTAAAATTTGGCTTTAAGAACTTTAGCGGTTAATGTGTCAATTTTAATTTGATTTTAAAAGTTTTGGGGGTTAATCTACACAATTTAAATTTACTTTTAAGAGAATGAATTAGGGCTGTGCAAGAAGCCCGATTAACCCGACCCGCCCGCAAAACCCGACCGGCCCGGCCCGAAATATGCGGGTATAAATGTACAGAAATTCGGATCAGGTAAAACCCAATCCGACCGTCGTATAAGACGGTTCGGTCGTCGGATTCCATCTCCGACGACCTCTTTCACACCCGACCGACCGTTATACACAGCGATTAGGGTAGGAATCCGTCCCTATGTCTGAGCATGCATAGGCTATGGCTATGTGTGCTCTCAAATCAAATCGCCATCTCAGATTCTCAATTCAATCCTAAACCCTAAGCGCCAATTTTCATCTACCAAGCGCAGACCTAAGCGCCGCTCCCTTCTTTCTCAGGTGAGGTATGAATCGCCACTTCCTTTTCAGTTCTCAGGTCAGTTCTCAGGTCAGAAGCGCCGCTCAATCGATCATCTAGGCTCTTGCGAGTTGCGACCCTTCGAAGTTCGAATCCTTTTGAATGGCTATAAAGGTAAGTTCTTCATCTTTCCCATCTCTTCTCTCGTGTTCAATTGAATCGATTCCATTGTTTGACTTGAAGCCAAAATCGAAAACAAATGTGAGTTCTTCTATTCACATGTTTCTTTTTTGTTTTGTTTTTTGTTTTCGATTTCTGTATTTTGTTTCCATTTCTGACTGATACATGAGTAACATAATATGTTCTTGAATCATGATTAATTGATTATGTTTGATTCATGTGAAATTGTGAAGTGTTGTTAATGCTCTGTTTAGACCTGCTCAGGCTGCTCCAATTTCATTTTTGCTCTGTATTTATTCTAAAATATGGGAACAGAATAGCAACAATTGGTAGTTGTTTATAAGTGATTCTTCCAATAAAATATATAGGCTAAAAAGAACAAGAAATGTCCATAGGAAGAAATGGTTATTTAGGATCAAATGTTTCTGTTTCTGTTTCTGCTTCTACTTCTGATTAGTGTTTTTGTTCCAACGTTTAGTGTATTTTTGTTCCCAAATTTAGTGTATTTTTGTTCCCATATTTAGTGTATTTTTGTTCCCTTGTTTAGTGTATTTTTGTTCTCATATTTGGTGTTCTGTTTGACTGTTTCTGGTTCTGTTTGTATTTGTGTTTCTGTTTGTGTTTCTGGTGTTTCTATTTCTGTTTCTGTATCTGTTTCTGTTTGTGTTTCTAGTGTTTCTGTTTCTGTTTCTGTATCTGTTTCTGTTTGTGTTTGTGTTTTTGGTGTTTCTGTTTCAGTTTCCGTTTCTGTTCTTATACATTTATGTTTGATTGAGTGTTCTGTTTGACTGTATCTGTTTCTGTATCTGTTTCTGTTTCAATTTGTGTTTCTGGTGTTTCTGTTTCTGTTCCCGTTTCCGTTTCCGTTTCTGTTCTTATACAGAACATTTATGTTTGATTTAGTGTTATGTTTGACTATTTCTGTATCTGTATCTGTTTCTGTTTTTGTTTCTGTATCTATTTCTGTTTCTGTTTCTGTTCTTATTTATGTTTGATTTAGTGTTCTTATATATTTTTGTTCTCATGTTTAGTGTTCTATTCCCGTGCATTTGCTAATATGGAACAACCTTCTACACCTGTCGAAGGTAATCCTTCAACTCCTGCCCCTGCTCCCCCTACTGAAAAACCACCATTGCCGAAAAATATGAAAAAACGTGGTGGAAGTAATAAGATTATTTCTGATGTTTGGAATCATTTTACGAAATTTGAAGATGAGAATGGAAATAAAATGGCATCTTGTAATTATTGTGGGAAAGTGTATCACGCCAATCTAAAAACTCATGGGACAAGTAATTTAAAGGCTCACATTCACGTTTGTAGCGAACATCCACATAGGGAGTTGGATAAGGGACAAACTCAGTTAATGACTCAACTTAAAAAAGATGGACAAGATAGTTTTGTATTAACTAGTTTTTCCGTGGATAAAGCTAGAAGAGCGTTAGCAGAAATGGTAATTTTGGATAAATTGCCATTTAGATTTGTTGAAAATTATGGCTTTAAAAAATTTTGTTATGCTTTGCAATCAAAATTTAAAAATATTCCATGTCGTACTACGGTTGCTAAAGACGTTGTGAAGATATATCACGAGGAGATAAAGAAAGTTATGTAGGGTCGTAGAATATGCTTGACCACAGACACTTGGACTTCAATACAAAATTTTAATTATATGTGTCTTGTGTGTCATTTTATTGATGATGATTGGGTTTTGCATAAAAGAATATTAAGTTTTTGTGTTGTTGAAGATCATAAGGGGGAAACGATTGGGAAACAAATTGAGTCGTGTTTACGAGAATGGAATATTGATAGTTACTTCACCTTGACGGTTGATAATGCGAGTTCTAATAGTACTACTATTAGATTTTTGCAACAAGTAACTAAAGACTGGTCGGGTGCAGTCTTAGGGCATGAATTTTTACACATGCGTTGTTGTGCTCATATTTTGAATTTGATTATTTGTGATGGATTGAAAGAATTGCACGAGTCAGTAATTAAAGTTCGGGAAGCGGTTAGATATGTTAAGGGTTCTCCAAATAGATTTCATGCTTTTAAAAAATGTGTTGAACTGCTTAATATTGAATCGAAAAGTCTCTTGTGTCTGGATGTTCCAACTCGTTGGAATTCTACATATAAGATGCTAGAAAGTGCGGAAAAATTCGAAAAAGCTTTTGGGAGATTGGAGATTGAGGACGAAAAATATCGGGATTACTTTTTTTATAACGATATTGTTGATGGTGAGAGTGGTGGAAGTCCACCAAATAGTCTAGACTGGGAAAATGTTCGTTGTTTTGTGAAGTTTTTGAGACTTTTTTATTTGGCTACAAAACAATTTTTGGGTACTTTGTTTGTTATGTCAAATACGTTTTTTGATGAGATAGTTATAATTCATGGGAAAATAAATGAGTTGATTCGAAGTGAAGATCATTTGCTATCGAAAATGGCTTTTAATATGAAAGCTAAGTTTGATAAATACTGGGGGACTGGAGATAAGATAAATCTTCTTCTATATGTTGCTATTGTTTTGGATCCGAGGAAAAAGTTATCTTATCTTCAGTTTTGTTTTTGCGATATGTATGATGAAGTGTATGCAAATGAGTTAATTGGAAAAGTAAAAGATGCTTTTAATCGGTTGTTTGATTGTTATGCTTCTTTTGAGTCAACTATTGAGAATGTTTCCGGTGGTAATACTAGTGGCGCTAGTAGAATATCAAACAAGCCGGTCGATGTAGATGTTGATGTGGATGATCCCCATAGATTAATCGCTTCCCGTTTTCAAAATTTTTTAGCGGGGAGACAATTTTTGGAGGGTAAAAATGATGTAGAAAAATATTTGGCTGAAAATCCTCAAGGTGCAAGTGATGAAAATTTTGACATCTTAAGTTGGTGGAAAAGTAGCACTAGTCGGTTTCCAGTATTATCTCGATTTGTGAGGGATGTGTTGGCTGTACCAGTTTCTACGGTTGCGTCAGAATCGGCATTTAGTACTGGAGGCCGTGTGCTTGATCTATTTCGTAGCTCATTATCTCCATTAATGGTAGAAGCTCTTATTTGTCGTCAAAATTGGCTTCAAGCTTCTGTCCCGATTTCACTTCGAAAAGGGATGGATGATATTGAGAAGTTGCAACGAGATTTTGGTAATTTAAATTATAGTGTTTTTTTATAGTTTTTTTAATTAGATATTTAATTAGTATTTTTATGATTAGATTTTGATTTTTGTAGTGGATTTGGATTTGGAGATATCAAATCCTTCACAAGGCTCATCTTCAACTCAGGTTATTTATTTAATTGTTTATTTTTTTTTATTTTCTCTTCTTTGTATATTATTTTAATTATAATTTATTTTTGTAGGTAATATCTTGAAGTTTCATTTTCTATTCTGCAAAATGAATGAGAAAAATTGGAAGACGCATCGGCGATGCCTTTAAGGAGTTGTAATTTTTTTTATTATGTTGTAATTTTTTTTGGATGTATTTTTTGTTAAGTTGTAATTTTTTTTGATTAAAAATTGTATCCGTAATATTAGTTTTGGATGTGTGTTTTGTTTTTTGTTTTGAGTTATGATTTATTTATTTTTTTGAATGGTTTTCCCTAAATATTGTATTTTTTTTTTTAATTGTTTCAAATTACAGTTTTTTTTTTTAATGGGCCCAGACCCGAACCCGAACCCGATTATGCCTAGACCCGTCGAACCGCAACCCATACCATCTGAAGCCCGACCCAACCTTTAACCCGTATCCCCCTCGACTCGCACCCGCCCGTACCCGACCTACACCCGCCGAACCCGACAACCCGCCGGTTCCTATGCCAAAACGGTCGGGTCTCGGGTATGAATTTTGTCCACCCGAGATGGTCGGGTCTCGGGTCGGGTGGGCTCGGATTTCAGCCAACCCGACCCGTGCACAGCCCTAGATTGAATAAATAGTTATGAATTTGTTTTGGGGGTAATGTGTGTAATTAATTATCTTTGGTCATAAGCGTAATTAAAATAAAAAATTCTTCTCATTCCTATCAACTATGTGGTTAGGCGGCGGAAACAAAACATAGGAAATAACAATGACATGTGTCCATTCTAGATTATGCCACCTATACCTTTAAAATAAAAATAAAAATAAAAAGAGAGAAAATGATGATTTCTTTTTAAGTATATTTCTTTTGGGTTTTTTTCTCAATTTTTTGGTTGCCTCTTTACATTGAAAAAAAAAGGGGGAGAAACACGCACTCTCTCTCTCTCTCTCTAGGTTACTTTTCTCTATCTAAAAGAAAAAGGCAAGTACATATTTATTTATTTATTTATTTATTGCGTGTGTGTGTATATATATTGATCTAAATATGTATATATAGAAACATATACATTAATATGTATACATATATGTTAAAAATGTATATATACTTGAGTTTGGAAAATACGTACAGTAGATTTATATTTATATATAGATATATCTAATTTGAGATATTTAAAATAAAATATTATAAATTTAATTGGAATGATATTATTAGTATTTTGACTAGTGGATTTTTATTAATAGTTAGTCAATATTTTTCTGCAAATTAAACTATTAATTGATAAATTTTATAATTGTACTTATTGGTAAAATTTATAATTGGAGTTATAGGTAAACTACTATAAATTGCACGTATTTTATGGCATATTAGATTTATTTTGTTAAATTCTTAGTTTAGGTCATGTCATTGCTAGATTCATAAGCGACGTCGTCTACATCAATATTACGGTGATAGCATAATAGCGGTGTAAATATCGAGGTGAGTGTAATGTCTTCTATGTAAGTTATTAAATTATATTTTCGTACTAAATTGTGGAAAATAAAATATTTATTAAAAATGACGATTTTATAATATTACGTGGATTAAGTAAATTTTTAAGCATGGAGAGCAATTTTTATTATTATCCAACTATGCCATAGTGATAATCCGATAGGAAGGCATGTTCTGTAGGACGCTGTGCTGTGACCTGATAAGAGCGCAAATCCTGCAGGTGGTTGTTATAGTTGTTGTTGTTGAAGATGATGATTATCATCCTGATATGGTAGTTTATACCGCGTGTTAGCTTCTACCATTGCAGATATTGAATGGCCTTGACACTAATGGCAACCTTAGATTGTACAATTGTACAAATTACGGTACCATTATAATTCCTGATCGTAAAGTGAAACGATCCTATGGCTAGTAGAAAAGTATAAATCTGGTATTTTATTATATAGAAGTGATTTGGTTAATTTATATTCAGTTGTTATATGTTAATGATATTCGTGAATTTTGATATGATTCAGTGTAGTTATATTCTGTTTTGAAAAATGTCATTGTGATTATATTCTGTTTTGAGAAAGTGGATTATGACAAATGTACTTGATCCATAAATTATTTTTATATTTTGAAGATAGTATACCGATAAAATATTTTATCTCAAGTACCTTTGCTAGAGATGGGTCCACTACTGACACTAAGTAGAGTCAGGGGGTGGTGTAGTATTTTGAGGTTGGCAGGATAGGTGTGAGTCGCGAAGAGTTTAATTTTTTTGTAATTCTGTTATGAGATATTTTTTGGGACATGTGTATCTCTGAATTTTGAGTTGGTAAATATTTTGAAAATCTATATCAATTGTTAGTAGTGTATTTTTGTGGTTGATTGAGTAACATCAAGTCGAGGTCACGTTTGGCCTCAAGCATTGGGGCCCGAGGTAAGGTATGACAATTTTTTATATCAAAGCTTAGGCTGTAGGTTTTATAGACTTGGTATTATTGTCGTGTCAGTAGTGGACCATCGGATGAGTCATTGAGTTGTGAGGTCGGTTTAGACGTGAGTTAGAGTCATTTTACATGATTAGTAGGTAGTATATATGCATTTGACACTGTATTATTATATTATTACCTTATTTATTTAAGGTAATTGAATTTTAAGACGAAATTCCTTTTAGGAGTGAAGGGTTGTAAGACCCAATTTTTGCATATGCATATTTTTAAATCTATTTTGTAGCATTTTGAAATATTTGGGTCTAGTATAATATTTTAAATTTTATCTTAAAATTTTTAGGTGTCATTTTGATATTTAAAATTTGGTTTTAAGAACTTTAAAGGTTAATATGTTAATTTTAATTTGATTTAAAAAATTTTAGGGGTTAATCTGCAATTTAAAGTTACTTTTAAGAGATTGAATGAGTAGTTATGAATTTCTATTGGGGTAATGTGTGTAATTAATTATCTTGGGTCATAAGTTTAATTAAAATAAAAAATTCTTCTCATTCTCATCAACTATGTGGTTAGGCGGTGGAAACAAAACATAGGAAATAACAATGACATGTGACCATTCTAGATCATGTCACCTAAACCTTTAAAATAAAATAAAATAAAATAAGGATGATTACTTTTAAAGTATATTTATTTTGCTTTTTCTTTTTCAATTTTTTGGTTGCCTCTTTACATTAAAGAATGACGAAGAGAAAAAAAAAACAAAGAAAAAGAGAAACACACACTCTCTCTCTTTAGGTTGCTTTTTCTCTATCTAAAAGAAAAAGGTAAGTACATATTTATTTTATGTGTATATATATTGTTGATCCAATGAACTACCTAAGAGGAGGAGTGAATTGGGCAGTTATAAAAATTTAAACAAAAAAAATTTTAATACTTAATTATCAAATAATCAATTTTCTTAAATTAATTATTATTTTCGCTATGTAGCTGATAAATGTTTAACTAGGTGTAAACACCCAAACAAAATATAAAGAATAATAACAATACAGGACACCAAGATATATCCTGATTCAGCAAACTAATCTTGTCTAATCCGGTCCCCCGAGCTCCACAGAGATTCGCAACCTCTAACCCTTGATTCCTTTACTAGGTAGGAACCAAACTCTTACAACGATTGTTTTACCAGACTTAGAATTAACCTTTACAATTTTTCTTTTCCCAGACTAAGAAAAAACCTTGTTTTTTTTACCAAACTTAAGACTAACCTAATTCTATTACAGGAAGAATCAAAATCTAATCCTTTTACAAGCTAAAGATCAAGCCTATTCCTTTTATAGACTAAAAATCAAACATGATCCTTTTATAAGTTAAAGATCAAATCTTACAATTCACTAAATTCAATTCAAGGAGAATCAAGACCTAGTTTTTTTCAGGGGAAAAAAATAACTTAACATTTTTATACTTAGTACAAAGATCAAACCCTAATATTTTTTATCGAAAAATATTGGAGCCTAGCTACCCTAACTAGACACCAGCCCAACTGTGTCTAATCCGCTCAAATTCACAAATATAGAAAAATATGAGTTTCTTCCCACAATGAGCTTCTATCATCTCAATACATATATACTCGATTAATGTCCTGGAATTTACTATGTGATAGATATAATGAGAGACAAATAAATATCTGATCAATAATCAATTAAGGTGACACAAATTAAAGCGTAATTAGATAATCACACAAAATCGTTTTAAAAAGATTTTTAAGGCTTTTAGATTGGAAAAACGATTTTCTAACGATCCTACAACCAAACAAATAATAATAATATTAAATCAAAATTAAAAACAATAGCTTGGAAAGATCTCACCGAGAAAACACCAAAGATTAAAATAGAATCACAATATAGCACAAGTCGGTGACGCCAAATCAACAACGCTTTAGATTAAGAACTTATATATAATCTATCGCAAAAATCTCAACATAAATATCACTTTTAGAGTAGCTCAAAGTTGAAGTTCTTGAAGTCATTCATCTCAATCCCGTAGGTCTAAATATATAGATCAATATCAAGCCCTTCAATGGCTACTTTTCCAAAGATACACCTCTAAAAGACACTCATAGACCCCATACAATAATCTCATTCAATTCTGGGATAATTCACTTAAAATATTTTTTAAAACTCTCAAATAAATCCAAGAAATATTTCTCAATTAACAATCACGAAGATATGAAGTATTTAACTACTTAAATTGAAAAAATCATGAATTATGTGGACAAAATCAATAGGGATATAAATTATATGTACCATATCTTCAATCAGATCAGATCCCCCGAAATTCTTAATCATAAAAAATGGCTAGTTTTTTACAAAAAGACCAAGTTCCTCGAAAACTTTACCGAAGCAACTGGTTGACTGATTGATACAGCGTTGAAACCAGGCCAATCAAAAAATGCCAGTCGGTTGACCCATACCCCTTGCGTCGGTTGACCGTTTGATGCAAAGAGTTTTCCCTGCCAAACTTCAACCCATTCGGTTGACCGATTGCTCCACAATTGATTGACTAATTATTTCAGAGACTTTACCTGCAAGATCCTTAAGCCCATCGGTCAACCAATCTCCTTTGGACAATTGACCAATTGAGGTAAGGACTACTCATTTTGCTCCGAAAACCTTACTGTTTCAAATGGTTGATCAATCCCTTCTGATCGGTTGACTGATTGATACTGGGTGGTCATTTCCTTCATCAATTCTACTCCAAAACCTATTGTTTGATTCAATTAACCGATTGTTTTTCTCAATTCATGGTATCGACCGTAAAATTCAACTTTTTATAGTTTAAACCTTATTTTCAATTAGATCAATTATCATTTTCAATTTCACATAAGGAGCACATATCAAATCTTTAATTAGGATCTTAACTTCTACCATGTCAATATCAAAAGACACATAAGATAACTCGTTTAATAGTTTCGTGTGTGATCCTAATTCGGGTTGCATTAAGAGTATAAAAGTATAGAGTTATTTTTACCTAATTTCTTCAAGATCTTCACAACTCTTCATTTCTTCAATGCATCCATATTTGCACCCTTAACATTTTATTCATGATGTCGTCAACATAATCAAATATATAGAACTCTTTCTGAAATACTGAACAAAAATATTAGTTCCACAAAAAATATCAACACTTAATTGTTCATCAAAACCGAGGGATCAACATATATATATATATATATATATATATATATATGTGCGCGTGTGTGTGTGTGTGAAAAATGTATATATATGTGGGTTTGGAAAATACGTACAGTGGATTTATATTTAGATATAGATATATCTAATCTGTGAAAATTTAATTTAAAATAGAATATTATAAATTTAATTGGAATGATATTATTAATATTTTGACTAGTGGATTTATTAATAGTTAGTTAATATTTTTCTGCAAACTAGACTATTAATTAATAAATTTTATAATTGTAGTTCCAGGTATTTTCTTTTGTACAATATTAATTTTAAAAAACAGGATGTTTAATTTTAATAAATTTTATAATTGAGAATGGAAAAAATTGTACGTATTTTATGGCATATTAGATTTATTTAGTTAAATTCTTTGTTTAGACCCTATGTTGTTAGGTTCACAAGTGACATCACCTACATCGATATTACGACAATAGCATAATAGCGGTGTAAATATCGAGGTGAATGTATTATCTTCTATGTAAATTATAAAATTATACTTTCGTGCTAAATTGTGGAGAAAAAATATTTATTAAAAATGACAATTTTATAACGTTACATGGATCGAGTAAATATTTAAGCATGGAAAGTAATTTTTATTATTATCCGACTATACTATAGTGTGATCCCGACGGGGGGGGGCATATCATGTGGGGTATTATTGGTCCTAACAAGAGGGCTTTTCCTGTACGACATTGTGCTGTGACCTGACAGGAGGACAAAGCTTGCAGGTAGTTGTTATAGTTGTTGTTGTTGTTATTGACGATGATTATTATCATTCTGATATTGTGGTTTATACCATGTGTTAACTCTTACCATTGGAGATATTGAATGGTCTTAACACTGATGGCAATCTTAGATTGCACAATTGTACAAGTTACAGTATCATTATAACTCCCGATCGTGAGGTGAAATGATCCTAAGGCTAGTAGAAAAATACATTTCTGGTATTTTATTATATAGAATTGATTTGATTGGTTGATTTATATTCAGTTGTTATATGTTGATGATATCCGTAAATTTCGTTATGGTTGAATGTAGTTATATTTTGTTTTCGAAAATATCATTGTGATTATATTTTGTTTTTAAGAAAGTGGATTTTGACGAATGCACTTGATCCATAAATTATTTTTATATTATAAAGACAGTACACTGATAAAATATTTTATCTCAGGTACCTCTGTTAGAGACGGGCCTACTACTAGCACTAAGTAGAGTCAGAAGGTGGTATAATATTTTGAGGTTGGCAGGACAGATGTGAATCACAAAGGGTTTAGTTTTTTTTGTAGTTTTGTTATGAGTTATTTTTGGGACGTGTATCTCTAAATTTTGAGTTGGTAAATATTTTGAAAATCTATATCAATTGTTAGTAGTGTATTTTTGTGGTTGGTTTGAGTAGCATCAAGTTAAGATCATGCCTGGTCTCGGACATTGGGGCCTAGGGTGGGGGTATGAGCAGCGGTGGTGATTCACTGCTGGGATGTCGGTTGCTGGTTTTTAGTTGTGGGCTTCGTCGAGTCTCAGATCTAATCTCGATCTCGATGTCGGGCTGGTTGTTTCAGCTTATAGCGTTCGACATCCCCGCCGACAGCTGACAAACAACTACCACCGATTAATGGATCTGGAACAGAGATCGGTCGGAGAGGGATTGATCTAGGCAAGATCTAGATCTGGGCACAATCAGAGGCGGCTGAATTTGAGGTTAGTTTTGGGGATTAAGGTTCTTGAAGAGCGGAGGCGTGATGGCTGGTGATTAGGGTTCTTGACAAACAAACGGGTTTTGGGGGGGGGGGGGGGGGGGGGTTTGGTGAGATTGGATCTAATTCATGGTTTTAATGCCACATTGAAAAAAGGATCTCACATTTTCTTATTCATTCTCTTGAATTACAAGGGTATATATAGAGCTTGATTCTAGAGTTTTACCCTAGAATCAAGCTATTACATAATTTAAATTACGAAGCTATTACATAATCTAGGAAAGTATAATCTCTACCTTATTTAACAATATAGTTATTGCTCTGAGGTGATGTGATTATTTATTTGTTTATCTACTGCACCTAAGTAAAGAAGGTAATTAGTTTTTCATTGAGAGAATAGTTATTGTGAATTGGTAATGTTCATTCTTTGGCGGTCCGAATATTTATGTTTGAATTGTAAAGTCTTAATTCTTAAACTTTGTGTATTTCCAATCTTGAAAGAAAATGGACCGAAGTATCTGTTGGTTATCAATTTATGTGATCTGGACATTATAAGCTCAATGCTCTAGAGTTTAATTATACTATAACTTCACTTCAAATTTGGAATGTAATTTTCGTCCAAGACAAGAATTGTTGACTAGCGAATGATCTAGATACCATTAAACTCAACCCAAAAGGAAATGATTGAATCCCAAGACACACAGTTTATCAATGTTTTGTTGAAAAAAGTCATGCAACTCTAACTATCAATTTCACGATTGCAAGAGCTATCACCGAATCAGAGTGGCACACTAGAATTACTATCGTCTTTTAAGTCTCTGAACTTCGTGTATTGTATATCACGGAATTAGAAAGAACAATCAGTGGGAAATTCTGCACATTTTCAATTTCTGTAGTTTTGTCATTTGATAACTTAATAATTAACTAGTATTATCCTCAAAAAATAAAAAAGTTAAACGCTAGATTTAAAATTATTGGTTAATGAAACCCTACAATGCATATTGGCAATTTTTTGTCCAATAATAAAAATGTCATCAAATCAGAGTGGTGTAGCGGAATTGTGGTGGGTTCATAACCCACAGATCCCAAGATAGAAACTTGGCTCTGATAAAGAATAGCTTTCACCCTATAAAAAATAAAATAAAAAATAAAAATTATTTTCAGCCATCGTTTTTTTTTTAAATAAATTGTTGGTCATGGACATTGGTGTCGCAGTCTCAAGTTTGTCCTTTCCCATTACTTTGGTAACTCAAAAATGAGGAATTTTTTTTTTTTAAGAATAATAAATAAAGAAATAAAGAAAAAAGATGGCTAGAACTTGAGAGAATTCAAAATGAGTGTACCTAGATGATAAATATCCAATTTAACAAGTCAAAAGAGTCATATTTTTTGCATAGACAAAATTAAAAAAAAAAAAACCAATATTCCTAAAACTTAAACCAAAATTCCATGAACATAGGGAACATTAAAATCAAATCCACATTGGAATTAAGAAAAAAAAAAAAATCAATTCTAAAATGTATCAAATAATATCCTCTAAAATTCCATGAACAGGAAACATTAAAATCATTTCCACATTGGAATCAAAAAAAAAAATCAATTTTAAAATGTATCAAATAATATCCTCTAATTACCTCTGTTTTCATAGGAGTTAAGTGTCTTTAGGTAATAATGAACATTTAATGGCAATAACCTACAAAATTATAGCATTATTAAAATTTCTATTGGCATTTCTGGGTAAAAATTAAAAATCTTATGGCCAAGTAAAAAGAATACAGAAAACTGCACTAGATAATTTGTCGCTTTCCATTACTTTAATTATATGTATACCGAAGAAAAAAATATCTAAAATAGAGAGAGATCAGATTTCGAGTAGTGGGATTTAGTATAAAATCTCTTAAAATAGAGTTACTTGCACTTTACACCTGTGGTTAGGCCATTTTTCACTTTGTCACCCTGTCGTATTCGTGTCACCACTTTGTCCCCTGTAGTTAGGTATTTGTTGCACTTTACTCCCTCATCAGTACTTTGTCCCCCTATAGTTTAGGCCTATATCAGGAGGGTAAAGTGCAACAAAGTCTAACTATAGAGAGTAAAGTGATGACGAAAATATAATAAGGAGGCAAAGTGTAAAATAGACTAACTATAGGGTGGTAAAGTATAATTAACCCCAAAAGATTTCACCGCAGAAGTACGGTGGGCCAATAAGCCGCAGGTCCCAAGCTCCAAACTAACTTTGATAAAGTGTAGCTTCCTCCACATACAATTTTTCGAAAATAAATTGTTGGTCATGGAAACAAGTGTCTCAAACTTGTTTCTTTCCCTTTACTTTGTTAATCTCTAAATGAGAATGTGTTTACATTTGAGAATTTAGAGATAAAAAGATTAATATAGACTAAGAGAAAGATGGCAATGAGTGTGCATAGATCATCAATGTCCAATGCAACAAGTCAAAAGAATCATATTTTGTGCATAAATAAATTTAGAACCCAAAACATAAACCAAAATTCCAAGACTCCTAAAACATAAACCAAAATTCCAATAACATAGGCAACATCGAAATCTTCTATGAATTGCATGTTTTTAGGTGACAATTACCTGCAAAATATTGGCATAATTAAAAACATTATCGGCATTTTGAGGGTAAAAATTGAAAGTTTTATTACCATTAAAAAAGAGCATAGAAAACTACACAAGATAATAATTTGAACAAGATTGGGTTATTTGGAGATGGTGTCCTTTTTCATTATCTTAATTATATGAACATCAAAGAAAAAATGAGAAATCGAGAGGAGATCATTGAGAGGGGGGAGTAGTTTGAAAGTGAATGGTTTTATGTTAATCTCTTAAAATGTGTTTTCGTGAGAAAACATTGAAAGCTAAAACGTGAAACCTTTAATTAAAAAAAAAATGTGTTTATTTGTTAAAAAATGATTAAAGCATAAGTGAATGGAGATTGGAAAATATAAAAATCAATCCATCAAAAATAATATCTATATAATAAATTAGCTCATTTACATTCACAGCCGTTAGATGTCTCAAGATATTCATAGCCGTTGAATTACTTTTATATACAACATCTACATATATATACAAATATCATATATATTATACAAAAAATACAAGTGAGACTTCTGATCAACCGTATCAACAGTGGCTGCATTTACTTATTAGCTTACTTTTGAGAGTTTCAAGATCATAGCTTCCCGTCCCCTACGTTAATCTCTTCTCCGCCGAATTTGTGTCGCCTCCAATCCCCTGCGTTAATCTTCTTCTCCGCCGAATTTGTGTCGCCTCCAATCCATGCGTTAATCTTCTTCTCCGCCGAATTTGTGTCGCCTCCATAATCGTAGACTACCTTTTGAGACTTACCATCACCATAGCTGGCTCTACTAACCGTCCTTCTTCGTTGACTCCAATCCTAAACTGGTTCTTCTTCTTCTCCTCTGAATTCGTCGCCTCCATAATCTCTTCCCCCACTGTTTTGGGTTCCTTACCGTCATCTCCCACATCAATCGTGCCCTAATCTCTGCCTATCAGTCGAAACCCTAATGGAATCCCTCCATCTCGCATCTATAAGACCCTCGCAATAACAATCGTTCATCGCAACACTAATTTGGTTCCTCGCAAACGATCGTTCCTCGCAACAACAATCGTTCCTCGCAAGGTTAGTTCACTGTTTCAGATTTGGAATTTCTATTTTGTTTTTTTGTTTACTGTTTCTGTTCCCATTTCGATTTTTTGCTCTCAGCGTTAGGAATTTTTGCTCTCATTGTGTACTGTTTCGGTTCATGTTCCTGTTTTCTGTTTCTGTTTTCGTTTCTGTTTCTGTTTATGTTTATGATAATTTGATAAAATGACCAAATTTACTAATTGCTCTCATTGTGTACTGTTTCGGTTCCTGTTCCTGTTTTATGTTTCTGTTTCCGTTTCTATTTCTGTTTATGTTTATGATAATTTAATAAAATGACCAAATTTATGTTTCTGTTTATGTTTACTAATTTACTAATTGCTCTCATTGTGTATTGTTTTCGTCGTTGTTCATCCAATTTACTAGGCGAGTTTTAGGGGTTCCAAGATAGAAATTGGGTTTTGATTTGTTCTTGATTTGTTCCTATTTTTTGCTTATTGGTTTCTGCAGTTTTACTTTCAATTTGTAGCATGTTGAATTCGACTAATTTACTTATTTTGTGGTTTGAATTGCAAATGCAAATATTGGATAGGAATAGATTTGGAATTTCTGTTTTGTATTTTTTGTTTACTGTTTCTGTTCCCATTTCTGTTTTTTACTCTCAGCTTTAGGAATTTTTGCTCTCATTGTGTACTGTTTCGGTTCCTATTCCTGTTTTCCGTTTCTATTTCTGTTTATGTTTATGATAATTTGATAAAATGACTAATGTGTTTGATAATTTGATAGAATGACCAATGTGTTTCTGTTTCCATTTCTGTTTCTGTTTCTGTTTGCCGTTTCTATTTCTATTTTGTTTCTGTGTTTTTGGTTCGTATTAAGTTAGATTCAACGGAAAATATAATAGACACAAAACCTGTCCTACACAAAACCAATGTGTTTCTGTTTCCGTTTCTATTTCTGTTTCTGTTTACCGTTTCTGTTTCTGTTTTCGTTTCTGTTTCTGTTTCTATTTGACGTTTCTGTTTTGTTTCTGCGTTTTTGGTTCGTATTAAGTTAGATTCAACGGAAAACATAATAGACACAAAACATGTCATACACAAAATCAATGTGTTTCTGTTTCTATTTCTATTTCTATTTACCGTTTCTGTTTCTGTTTTGTTTCTATTTTTTTGGTTTGTATTCAATTAGATTCAACGGAAAACATAATAGTCCCTTTTTTTAAGTTAAATTTTTGGGTCATTGGAAATAAAAAAAAAACTTTTCAAAACCTGTCATACATAAAATGACCAATGTGTTTCTGTTTCTGTTTCCGTTTCTGTTTCTGTTTCTGTTTGTCGTTTATGTTTCTGTTTTGTTTCTATGTTTTTTGTTCGTATTCAGTTAGATTCAACGGAAAACATAATAGACCCTTTTTTTAAGTGATTGGGTTAACTTTGTCTGCACGATAATAGGCAATATTTGAGAATTGTGTGTGTATTTCTTTTGCAGAAATTGTGCTGTTATTCTTTGGTTCCTCGCTTCAGACGATAGTGCCTCGCAACAATAATCGTTCCTCGCAAGGTTAGTTCACTGTTTTATATTTGGAATTTCTGTTTTGTTTTTTTTATTTACTGTTTCTATTCCCATTTCTATTTTTTTGCTCTCATTGCTTTAGGAATTTTTGCTCTCATTGTGATTGGGTGATTGGGTTAACTTTGTCTGAGTGATTGGGTGATTGGGTTTGAGTGATTGGGTTAAAGTGTAGCATTTTGTTCCTGTTCTGTTCTCTGTTTCTTGTTTCTGTTTCTGTTCTTGCTGTTTTTGTTCCGTTTCCTATTTTGGTTCCTGTTCCTGTTTTCTGTTTCTGTTTCTGTTTTTGTTTCAGTTTATGTTTATGATAATTTGATAAAATTACCAATGTGTTTGATAATTTGATAAAATGACCAATGTGTTTATGTTTCTGTTTCTGTTTCTATTTGCCGTTTTTGTTTCTGTTTTGTTTCTGTGTTTTTTGTTCGTATTAAGTTAGATTCAATAGAAAACATAATAGACACAAAACCTGTCATACACAAAACCAATGTGTTTCTATTTCTGTTTCCGTTTCTGTTTCTATTTCTGTTTCTGTTTTCTGTTTCTGTTTCTGTTTTGTTTCTGTGTTTTTGGTTCGTATTAAGTTAGATTCAACGGAAAACATAATAGATACAAAACTTGTCATACACAAAACCAATGTGTTTCTGTTTCTGTTCCCATTTCTGTTTTTTTTGCTCCCATTGCTTTAGGAATTTTTGCTCTCATTGTGATTGGGTGATTGGGTTAATTTTGTCTAAGTGATTGGGTGATTGGGTGATTGGGTTTGAGTGATTAGGTTTAAGTGTAGCATTTTGTTCCTGTTTCTGTTCTGTTTTTTGTTTCTGTTCTATTCTCTATTTCTGTTTCCTGTTTCTGTTTCTGTTTCTGTTTCTGTTCCTTTCCCTGTTTCGGTTCCTGTTCCTGTTTTTTGTTTCCATTTCTATTTCTATTTATATTTATGATAATTTGATAAAATGACCAATGTATTTGATAATTTGATAAAATGACCAATGTATTTCTGTTTCTGTTTCTGTTTCTGTTTGCCATTTCTGTTTCTGTTTTATTTCTGTGTTTTTGGTTCGTATTAAGTTAGATTCAATGAAAAACATAATAGACATAAAACCTGTCATACACAAAACCAATGTGTTTCTGTTTCTGTTTTCGTTTCTATTTCTGTTTCTGTTTACCGTTTCTGCATCTGTTTCCGTTTCTGTTTCTGTTTCTATTTTCCGTTTCTGTTTTGTTTCTGCGTTTTTGGTTCGTATTAAGTTAGATTCAACAGAAAACATACTAGACACAAAACTTGTCATACACAAAACCAATGTGTTTCTGTTTCCATTTCTGTTTCTATTTGCCGTTTCTGTTTCTGTTTTGTTTCTATTTTTTTGGTTCGTATTCAGTTAGATTCAACGGAAAACATAATAGACCCTTTTTTTTAAGTTAAACTTTTGGGTCATTGAAAAAAAAAAAAAAAATTCAAAACCTGTCATACATAAAATTACCAATGTGTTTCTGTTTTTGTTTGCCGTTTCTATTTCTGTTTTGTTTGTGTTTTTAGTTCGTATTAAGTTAGATTCAACGGAAAACATAATAGACACAAAACCTGTCATACACAAAACCAATGTGTTTCTGTTTCCATTTCTGTTTCTGTTTCTGTTTTGTTTTTGTGTTTTTGGTTCGTCTTCAGTTAGATTCAACGGAAAACATAATAGACACAAAACCCGTCATACACAAAACCAATGTGTTTCTGTTTCTATTTCTGTTTCTCTTTGCCGTTTCTGTTTCTATTTTGTTTCTGTGTTTTTGGTTCGTATTCAGTTAAATTCAACGGAAAACATAATAGACCCTTTTTTTAAGTTAAATATTTTTGGGTCATTAGAAAAAAAAAATCTTTTCAAAACCTATCATACACAAAACCCCTCTCCGTTTTTATTTTCTTTTTCAGATAAATAATTTTTTTTCATAAAGTTTTTTCAAAGGTGTTTCAAATAACACAATTAAGTTTTTAGGAATTTTTGAAGTGCAACCTTATAAAATAAAAGTTCTCTATTTCTGAATTCCCTGTTTCTGTTTCTGTTTCTTTACCTATAGCAGAACTTGGATTTCGTCTCCCTATCACCTCAGTCAAGGGCTTCACTTGCGTCTCATTTTGGCCTCTCCACTTCAGGTATGTTTCTATTTGGTTCCTCATTTTGGTTGTGATTGTTGTTTCCGTTTCTGTTTCTGTTTCTGTTTCTATTTCTATTTTGTTTCTGTGTTTCTATTTGCCGTTTCTGTTTGCCATTTCTGTTTCCATTTTTGTTTCTGTTTATGTTTATGATAATTTGATAAAATGACTAATGTGTTTGATAATTTGATAAAATGACCAATGTGTTTCTGTTTCTGTTTCCGTTCCTGTTTCTGTTTTGTTTCTGTGTTTCTGTTTGCCGTTTCTGTTTCTATTTGCCATTTCTGTTTCTGTTTGCCATTTCTGTTTGCTGCTAAAAAAAAAAGGGTTTTTTTTTTTTTTTTTTTAATTTGCATTTATTCTGTAATCCTGTTTCTATTTTTGTTCATGTTCTCTGTTTCTGTTTCCGTTTCCGTTTTCGTTTCTGTTTCTGTTTCTGTTCCTGCTTCAATTTTATGTATATATGTGTAGCATTTTATTCTTGTTTCAGTTCTGTTAGATGTTTATGTTCTGTTCTCTGTTTCTGTTTCTGTTCCTGCTGTTTCTATTCCATTCCCTATTTCTGTTCCTGTTCCTGTTCCCTGTTTCTGCTTCCATTTTTGTTTCCATTTCTGTTTTTACTGTGTATGTATATATTGTGTTGAGGAGGGAATTGGTTCCCAAATTTCTATTTTCGTTCCTGTTTCTGTTTCTGTTCCTGCTTCAATTTTATATATATGTGTGTAGCATTTTGTTCCCGTTTCTGTTCTGTTAGATGTTTCTGTTCTGTTCTCTGTTTCTGTTCCCTGTTTCTGTTTCTGTTCCTGCTGTTTTTGTTCCGTTCCCTGTTTCTGTTTCTGTTCTCTGTTAGAGAAATATACATGTTTCCATTTCCGTTTTTGTTTCCGTTCCTGTTCATAAATTTTACTTTGCTGTCTAATTTTAAAAAATTTCATATTGAAACATGTAACTATTAATTTGGGTTTGGTAGAACAACATGGATTTGGAAGGAACAGATTGTGGTCAATGGATAATGATCATTCACCTCTACCTCTTGCTAATACCAATTTTTTCGTTTTACAGGTAACGACAAAACTCCTCAAACCGTGCTGGGTGGTGTATCCATCTGCTTTCCACAGGTTTGCTGCTAAAAAAAAAAAGGTTTTTTTTTTTAATTTGCATTTGTTCTGTAATCCTGTTTCTATTTCTGTTCCTGTTCCCAGATTTCTGTTTCCATTCTTATTTCCGTTCCCTGTTTATGTTGCGTTTGTGTATATTGGTTCCCTGATTTCTGTTTCCGTTCCTATTTCTGTTCTGTTCCCTGTTTCTATTTCTGTTCCTGTTCCCTGTTTCTGTTTCCGAATCTGTTTCCATTCCTGTTTCCGTTCCCTGTTTATGTTAAATTTGTTGTGCCTTATGTATTATTTATGTCCTTCAATCTCAGGCAATATGGTACAACCCGCTATTGTATTGAGAACGAGTACTAGGCTAAAGTTGCATAAGGAAAAATAATTCTTTTATGAGAAGTTTTATTTACAAAGTTATCCCGTTAGAAAATATAGGATGAATAAAATTTCAAGTGCTAGAATTTTGCAGAATTATAGGTACAAAACTAGTGAAAGAGACATAATGAACCAAATTGTTGATGGTTTACCATCAAATTAGGATGTGGCGACAAAAAACATATTTGAAAATCATCGGCCTCTTACTGCCTTTGAATTTGTTCAATTTTTAGAAGAGACCGAACGAGATGTACATCCATTATGAAGAGAATTTGAAAGAGAGAAAATGAATGAAAAAGATAGGGTTAGAATGCATGTACTTAGAAAAGAGCGCCTGTACTACCACCTAAGACGTAAGGGATTTCAACCAAATTGGGCAGTATTGGTGTATGTAATAGTGCGTACTCTACCGAAATCTTGGCCTAGAGTTAGAGTTCATAGAGCCTTAAAGAAAGAACTTCTAGACCTAAGAGCATTAGGAACTTTGTTAGAGAGCATCGAGGACGACCAGATTGGCTTAAAGGCACTGGAGGAATACAAGGTTCAGCTACAAATTGGCAGCCAAAGTAATGAAGTTGTGCCGTAAACTGTTTTTTAAGGTATAAATAATTTTTAATGTAATTTGTATTCATGATATACATTTTGTGTCTAATATATTTTTTTTTCCTTTTCCTTTTGTAGGGTTACCACGTCAAGTCTGTTTCTTCTCTACGGTTGTTGAAGATATATTTTGAATGTATTTTGTATTCATGATATACATTTTGTATTTTATAATGTGATTGATTGTTTTACTTTGTTATATTCAACAAAAGTTGTCTTAATGCGATGAATTTAATATTATATATGCTTCTGTCTTTACTGTTCTCTTATTTTTGTTAATCATTAATTAATATGTCAATCTTACAATTTATTTTTTAAGCTCATAATATAATTTTAGTTTATCATTTATTTTGCATTGAATTTTTATTTTTATTTTTTCAAGGAAAAATTTTTGGCAATGGATGACAAGTCAAATGAAAATTCTACTTCAAATAGTAGAGGGAAAGAGAAAGTGTATTTTACCTCAAATGTTGCGAAAAGTGAAAAAGGGAACATCAGTAGTAATGTGGTATGTGTCTAATTAGTAAGGTTAATTATTTTTTAGTTTTAATTATCACTATTTTATCATTCAACAATAATCACATATTTAATCTATTAAACGTATTAAATAATTATAATTATTTGTGTCCATGTTAGGTTTATACATAAATTTTGAAAAAATCTTAATCTGAAAGTAAACATGATAAGAACATATTTAGCTGTGATTTCAAATGTATAGTTATTTATCTAATTTGATTTTGTATTTATACTCTTGTATTTGTGGTGATATTAAATTATCCGTATTCTTATTTATACCGTAACTTATTACATGTTATTTATGGGTTCATTTAGTACCAATATTAGTTCGTACTTTGTCACACTGTCCTCCACTATTCTTTTTCATTTATTCGATCTAGAAAATTGAAGATTCAATCTCATATTATCTCTAGGTATTCAATGATAACGTCATATCAAAATCTGCTCTATCCCAACGAATGCAAAGGGAACGAGAAAGGTTTAGTCGTCCGATTCTAGAATGTCAAGAAGGTGGAAGATCCCACACAGGTAACATTGCTAGAGCATCTAGCACAAACGATGTGTCAAGACGTTCTGTGGCTCAACTAGAATGAAGAGAACGGGAGAGAGCTGATCGGGAGATATGTGATGGCCCTATGGAAGGAGGTCAGTCGTTTGTGTCCACAACACCCAACAGTCGCTCAAAGGGGGTTGAGCAAACAATTATACTTTCTGAATATATAGCATCCAACAAGAACGATGTATCGAAACGGGCTCTAGCTCAACGAGAACGAAGAGAACGGGAAAGAGTTAATCGGGAGCGGTGTGATTGCTTCAATAAAAATAATCGTGAATGCCTGGAAGGAGGTCAGCCATTTTTGGGAGAATCATCAGAGCCTACGCCGAAGCGAAGAATGGTTACAACAGTCTCTGTGTCATCATCAAGCACAAGTTGATATACCCTTATAATTCTCAGTGATCAAGTTTCTTCTCCAGTAATGGAAAACGAAATGGATTCTACTTTTGAGGCCAATTTGACGTCCCGACCAAATCTTACTGAAATGTTTGTGTCCACAATACCCAACAGTCGCTCAACGTTGGACGTTGAGCAAACAATTACACTTCCTAAATGTATAGCACCCAACAACAACGGCATATCGAAATGTGTTCTAGCTCAACGAGCACGAAGAGAACGAGAGAGATCCGGTCAACACAATATTCAGAATAGTCAACATTTAGAAATGAATAAAAGACTACTTGAAGAATCATCTCAGCCTCTACTACAACAGAGAATGATTGTACAATCATGTGGGCCATCAGTGATTACGAGTTCATGTACCCCTGGAATTATGGACCTCCTTAGGGATCGCACTACTCTATCGTTCATGGCTAATCAAATGAATTCTATTGTTGAACCAAATTTGCCTTTTCCACGTAATCTTACTGAAACATTTGTTACCGTGACTCCGAATGAATGCTTAACGCCTGAAGTTGAGGAACCAATTGTATTGCCCGGTATAAGGTATTATACTAATCCATTATTCATGTTATTAAGTATTAAATGTTTAAAAGTGTTTGATGTGTAAAATTTAATATTTGTCAACTATAGGTCAGCTTCAACAAATCAACACCTTGCCGAGAATCAAGATACTAAACATGCAGGAAATTCATCTATTGACGATGGGATGGTTACAAATTTGATTCCTCATTCTCTTGGTATAATTGACTATGCATGCCCTTCTCCGTGCGGTAACCAAGAAGCTTTTGTTTTCACGAACCTTAATGAAAGCTCGACCGTAGCAGTTGAAGAAACAAATTTACCTTCTGGGAGTAGATGGTGAGTTTCTTTTTTATCTTATTCATCTAATTAAATGCGGCATTCACAAATATGTTGTTAAAATCTACATAATAATTTTGTTATTTATCAAATGTAGGCCGCCAAATACTACCAATGATGAGTTTTACGATAATCAAGATATTGATGAGTTGAACAATCTAACTACCGACCGTGATATTCATACAAGTGAAAATCGACACTCGCTTGGTAGAATGAATGTCATGTGCCCTCATTGTTCTGCTTTACACTGGATGGATGAGAGATTAGCAAGATCATCCGAACGACGTCTTCTCTTCGGTACATGTTGCTTACAAGGGAAAGTTAGGCTTTCATTACTTCTCACACTTTCTCCGCAAATTAAAGCGTTATACGATGGTAATGATGATAGATCAAAATCATTCCAACGTTATTCTAGAGAGTACAATGCAAGTAATGCTTTTACAAGCCTTGGTGCCAACTTGGATACAAGGTTGCTTTCCGGAAGAGGCCCAATAACGTTTACTATACATGGAGAGTTGCGTCATCGAACAGGAGCATTAATCCCAGAACTGAGACAAGATGCTATTTATTCTCAGTTGTACATCTACGATCCTGATTTCGCTTTTGGCGTGAGAAGACGTAGAAATCCTCATTTGAGAACGGATGTTTTGCAAACTATTCAAGATACATTGTTGCAACATAATGCAATCGTAGATAAATTTCGTCAAGCGTTTGCAATTTTAAATCAATTGGATTTGGAACAATAAACGTTGCCTGCTTTTCTTCACTATAAAGCATCTACCGATCATCGGCGATATAATTTGCCGACAACTGATGACGTGGCCGTCATATTACCGGGGGATGGAACCGAAACCAGCGCGATGAGAAATATTGTTATACATTTAAGGGGGGGGAAATGAACTAATAAAAATCAATGAATGTCATCCTGCTTATCTACCATTGCATTACGTTTTGTTGTTCCCTTTTGGTGAGCTTGGATGGGAGTCTGAATTTAGACAGTGGGATGTGATTCACGGACGACACACAAACGCTCGACTAACTCAAATGCAATTTTATAGTTACCGTATTTTTGAAAAGCCGACAGAGTATTCGACAATTCTAAGGGGAGGAAAATTATTTCAAGAGTTCTTGGTAGATGCTTGGGTTGCGACCGAACAAAATAGGTTGAATTACTTTAGGCAACATCAACTAAATCTTCATAGTGAACTCTATCAAAGTCTTACTGATATGGCATTAGATGGGATGGAACCTAATCAAATAGGTCAATGAATGATTTTGCCATCATCTTTTATTGGTAGTCCAAGACATATGTTTGAAATCTTCCAAGATTCAATGGCCATAACCCGGTACCACCATCACCCTGATGTGTTTCTTACCATGACTGCGAATCCAACTTGGACAGAAATCACTAAAGCTTTATTGCCTCATCAACAACTAACTGATCGTCCAGACTTAATTGCTCGCGTTTTTGAGTTAAAAAGAATTGCTCTAATGAAAGAGATTGAAAGCACTCAAGTATTTAAAAAAAACGTTGCCCATGTTTTTACAATTGAGTACTTGAAAAGAGGTTTGCTGCACATGCACTTACTGATATTTCTTGATAATCAAGATAAAATTCGAACGTGGGACCAAGTAGACAGAATAGTTTGTGCTGAATTTCCAGATCCAAATGAAGAGCCAGAACTTTTCGAGACTATAAAAAAATGCATGGTTCACAGACCATGTGGTACTCGAAATTATCAAGTCTCGTGCATGGAGAACGGCAGATGCACTAAGAGGTATCCATGAGATTTCGCGGAGTATACAACGATGGATTCAGATGGATATCCCAGTTACCGTCGTCATGATAATGGCAAAGTTTATACCGTGAGAGGGCAACAAGTTGATAATAGAGACGTCGTCCCATACAATCCGTACCTTTCCAAGATGTTCAACTGTCATATTAATGTTGAAGTATGCGCTGGGATTAGGTGCGTCAAATATATCCACAAGTATATCTATAAAGGAGGTGATATGACGACATTGATTTTGGGAATGATGGATGAGATCAAGCAATATCTTGATGCAAGATACATTAGACCCTCTGAGGCAGCCTGGCAATTGTTGAGTTTTCCTTTGCACGATGAGAATCCAACAATTATTCGATTGGCGCTCCATTTGCCTGGAATGCATTAGGTTATCTTCAATCCTACTGAAACAATAGAGTCTATCATTTCTCGAGCTCAGTCACAGAAGTCGACTCTAACAGAATTTTTTCATATTGTGATACACATGCTTCTGCACGTATGTATACTTATCAAGAATTTCCCCAGCATTTTGTTTGGAATAAAACTGAAAAATTTTGGAAGCCACGACAGAGGGGATTTGCCATCAGCAAAATGTATTTTGCGCCTCCCAATTCGGATGAACGATTTTATCTGTGTCTACTATTGACTGTAGTCAAAGAGCCGCAATCGTTTAGGTGTCTACGCATTGTTAACAATGTTGAACATGCGATGTTCAAAGCCGCATGTGTAGCAAGAGGGCTATTGTAAGATGATAGTGAATGAATACAATGTCTTCAAGAGGCATCTATTATGAGTACTGGATATCAACTGAGAAGATTATTTTGCGTCATTCTTACACAATGCTCCCCTGTAAATCCGTGTGAATTGTGGGATCAATTTTGGATGCATATATGTGATAATCTCTCACATAAAGTTCGCACGTTGTTTTCGATACCCGTCCCAAGCGAGCCACAGATTAAAAACTACGGTTTGTACCTTTTGAATCAATTACTTCAAGAATCGAGCAAGAGCTTAGTAGATTTTCCTTCAATTCCACAACCTGTCCAGAATTGGAATATGGTAGTTGAAAATAGATTGATATGGGAATATCGTCAAATGCAAAGTGAAGCACAACAAAGGAATGTGCAGTGTAATATTGATCGTCTCAATGAAGACCAACGTGTTGCATACGAATCAGTCACTTCATTAGTGTTCGGAAATTTAGGAAAAATATTTTTTTTGAATGGTAGTGCTGGTACGGGAAAAACGTTTCTATATAATACCATAGCAGCAAAATATCGTAGTAACAGTCATATTGTCATTACTGTGGCATCGTCCGGTATTGCATCGCTACTACTTGAAGAAGGTCGAACTACACATTCCATATTTCGCATCTCTCTAGATATTCTTGATAATACAATTTGTCATTTTAGTAAACAATCGTTGCATGCCGAATTGTTTAGAGAGACAAAGTTAATCATTTGGGATGAAGTTCCGATGCAACATAAGTACTGTGTTGAGTCTGTGGATCGCACACTACGAGATATTTGTAGTAATCCAAATTCATTCGGGGGTATCACGGTCGTTCTTGGAGGAGACTTTCGGCAAATTCTACCTGTTATACCTAAAGGTGTCCGTCAACAAATTGTGGCAGCATCGTTGAGACGTTCGTACCTTTAGAATGATATACATGTCTTAACTTTGAATTTAAACATGCGCCTAAATAGTAGGAACATTGAAAATGCAAAGTTTTCGAGATATTTACTTTAGGTAATATTTCATTTAAATATATTTTAGCATTTTGTAATAGATTACTTATATATGCTTTGATACTAAATTATTCATTTACATTTGTTTTTTCTTTAAATAGGTTGGCAGTGATCCGCATGAAATCGTACAGTTGCCATCAACCATACACAAGTATCGTAATGTGGTTGAACTAATATCTTCAGTTTATCCACATCTAGGCACACCTAGTGTTGTTACCCCTACATTTCTAACTAAACGTTCTATCCTTTCTACAAGAAATGACGATGTTAGTGCTATTAATTCAGCTGCTTTAAATATTTTTCCCGGAGAAACGATCACAAATCTGGCCGCAGATAAAATGTCTGAAAATGATGGAGCCGATCGTCAAATTACAAATCGTTATCCTAACGAGTACTTGAATTCCTTAGATCCTCCAAGATTACCTCCGTTCAAGTTAGATTTGAAAATTGGATGTCCAGTTATGTTGTTGAGAAATATCGCACCAAGTGATGGACTTTGTAATGGCACACGATTAATGGTTGTCAGGTGTTCTTTACATGTAATAGAAGCTCGAATATTGACAGGGGATAAAGCAGAAAATTTGGCGTTCATTCCGAGAATATCCTTGACGCCATCGTCTTCTGAATTTCCTTTTCAAATGACAAGGCGCCAGTTTCCAATTCGTTTGGCGTATGCTATGACGATAAATAAATTACAAGGACAATCAGTGAAATTTGTTGGAGTTGATTTGATTACACCGGTTTTTAGTCACGGTCAACTATATGTGGCTTTATCAAGGTGTACATCATTTGATCGATGAAGTGTACTTCTTTCCGAATATGGATCTCTATACACGACAAATATTATTTATCCTGAAGTATTATTGTAACTGTAATTGTTTCAGTTGATGCAACATTTAAAGTTGAATAATAAAATAAATTGATATAATTGTTCAAATAGATGATGTATGTTTTATGCCCATGCCTTCAGGCACGGGTTATACGCTAGCAATTTATATATAAGATGATTTAGACAACTGTGAATTTATTATTTTTACCTTTTCCTTTAATTTACCACTAGACACGATCGAGTTGTGAGGTACTTTATCTAAATTATCATTTTGTCTGTCGAGTTGTATAATCTTAAGTTTTAACGGCAACATTGGTGAGAATCTAATATCCCGTATTATAATTTTGATGTGATTATCTATATGTC
This sequence comes from Eucommia ulmoides, assembly GCA_016647705.1. Taxonomy (NCBI): domain Eukaryota; kingdom Viridiplantae; phylum Streptophyta; class Magnoliopsida; order Garryales; family Eucommiaceae; genus Eucommia; species Eucommia ulmoides. The sequence goes on along the minus strand of JAENRU010000474.1, from coordinate 106,020 downwards.
TCTCTATTGAAGCAGGATAAAGTTTGTAATGGCTTTTTGATTGGCAAAATAATTAATCTGACCGACAGTTTGCAATATTTAACGTTCAATCTTTGGCAATTCGGGTGTTTATGTTTGAAGTATTATTAGTTGATAAGATGCAATGGTCGATGAAAAATGTATATATGGCCAGGAATTATAAAACTTCAATTTTTAAACTTTGCCTATTGCATATCCTAGAAAGAAAATGAATGAAAGTTTTTGCTCATTCTCAATTTTTGTAGTCCTGACATTATCAATTCTCTAGAGTTGTATTTCACTGTAACTTCACTTCAAACTTGGGATGTAATCTTCATCTAAAAGAAAAACGAAAAAATAAAGAAGAAAAATAGGATAAAAAATTGTTTGGTATAAAAGAAAAATAGGAGGAAATGAAAAATTGGAACAAAATTGCATAATTTTTTAGGCAAAATTTTTATCCCCACCTATTTGGGAAGAAAGTGAAAGAAAATGAGAGAGAGCTTTTCAAAAAGACACTAAACTTACAATCATACTCTTGATAATAGAATCTTTAATTTATTTTTATATAATGTTCTTCTCATTATAAATAAAAATATTATTCATTCCAAGCGCTTGAAACTTTGAATTCCACACATCTTGTTTTCTCGTGAAGAAAAAATTGTATTCCATTAGATAACTAAACAATTAATTAGGAAAAATTACATTTTTGGTTCTAAAAATATGAGGTAGGTGTCTATGTAAACCATAAACTTTATCAAATTGTGCATTCGATATTTCAAGTTTTACATTTTTCTAATCCCGCAAAATTAAAAACATAATTAGTGTTTGGACAAGAAATAAAGTGTTCTCAACATCTTGTAATAGAATATTTTTGTCATTTTGTCTCTTAATTAAACATAAAACGTTTTCCTCTAACAACGATTTATATTTCTCTCTATCAAATATAATCTCTCTTCACCTGATTTTTATGGCATTATTCTCTATAAAGAAAGGACCCAAATGTCAGTTGGCGAATTGTCATTGAAAGAAAGTCCTGCAATTAAGCATAGGCTATCAATTTGAAGATAACAACAAATACCACCAATTCAAAATGGCATAGCGAAAGCGTGGTAGCCATAATCCACAAGTCCGAGGATCGAAACTTAACTCTCATAAAGAGTAGCTTCCAACCCCTATTTGGTTTTTTGGGAATATATTCTTAGTTAGGGAAACAAGTATCCCAAGTCTGAAGCTTGTTTCTTTCCCAACACTTAACAAGTATCTCAAGTAGGGGTGTACACAGGTCAGGTGTGGGGAAAACTGGGTCACCCGACACCCGACCCAAACATGTTCGGGTGAAGAATTGCAAGCCCGATTTCGACCAAAGGGCTACTGAAAACCGATGTTCGGCGGGTTCATCGGATTACGGACGGATTCGGTCGGGTCCGATTGGTCCGTATGTTGAGATGATGGGGTAGAGCATAAATCAAAACCCTAATCGAAAATGAAATCAAAAACCCTAATCGAAACAGAGATCAAATTCCTAATCGAAATACAGATCAAAACCCTATTCCACAAAAGATCAAAAAACAAAACATCAAATCCAAAGAACAAAATCACAAATAGAATCATAAGAGTATACAACTTACCATCTAAGTCTCTGACTACTGATTTTAAACACCGATGGAAGAATTTTAGAGCCATCGAAGAATTGAAGACAACATTGCGACGAAGAGTTTGGCCAACAATGAACGAAATCATTGAATGGAACTGAAGAATTGAAGACTCAGATCTAGATGGCGGGAGGTTCGCAGGAGGTTAGAGTTGAACGAAGCTTCAATGCCATGTCTCACGAAGAGCGGAAGAGGTGAAATGAAAATGAGGGAGCCGCAGGAGAGGAAATGAACGCATGAAACCCTAGAACGTGATTTAGAGTCTATTTATACGGTTGGGTCACATGTATCTCGGGTGGTAAGCTTCAGACTCAGTATCCTATCCGAATAGGACTTATTTTTTCGGATTTCACCTAATCCAACCTTCAAACAGGTTTCAGAACAAAAACTTTCGGGCCGGATCAGACAGATTTTCCAGGCGGGCCGGGCCTATCGGATATTTTGCACAACCCTAATCTCAAGTAGCATATAGAGTTGTCACTAGAAGTAGCAAATAGGGAAAGTGCATCGTTCAGGTAGGTAACTAATTGAGGTGAGCGAAAGCTAACCCGACACAATTCATCATATAAAAAATAGCAAATCAAAAGAGTTGTATCATATTTTGGGCATAGATAGAATTGTTATAACCCCCACCACCAAGACTCCTAAAACATAAAACCAAATTTCCAAGAACATTTGGGAACATCATAATCAAATCCACCTTGGAATCCAAAAACAAAAACCATTTCTAAATGCATCAAATACCCTCAAATAACCTCCATTTCTGAAACAATATCTGTCTTTAGGTGATGAGAATGAACCTGCAATGGCGATAGCCTGCAAAATCAGAGAATAGTTAAAATTTGTAGAAAGTGGAAAATGTTTAGACCAACAAAAAAAATACAGACGACCATGAAATTTTATTCCTCAAATTATAATAGGAGGAACAGAAACTCACTTGGGTCGGAATTGATGAGCATGGCAGTGCCGCCAAACCCACAGGTTCCGCCATTCATTTTGTTTTTCTGCCAGTAACTGTTGAATGCGTAAGAAGCATGTGCCACGAGAGAATCCGGGAAATAACAACTCCCCTGTGGCTGAATCTCTTCGCAATCAGCTCCGCCTTGTCCACATGCATAGTCCATGGCCTCCTGCAACGCCTCCGCCGGCACACTGGGCTTCGCCACGCACCACAACCCGCTGGGCGAGCCCGATATTGGTGCCGATATCGGTGCCGCCACTCCTCCGCCGTATGATGGGTCGCAAGGCGGTAAGTTTGGACCATGAGGCGGGCTCGCTGGACGGATCAATGGTGGAAGCTCCGCCGGAGGAGGGAGAGACGTGGGTGGAGGTGAAACCTCGCCGATCAACGGAGGAAGAGGGTTTTTGGGTACGTACGCCGGAACAGAGTAACCAATGGGGGAACTAGCAGGAGCTAATGAAATTGGTCTCTCCGGGATTGGTTCTACGAAGTCGGTCTCCATGAACGAGAGCTTTCTGCTTGTGGGTCTAATTTTTTCGTTTTGGATGGGCTTCAACAAATTGATCCTGTTCAGATTATGAATCCCCAGGTTTCGAATGGATTTCGAGTGAGACGTCACCAGATTAAGGATTTCATCAGACGTAAATGGAGGTGGGTTCACCAAATAAGTGGAGTTTGTGTCCTGTAAAAAGTTGAGAAGAGGTCTGATATGCGTTTCAGCCAAATCCGGTCTGTATGCAGCAGAGGACGAGTCCAAGCAGTCGGAAGAGAGAGAAGCGGAGACTTTAATTTCTCTCTCCAAACCCCATCTAGTGAGAGAGTAATATATGGTCTTCAGAGACGGCACGACCAAACCCCACCTGTGTTGCTGGTTTTTGTTGCAGAGAAGATTACGACCAACAACAATGGTGGTGATGTTGGTGGCGGGGTAATGCGCTAGAACATGTGTCCTCATCCATTCTTCCGCCATGAGGACACTGCTCGAAACCTGATTCAGATGCTCATTTTCAACAGAAACCGCCACCGGAACACCTGCCTGAGACAATGCGTCAAGCGCCATGGGAGTCGAGTCATACAGAGTCGGAAGTTCAACCGATTCTTGAGCGATTCCTGTTAAAAAAAAAAAAAAAAAATGGTGAAATGGGTCTGTCAGAAGAGGAAAGAAACAGCAAAATGGAACAACAATAGGCCTCAAAATAGCAGAAAAATTTACGCATTTGGCTCAGCTCACCATTAAGAGCAAAACAGAGAAGGAGAAGATGGAAGAACCAGACCATCTTCAACATTGGGAAAGAATAAGATTGGGAGTTGTGAGACAAAAGGGTTAAAAAGCCCAAAACCCTCTATTGTGTGTGTTGTCTTTACGAAGGCTGAATGAAAAAGGGGTTTTGGAGTGCAAAGCAAGGTATTGAAGGGGTCAATTATGTAGTAAACACACTTTGGAGTTTGGATATAATGGGTGGGAAATTGGGGTTTTATTTGATCTGAAAATTGCTGAAGAATGGGACGCGTGGAGAGAATGGAAGACGACACATTGGGTGTGTGAACATTTAACGGGAAGCCCTATGCCGCAAACCGAGACAGCAACACAACAGACACCATATATCTCCATCTATTCTATAGAGAGAGAGACTGTGTGTGTGTGTGTGTGGAGTCCAGCTGTGTTTTCTCTCCTGCATCAGACTCCATGGAGTACAGTCACGGGAGTTCCTGCCGAATAATGGCAAGCGGGTTCGAAACGGCGCCGTTTTCAGACTTGCAAGGACGGGAAGCTAACAAATAATGGCCGTAAAAATATGTTGAGTATTTACCGGTTACCTCTCTAATATCATTTAGTCTAAAATTATAAATTTTCACTCTTTATTTTTAAAAGATTGTTTTTATTTTTTATTTTTTAACCCTTTATTTTTAACAAATTAAAAAAATAAACCACCCCTCGCTCACCCTCAACCCGTCGAACAACAATTTCCATCCCCACTTCACCCGAAAAAACCATCTCCCTCTTCCTTCTCTATCTCTATCTCTATCTTTCTCTAGATCCGGTATAGTATCGGATCCGTCTTGACGAGCACAGACCGACAACGGCTATATGCTCGCTGGCACAGATCCGTCGAGCATGAATTTGTGCTGCCAGCACAAATCCATGCAGGAAAGAGGAATCCGTTGGAGTGGATTTTTTGGACAAAATAGGGGTGGATTTTTCGACAATGTAGGGTGGGTTTGTTGTTCCAGAAGGCCGGGGTGGGGAAGGGATTTTTTTTTTTTTTTTTTTCTTTTAATTTGTTAAAAATAAAATGGTGAAAAAATATATTTTTTTAAATAAGTATCTTTGTAAAGAGATAAAGAAAATAAATATAACCAAAAAACTTAATGTATTATAATTTTTATTTTTTTATTAACTAAAAATATTAAGGGTAAAATTGTTATTATAATAAAAAATTTATTAATTTTTAACCTGTAGTGTAGGGGAGTTAAATAATGTTTAACTAAAATGATAAGGGGTGACCGTCGTTTTTCAATTGAAAGGAAAAGTTTGTAATTTTTCGCTAAATGACAACAGACGTAGATAATATATATTCAAAATACATTTTTTCTCACTTTACATTTTTTTTCCTTTTTGGTACAATAGATAAATCAAAATAAATTCGGGGTCTCGAAAGAAGGCCTCATTCTTCATTTTCGCCAACAGGTATCTAGTCAAGTCCTCGGGTAGTTCTTCTAGATAATGGATGTCACTTCCTCCATTTGTCTTCATTTTTTGCCAAAAGGCCAGCACATTTGTTATTTTCTTTTGATGTGAGCTGCAGATGATAATGATTTACGTAGATCTTTAGGTTTGTTAAATTGTATATTTAATCTCTTAATTTATATATTTGTTTTAATTTCATAAAATTAAAATTATGCTCAACACGTGACTTCTAATAAGAATATTTTCATCATTTCATTATTCTATTTTTTTTTTCTTAAGGTTTTTGTACAATCAATTTAGGTTTCTCTCTTTCATTTAAACGAATATTTATTAAAAAAAAATTAAAGAAAATATCTTAAGATTAGTGAAATTATGGAATGACGAAAATATCTTCATTAAAATATCACAAACTGAACCTAACCTATTATTCATATAAAATAATTAATGATGTTTTTTAATTTGTGGAATTGAAATAAATGGAATTTTGAAAATTTTAAGACTCGTATAGACATATATGGCATACTTTAGGGACAAAGATGTATTTTTCCTAAACGAAAAGAGAAAAATAAAAAGAGGAGTAGACCATACAACAGAAAAAAGCTAAGGTATGAAGAACGGGCCCATTCGAAATTTGGGGGCACTAGAATCTGCAATATTTTTGCTTTATGGCAATCATTGGTCCAACGTCATACCCAAGACGGCGCCTGTGTTCTTTACATAATAAATATTAATTAATTTTTTTTTTTTTTTTGAAAAAACTAGTATTTGAACTTATTTCCCACATCCGAGCACCAACTCTGCTTTTCCACATCACTATTATTCGTCGAGTAGTCCTTCGCAAGACAACACAAGTAATTATGGTGGTGAGTTTGATACAATTGATAGTCGCCACGATGTGTCAAAAGAAGAGTTAGATGCGGATGTTGCGTTTGAGCCAGATGAAGATCTAGATGTTGGGCGTAGCGAGCAAAGGAGTCAGAATCAACAATTGGAGTTGGACAGGGTTATTCCATTTTTCAATAACTTGGACTGGGATGATGACAATGACATGGCGAAATACAAGCCGAAGTTGCGAAAGAATTTCTAGACACCGGAGATTGACGAATTTTGTACTGGTGTGGTCTTTAAGGACAAGGAACATGTCCAGCAGGCTGTTAAATTTTACCACGTGGAGAAGAACAAAGAATTTTATGTCTTGGAAATGAACAAGAAGGTCTGGTCGGTTCATTGTTCGCATAGATGCGATTGGATGTTGCGGGCGGGTAGAAAAAAAAGTCACGGTGTGTTTCAAATTACACAGTATAAGGGGCAGCACATGTGTTTCTATAATCATACTGCTGTAGATCATAAAAATTTGGATTCTGGACTCATTTTGAACCTAATACTTAGACAAGTCGAACAAGATCCAGAATTGAATATTTGCGTCATTGTGGCTTACCTGAAGGAGTCTCATGGATACACTATCTCCTACCGAAAAGTTTGGTTGGCTAGATCTAAAGTCATCGAGACCTTGTTCAGAGATTAGGATGAATCATATCGAAATTTACTGAAGTTTATGGTCATATTGTAGCACTACATTTCGGGTACGATTGTCGAGTGGAGCATTGTATCGACTGATATGTTTGGCTGCAAGACGTTCGACATAGTATTTTGGGCATTCAAAGCTTCAGTTGACAGGTGGCGTTATTGTCGTTGTACACGCAGAGGATTCGATCCTCGTGTATATGACTACTCGTAAGTGTACTAGGTCAAAGTTTTAATATAGTGTGATCGTGAAAGATCAGGTTATCGTATCCACAGGGATTGGAGTCGTTACTATCGAGTATCACGTTTGTCATGATCTAACTTTATCTAGGTTAAAAATAAATGTAATTAATTAATTAAATTAATACTAATATAACCAAAATTAACTATATTAATATAATAATATGTTTTAGGGGAAAGAATCGTCTAGGGATTAACGTGTTTACAAATACGTGTTCGATCTCGATTTACTCACATTTATGATGTTCAACCTATTTGACAATCTCGGTACGTAAACTCCACTGCCACCTCTCCCGAGTGTAAGACGAGGGAATATATGATTTCGAGTCAACGAAGAAGTCCCCCTCAATGTCTTAATGACCCTAGGTCACGTGAGTCTCGCCCAGCGTCATTGATTGCACACAATCCAACTCCCGACCGGGTCATTGGATCGTGCGTTGTATTTACCATATCGACAATCTCCGTTCTAAAACTTCTTTGCCACCTCTCCCGAGTGTAAGACGAGGGGTATAACACAACTTCGAGTCAATGAAGAAATCCCCCTCAACGTCTTAACGACCCTAGGTCGCGTGAGTTTTGCCCCAACGTTATCGATTGTCCACAATTCAAACCCTGACCGAGTTATAGAATCATGGTGTTTGTTTACCCAAATCCGAATCTGGGGTTTGTCAAGGCCCTGTATTCTCCATTTATCTAACTAAGCATGATTAACAAACAATACAATAAACACAATCAAACTACGAAGAGTAAACATAAACGCAACACCGAAATCATCCAAACAACGTATTCATAAATCATATCGTTAATCCCTACTACAATCCACATTTAACTCATGGTCATAACCGTATAAACAAATAAGAATGAGCTAAACATGCTCACATGATCCTAAGTTAAAGAAATAAGGAAAAACAATCGAAGAACTTAGCTTCGTCCGAAGATAAACTGCTAAGAACGCTCAACGATCGCTTTGCCGTCTTCTCCACTCCGGGATGTGAGCTCCACCTCTAAAACTCCTAAACCCTAGCTTAAATATGGCCTAAGGTGCCCAAATGGCCAGGGGATCAAGAGGATGGGAGATGAGTGGGTATTTATAGACAAAATATCTAATAAAAATATCTAGGTTGTGCAGAGGGTCACCGTCACGGCCGTGGGATTCAGCGCTACGGCGGTGGGTAGGTCAGTTAGTTAATCGCCGTGGCAGTAAGGATAGCGGTGGATTTGGAAAACATTTTGCTGGTTCACCGCCTAGGCGGTGGTTCGTCGGTAGCATTTGTCTTCTCAGCATTTTCACCATCGCAGTGGTAGGCTTGTTTCACAGTTTTGCCTCCGAGCTTGTTTTTCCACTATTCTTTGACTGTTTTTGGTTCGATTTCATCGTTTTCCCTCCAGTTTCCTATAGTTTTTCCCCACACACCTGATTTATACAAAAAGTAATAAGACTAATTAAAATGTAATAAAATACTATATAAACGCTAAAAAATTAACTTAATTCGGTTTGGAAATATGTAGGGAGATCACACCTATCAGTCACCCTGTAATCACCATTGACGGGACCCACTTGTATGGTAGATATGAGGGAAAGATTTTAATCGGCATTGGAATGACGTCGTCCAACAAGTGCTACCCATTGGCTTTCACTATCGTACCGATGGAGGACTACCGCTGTTGCCGATGGTTCATCTACGTGCTTAAGCACCATATTGTTGGTGATCGTCCTGATGTGACATTGATATCTGAAAAACATGCCGACATTATTAGTACGGTTAACAGTATTTGGCTTAATCAACATAATGAGCCCCTTTGATATCATCAATTTTATTTGCAGCACCTTTGCAGTAATTTCAACAAGATTGCTAAAAATCAGCATCTCAAAGATCTTACTTGCAATGCGGGTGCTGCAACACAAATTCGAAAATACGATGCTATCATGGAAGAGATCAAAACAATTGATCTTCGGCTGCATAAATGGTTAAACGATATTCCATCTTACAAATGGACCAGGGCACATGACAATGGTAAGCGTTGGGGAGTCATGACGACCAATTACGCAGAGGTATTTAACAACTGTTTAAAGAGTGCAAGAAATGTTCCAATAACTGCATCCGTCAAAATTACGTTCTACAGGATGGTTAAATACTTTGATATTGGTCGAGAACAAGCTCTAAAGGACTTAGCCGACGGTTACGTATATGCTAAACACGTCGTTAAAAAAATACAGAAATCTCAAGCAAAATCTAAAACATATGAGATTCAAATATTCAATCGGTAATTTAGTATTTATTATTATTATTATTTTCACGTTACATATAATTGTTACAACACATATTTTAATAAAATATCATTTTTTTTCTAGAGAGAATATGATCTACCATGTGAAAACTAAAAAGACTCTCATTGGGGGCTTGATTTCTCACAAAATCACATTAGGGGATAACGTTGATTGCACATGTGGCAAGTATAAAATTTGGCAATATCTGTGCTCCCATATGCTTGCGGCCACCGAGTATAGTAGAGTTAATGCATTCTGCTATATTGCAGCTGGTACACAATGACAAATTAATTGATGGTATGGGAGTCATCGTTTCGGCCGATTATTTATGAGAACTATTGGCCACAGACCAATTTTTTAAATCTGATTCCAAACCATAACAGACTTCGAGTTATGCATCATGGTCGACCAAATTCCACTCGCATTCAAAACGAGATGGATCGGTCGCGAAGAATAATGACAAATCGTTGTGGTTTATATTCCCAGACTGGACATGATAGGCTAAAGTATCCATCCCGACCCCGCCATACACCTAATTGATCTTATCGGTTCATTGTAATGAATGTTTATGCTACTTTATTTCTTTGTTATGTCAATTTTTATGTATTATAAATTTCATGCACTTGTCGCACACATTTCTTTATAATGAATGTTGTATTTTGTTTATAGATGTGATTAAATTTTAATTTCGTACTCACAAATTTATCACAAGTATTGCCGGAAAAAATTTCAACTATGCATCCTAGGCCCAAAGATACTTCAATTCTACACTTGCAGGGTGAGCACAGGTCCGAACTAGTTTAGGCAACACAGTAAATATTTAGGCTATTGCATTAATTTTTTTATTTTAGTTTTTTAAAATTTTAATGTTATTTATTGTGTCTTATTAAATGTTTCAGGATATTAGTACTTTTGACTGTGCTGGACATGATGTAGGAGAATGGAGAAAAAATGTCCTCCCTTGCGTTATACAGTTGATAAAATCACTCGGTTTGTATGTCCCATTCAGGTTGTGGCCGAAGCAGTTAGATAGGGCCCTCATAACCGCATTGGTAGAGAGATGGCGTCCGAAGACGCACACTTTCCATCTACCTATCGGAGAGATGACCATCACACTACAGGACGTGGCTGTCTTGTTGGGGTTACCCATGCATGGGTTGCCAGTTATCGCCTCCTAGGACTCGTGACTGGTACACGCCTGGTAGGAACTTTGCATCGAGCTCTTCGGAGTAGAACCATCGGTGGATAAGATTAAGAATGGGTGTTTGATACTCAAGTGGTTATGGAATACCTTTGCTTAAGTTCTTGACGAGGCCGACGAGTAGGTTATGCATTGCTATGAAAATGCATATTGCTTGATTATGCTTGGTTAGATGTTGCTGCCTGATAAATCGCACAATAGAGTCAAGCTAGCATACCTCCCACTGTTTCATGACTTGACACCTTCCGTCAAGTATAGCTAGGACAGTGTGACTCTAGCAGTCCTCTATCGCGAGCTTTGTAAGACGACGAAGCCCAACACGAAAGACATAGCCGGCTGCCTATTTTTATTGAAGTGTTGGGCTTAGGAGCGATTGCCGAGGCTTCAGCCTGAAGTTATCCCTTTCCTCTAGTATGATATATCATTCTAAGAGTTGGACTTCAATGACGACTTGAAGTTCCCAACTGCTCCGAGGGGTTCTTGGTAAATAATTAGTATTTTCTTTTTAATTTTATTTATCATGTAATGGATATTAAACTTAAGGTTTATACTTTTGGTGTACATGTAGACTCTTGAGTTCAATGTAGAAAATTTGTCAATGCATGTTTTGGTGGTGTATCGCGATCAGTTAGATCGCTTGAAGAATTACGAGGTTAGTTATTTATTTACATCAAAATTTTAATTTTTTTATTTGTTTGTTTATATTTTATTTTACAGGTCATTTGGATGCCCTATACCCTGCTGACTTTGCCTCCATATACTAAAGGTGGATAAGATATGTGGATGGTAAAGTTTCCCCTAATTTGCTATGAGATCGTCGAGTACACGTATCCCATGCGCATGCTACGACAGTTTGGTTATCGCCAAGGCATTCCTGCGTTGGTAATTATGGACAAGAATTTGCACAAAATTACTCGACAACGATACTTCGGTGTGAACTGGGCTGACTATCACCACATACATATAGTTGCGTGGAATAATCGACAAGCACCAGATGTTAGCAACTTCGAGCAAGGGATAGGGGTTGACCAAGAATACATGGACTGGTATTAGAGAATCATACGAAGGTTATTGGTCAACCCGGCATACCAACCTCAGTTTGGGTATCTAGTAATAAGAGGATGAGTGGTGTTAGAGGTATGATCACATTGAGTATACCATCTGTTTAGTTATATGAGTTTGATTATGTTGTTATTATTCATGTATTAACTTAAGGATTATATGTGTTTCGTAGGATCTGAAGGTATCGAACCTGATGCGCATGAGTTATCTATCTCTGCGGACGCGTACTATGGAATCATACGACGAGTTGGCTCATACCGTTTATGATGCCACCACTGGGGCGGTATACCATCAGGTACCGCGCCATGTGGCAACTGACGTTCCTCCATCTCCTAAGGCTGCTCCTCAGTCTTCTTCTCAGCCATGGAATTTTGACGCCTACTGTCTAGGTAGTGTGGGTGATGTCGGACCTTCTACATCGTACGACATGGGCGCTTATGCTAGATCATCTAGTACGTACTGTATGGGCACTTATGCAGGATCATCTAGTACGTACGGTAGGGGTGACGATGCTGGGCCATCCGACGTTTACCAGATGCATGACCTTTATTTGCATTACGTATCGCAGCTAGGTACACACTCGTCATCATCATTCGTTACTATACAATGAAGCGTTTTAACACGCCCGTGTATTGACTACTTGCAAGTGCACGAGATCCAGTTTTAATATAATGGATCTTTAAGATCGGAAATTGTTCCCACAGGGACGGTGTGAATAATTGAATACCGCAATTTGCATAGTCTCCTAGTATCCAGACAGTTCAAGAAATGTTTAAATTAAACTAATTAAAACTAAATTAAACTGCAATTAGTTGGTTAATCCTAACTACGTTGATTACCTAAGGAATGATTTCGTTCACTTAATACATGTTTGATTTCATTTAGTTAACAATAACAGAGTTTAGGTATCCGATAATCTTGGTTCGTAAACTCACTAGCCACATCTCCCGAGTGTAAGACGAGTGAATACGTGACTTCGCGTCAACAAAGAGGTCCCTCTCAACGTCTTAACGATGTTAGGTCACGTGAGTCTTGCCCCCAACATCATCGATTGCACACTCACTAACGCCCTCCCAGGTCGTTAAATCGTAACGATGTGTTTACCCTAGTCCGAATCCGGGGTTATCTTTTTCGATTGTCAAACCCTGTATTCTCAAATTAAACCTTAATACCTTAACAATAATATTAAAATTGTAATAAAATGATAAACACAATCATAATTAAAAGCAAACAAATGTTAAAGAAACATATATTTCATCAAACTAGTATTTACACAACTACATCTATCTCTAGTTAATATTTATCTAATCTAACATGATCTTGGCCATTGAAATATTAGACCAAAAGGGATTCATCATCATTTACAATAAAATATTAAGTTACAAAGAGAGAAACAAAGAGAGAAAGATCAAATCTTAAAGTGAAGTGATTTTTATTGGCCCAATAGAATACCCAAGAGGGGGGTGAATTGGGTAATTAAAAAATAATCAGAATAAAACTTGAATAAATTAAATAATTAATTTTAAGTCTAATTAATTATTATCTTTATGACACAGTGGAATAATATAATCAATCTAAGTGCACACCAAATAACAAAAATAACAAAGTAGTAATGCAGCACACAAAAGATTTATACTAGTTCACCAAGTTACTCTTGGCTAATCCAATCCCCCGAGCTCCACGGAGATCGCACCCACTAAAATCAAGATCCCTTTAAAGATAGGAACCAAACCCACACACCAATTATTTTACAGGTTCAGAATCAACCTTTACAATTTTCTTTTCTCAGGCTCAGGAAGAACCTCTACTTTTTACAAGTTAAAGAATAACTTAATTCTTTTTAGCACTAAGGCACAAGAATCAAAATCTCACAAAACACTCCAACTATCATTTTCACAGCTAAGGATGAAACATTTACAAAACACTTACACTAATTCTATTAAGGAAGAATTAATACATCAATCTCTTTACAGGAAGAGACTGAAACCCAACTACCCTTGACTAAATATCTCCAATGATATTTAACCCATCACAACTTACCAATACAAAAATTGATAAGTAGTAAATCTCACTCAGAGCTTCTACCATCTCAAATAAATAAAAACTCAATTAATATCCCAACTAGTGATAGAAATATATGAGATACAGAAATTTGATTTTAACAAGAATATGGGTAGCAAATTGGAGCACGTAATTAGATTAAAGAAATTGTTTGAAAGAATTTTTTCTTCAAAATCAAAAACAATTTCTAAAATCAATTTCCAAAATATAAAATAATAAACAATATGGAAAGATCTTAGGTTTATTTAAAAGAACATGTAATCAGCCTTTTAACAGCTAGTTTACAAGTGTCATAACAATAAAAAACTCTTATAGATCCCTTATAACATAAGGACTTCATTTAGGTTCAATTTCACTTAATAACAACTTTCAAAACACTCAATTAAACCCCAAAGTATTTCTCAATCAAAATAAATAAATATAGAATCCATTTTAAGTATAAAATTGAGAAACATTAATATTTAATGAACCATATTGAAATGATTTAATTAGTATATGAACCATATGTTAAATATAGAGAATATCCCCGAAATCTCTCTCAAATCCTAACAAAAAATGACTACTTTTGGATTTAAACTCAGATCAAACAGTATCCTAAAACTACGCGTTCATCGACTACCCAGTCGACTGAAAGATACTGGAAGTAGCCCATGCAGTTTATCAATCGACCGCTCGGTCGACTCTTTGATTCAAAGAGTTTGTCATGCTTTCACCGGTCGACCTGTCGGTCGACCCTTCGATTTAGAGAGTTCGGCTGTTTTCGCTGGTCAACCTGTCGGTCGACTCTTCAATTCAGAGAGTTTATCCACCATTGGTCGGTCGACTTCTCCCTTCTGGATCTTTTCTCTGATCTCGTTTTTTACTCACTTTTATTTACGATTTTGCTCCTTTATCCATTTTTATCTTTAAATAAGCTCCACTAATATTCTTATATTCCATTTTAGTCATTTAAAAATATTTCTTTTTAATTCACATAGGAGCAAATAATTACACTTAACCAAAACACACATAAAAGATAAAATTCATTTTGTGTCATGTGTGTGTTCCTAAATGGGATATTAAGAGTTAAGATTTACCTGAGTTGTTTTTTCTAATTTCTTCAAACTCTTAATTCCTCTTCATCATCTTGATATCTTCATTTAACATCCATTCAATTTGACGTCTTCATCACTAGAACTTTAAATCTCTGAAATACTCAATTAAACATTCGTTTCACCAAAACATCAATACTTAATTTTTCATCAAAATCTTAGGATCAACAGTTTCTATTTTCCCTGAAGATCGAACCGCCAATGTTTCCTCTTCTCCGGATGATGATTCTTATCTTTGAGTTTTTCAAGATTGGCCAAGTATCAAGCTCCTTAGGTTAGGGACGTTCCAGTCTTCCCACTTTTTTTATGGAAGAGTGAGAATGGGTATTCATAGGTGTAAGGTTTCAAAATATCTGAAAATATCTTCTTTGCTATGCAGAGCTGACTGTCACGGTGGTGGTGTCACGGCTGTGGTGGTAGTCTAGTCGGTTGCTTCTCAGATATTTTATCGTTGTGGCGGTGTCCTTACGCTGCGGCGGTAGAACAATTGGTTTACTCTCTGATCTTTCACCACCACGGCGGTGGACTTCTCGCCTCGGTGGTGGGACTTTGTGCTGAAAACCCCTTCTCTGTATTCTCACCGCCACGACGATGGTTTCTTCTCCGTGGCGGTGGCTCTTGTGATCTTGAAACCTTTTTTTTTCATCATTTCTTTACCATTTTCCCATTGTTTTCGCTCGTTTATCGCTTGTTTGCGTTCCTATACCGGAATTACATAAAAACTAATAAAAACACAATTAAATATAACTAATTCACTCAAAAATTACCAAATCCGGCTTAGAAGTAGATAAGTATTTTACACCTATCAGTCATTCCGGAGATGGACGAAATTATTTCAACTTCAGACGTCATTCCTCCGTGGCATTTGTCGAACCCACAAGATTGCAAAGACAAGTGTCATCGGTGCCGTGGTTCGGGGACGACGTCATTGCCATCCCGGGGAGTATGCAATAATCGTTCATGAACTTTGGACAAGTTATACAAGTTCATGAGGAGGTTGAGGAACCTCCTATTGCACAACGACAAGGGCGTAGGAACGTCCGACGTAGGGGTTGCGGTACATAGTTAGTTATGTAGTCAATAGTTTTGTTATAGGAATGTAAATACATTTTTTTTTTTGTAAATATATAATTATATAGCAATTTATGTAATTAGTAAATATATTTTTTTGTAATGTTTGGAGATTCAGAAAGTTGTTGATCTACCGTATATATTGCTTTGCAAATAGATATATAATTTGAATGGGAGATCAAACAATGTGTCAACATTTCAAAAAGATTCTTAAAAAGACAAATAGAGTAAAAAGTGGTTGAGTATATATATTCAATCACTTTATATTCTATATGCTTTTTAAGATTTTTTTGGGAATATTTGACACATTGCTTCATCTCTCATTCAAATTCTGTATATATTTTTGAAATAATATACACAGTAGTTCAACAACTTTCTATGGAAATACCTGTCGATGTACATTATTATACACGCTTGTATTTTTTATTCCATCTTCGAAAGTTGTATATACATATTTATTCATCGTGATTTTGAAAGATTATTTTTCGAAGGCAGACATGATATAGAAATTAAAGGCAAAACAACTCCTAACAATAACGCTAATAGTACACTAATAGTGTACTGTTAGTATTCGATTAACCAAGTTGAGAGAATTTTAAATCATAATATCCCATAACAATAATAATAGTATTGTCATTGTCATCAGATAATAATAATTGAGCGAATATTATGTGGATATGATAATATTCCGTAGATAATTCATTATTTATGTATATTGATATTATCCATTCAGATAATTAGTTTATTTGGTAATATTAATATTTTTAGGGTAATCCCATTATTTATTACTAGTTTATTCTAATCTAGTTTACTATGGTGTGGGGCCAAATTATTCAATTATATGATTAATTGAGTATGCATGAATTATAATTTTTCACGGATCTGAATATTTAAATGTGATATAATAGGATATCATGTATTCGGCATATCTTACTATTTGAATATAATTAGTATAATTGTCAATATATCAAGGGTCGGATTATACTCCTTGATATAATATAATAGTAATGAATATTCGATTTTAGTATAAAATTCTCTAATGGGAGAAACAGTGTAATAGCCCTGGGAAACTGGATCGTTACAGAAAGAGTATAATATTAAAGGGGAAACAACTTAAAATAATCATAAACATCATTTTAAAAAAAAAAAATATTACATAAATTAGAAACATATTTAACGGTGTTTGTTACAAAACTCATAACAAAGACAATACATAAGAAATAAAGTACATAATATCACGAAAATAGTGACAATAACCACACTTAAAAAGAAAAGAAAATACCAGAGCAAAAAATTATTTATTCTTCATTGGACATGTACCTCTTAGACAAATATTCATTGTTATTTATCACATTATGGTATTCGTTTGGAGAGTGTGCTCGGTTGCTTGCGGTAACCATTTCATTAGCTAATTGTAATAGATAATATCTATTCCTGCGCAACAACATTCGATTATTCTCCAGGCGAATTCGTGTAATAGCATCTTCAATTTCGATTGTGTCATCAATTATACATCGTTCAGGCATCTGAAGACTTCGACGATGCGGAACTGGTGCATTAAGATTTTTCAAACAAGATACAAGGTTGTTAGACTCATTCACCCAGTATTCCCATTTTTGGCGTAGACTGACACGATACTCTATCGGGATGGTCTCTTGATCACTCCAGTAAGCATCATAATATAGTTTTAAAACCCAACATCTTTGGTGATTCCACGGTCCAGGCCAACCCTAAACACCATATGAGTTATCCTCACTTGAAAAACCAAATGAGTTTTCTTCACTTGAATTAATATGTGAAGACATCACAAACATTATAGGCTGAACAGTTTCTTTACAAATATTATACTGCAAATTACGAGTTTACAAAAAAATTAGTTTTTGTAAAACATAATTAATGAAAAATGATGTTTTATAACTTATGTACACGAGACTTAACTTAAAAAAAAAAAAAAAAAAAAAAAAAGCTAACCCAACATTACCTATCAATTGAAAAAGAAAAAGTCAGTTGTTTGGTAGAAGTAACGTTATTATAATTTAACGTAAAAACGATACATTAGATTTCAAAGGAAATACATAATTAAACTACAATTCACCAACGCGAAAACATTAAACATTACTCTCATCATCAGATATTTCAATATCTGACTGATATTGAGGATTCTTTGCGTATCTCATGTAAGTACGTGCTTCGGCAAACAAATCTTGTTCGAGACGCTCACGTGCCGTCGTTTCAAGCTCATGTGGAAAAGTTCAAATTTGCATTCGGTTATTTTCTTCGCGGTAGCGATATAACACCATTTGAATGTTATGTGGCGTGTCTATTGGCATTGTTCTGACATATTGATGCACCATTGGAATATTATATTACCTGCATCCGTCCACCATAACCTCTAATTGGTTGACACGATAAGTGTATTCCTCCCGCATTCTTGCAACCGACCGCGACGAGTAACAAACTCTTGGATCTAAAGAGTATGAGAATTCTTTTTCCAAAAACCAATGACATCCTATTGAACTATACAAATCTCTCACCGTGTTCATTTTTCAATCCTTTTGATTTTATTTATTTTTAAATTAGTCAATAATTTAATTTTTTTCAAACACAATAAAAAATAAACTAATTAAGTAACTAATATTTTTTTTTAAATAATCTATTATAATTTCTATTTCAATTTTTATTTTTCCATATGTGTATAATTTACTCAAATTTTGAGGGCCCAAAGTGCATAATTTTCAATTAAACAATTAAATTAACAAATTCAACTAACAAACTAACTAAGAAATTAAACAACTAAACTAACAAATTAAATAAGTAAACTAGTTAACAAACAGATTAACCAAATAATTAAACAAGAAAAAAATATAGTAATCAAACTAAGAAATAAATTAAACAAAAAAATAAATTAAACTTACTTTTATTTTTATTTTTTCTCACATGTGTAATTAATCAAACTTTGAGGTGCCATAGTGCATATTTTTAATTCAATATTTTTTAATTAAACAACTAATTCAAAAATTAAAGTTCACATTTTTAATTAAATATTTTTTAATTAAATAACTAATTCAAAAATTAAACTAACTAACAATTTATTTTAAAACAATAGGGTGAAAATTTTATATTTTTCTAATTGTCAAACTTTCAAGGGCCAAAGTATATATTTTTAATTAAATAGCTAATTTAAAAATTAAACTAACTAACTAACAATTTCTTAAAATAATATATTAATTTATATTTTCCTACACATATAAAAGGGGCCAAAGTATAATTTTTAATTTAACAACTAAATTAACAAATTATAGAAACATGTTCTTTAATTAAATAACAAAATTCATAAATTAAATCATTTTAACTAAATTCAAAAATTAAACTAACTAACAATTTATTTCAAAATAATATATAAATATTTTATATTTTTTAATTGTCAAACTTTCGGAGGTCAACGTGAATATTTTAAATTAAATAGCTAAATTAAAAAATTAAACTAACTAACTAACATTTTTTTAAATAATATATTAATTTATATTTTCCTACACATGTGAAAGGGACCAAAGTGTAATTTTTAATTTAACAACTAAATTAACGAATTATAGAAACATGTTTTTTAATTAAATAACAAAATTCATAAATTAAATCATTTTAACTATATTAAAAAATTAAACTAACTAATAATTTATTTTAAAATAATATATTGAAAATTTATATTTTTTTAATTGTCAAACTTTTAGGGGCCAAAGTGTATATTTTTATTTAAATAACTAAATTAAAAAATTAAACTAACTAACTAACATTTTTTTTTAAATAATATATTAATTTATATTTTCCTACACATGTGAAAGGGGCCAAAGTATAATTTTTAATTTAACAACTAAATTAACAAATTAAACTAACCAACTAACTAACAAATTAAACAACTAAACTGACAAATTAAATTAACTAACTAACAAAACAAACAAACGAACTAATAAATTAAATAAATAACCAATTAAAATTAAACTATCCTCTAATATTTAAAAAAAAACAAAATTAACAACTAAACTAATTAATTAACTAACTAATTATTTTTTAAAACAGTATATTATAATGTGTAAAAAACAAGTAATCAATCAAACTAACAAACATATAAATTAATCAAACTAACAAATAACAAGTAAAAAACATACTAATCAAACTAACAAATTAATTAAACAAAAAAATATTAAAAAAAAAACTTACCTTTGTAGTAGGAGGGATGAGTTGTGAAATTGTAAATTTGTTAAATTTTGATGAAGAAAATCGGTCAAATAAATGATGAACACTCTGATTAAAATGAAGAAAAATTTTGAATGAGCAAAACTCTCCTAATTATGAATGGAGGAAGCATCAGAGATAAGAAAATGAGGAAAAACGGAGCAACTCGGATGGATAATGAGCATGAAGAAGAAGGAGGGTAGATATTCACCGATGGTCAAACTTGCAGTTGCAAAAGCAGCTACAAAAAGGCTGTCTGCTTGCAAAAGTCAGGCAGCGTTTGGCCGGTCAAACGGTGTACCGTTTGACCGGCCAAACCAAATGGCGATGTGCCGCTATGGTCCTGGTGTTGTGAACACCGGGACCGTTTGAAAATAATATATTATATATATATATATATATTTAATGGTCTCGGCGTTCACAACGCCGGGATCAGTTTAAATAAATAAAAAAATCGAAATGATCCCGGCGTTCCGAACGCCGGGATCTAGTCCTGGTGTTACCAATGCTGGGATGCTCAGATCTGGGAAATAAGTTCAAATACTAATTTTTTTAGTAATTTTTTTAATTAATATTTATTATGTAAAGAACTCGACGGTGCCTACCCAGTACTTAGTAGTAGAGTTTTTGCACTTTTATGCTACTTTTGGTACGCTAGAATAAAATTAAAAGAAATAGAACGACAATAGAATTTGAATTAATATGGTAATAAAATGGAATAGTCATCGTCGTTCCTATGTTTGATGTCAAAAGGAATTGCATGTGATATTAGAATAACATCAAAGGGTAAAATAGTAATTTAATTGAATTTTCAAATGATATAATACTTAATTTAATTATATTTCATTCGAATTCAAATATTTAATTTGTATTTGGTCTTATTTTTTGGCCAATTATTGATTGAAACTTAATCCCATGCTTTGTAAGATTAGGGATTACTTAGTAATGAGAATAGAATTAAATCTCAAGTACCAAACATAAGAATGGAATGACCATTCCCATACCCATTCCAATCTCATCTTGAATCTCACGTACCAAACGCCAGCTTAAGGTTTAAAAGCATTGAATTTATCTGACTAGATTTCATTTGAATTTTAATCCTATTTATGACAAACTAGTCTTTCCACGGCTAGCATCAAACTTCAATATTTTTTTAAAAATCAGCCGTACAATGGTTGGTTTCAACAATTGGGTGGCAGACACTGCAACCGGAATATGGGGTGCAAAAATGCAAAAAGAAAAAAAAACCTTCTATCCCTCAAAAAAACATTTATTTATTTTTTTGTAAAATTTATGCACAATTGTGTTGTAATGGTGTAGACAGTTAATTAAAAATTAAATGGTCTAAATAGTGTAGACAATTAAATTTCAATGAAGTTGATTTAATGGTATAGGTAAAATAGTTCAACTAAACATTAAATAACGGTATTCAACTAAATCATAAAATCAACTGAAGCATAAAATCAACTGAAGCATAAGTTACACTTGGTGGACATCAATTAAAAATATAAATTGAAGTTAACGTATTCTAAATAGTGTAGTTCAATAGAAATATAAAACAAAAATTAAAAATCAAATGGACTAACAAAAATTAATTTTAAATATGTTTTCATATTTTATAAATTATTAAATTTTTTATGAATCGATTTGTATTTTCTCCATTGATCTATGATTTTAATCAAAATTATTTTTTTGGGGGAAAAAAAAAAAGTTAATACGATTTTTTTGTACTAATTAACTTTTTTTGAAAATTATTTGCGTGCCTTATAATTATTTTGTAACATGTAATGGATGTGTCATATTTTTTTTTCTTTTCTAATTCGTAAAATTATTTTTTCTTATTCTTTTATGTGTCTTATAATTTCTGCTTTTATTTTTTGTGTGTCTTATATTTTTATGTTTTATAATTTATGAAAAATTATATTTTAAACCCTATAACTATTGACACGTTTCTAAGTAATCCTTCTAAATTTGCGCGTTTCATTTAAACCCTCTACATATTAACACATTTTTAAATTGTTCTTCTGTCAAAAATTTCGTCCAAAGTAACATAATGAATGAGCAAAATAATAATCCTTTTAAGTTTATGCGTTTCATTTTAAACTCTCTATATATCAACACGTTTTTAAATAGTCATTCTGTTAAAAATTTCGTCCAAAGTAACAAAATGAAGAAGCAAAATAGTAATTTTACATCTTTTTAACTTTTTAATCATTTTTTTCTTTTTCTTATCCATTTCTCTCTCTCTCTCTCTTTCTCAATTCTCTCTCGCTCTTCCTCCATCCGTCCTTCTCTATCTCTCTTCCTCCCTCCTTCTCTCTCCCCATCGGAAAGCACAACAAAGGGTGTTTCACTCCCCTCAACAAGGGGTAAAACACCTCCTGCAATAGGGGTGAACACCCCATGTTGGGGGTGTTTCACCCCCTATTACGGGGGGTGAAATACCCTTTATTTCGCTTTTCAATGGGGAGGGGGAAAGAGAGGAAGGGAAGAAGAGAGATAGAGTTGAGTGGGAGAGAGATAGAGAGAGAGAGTTGAGTGGGAGAAAGATAGAGAGAGAGAGAGAGAGAGAGAAATGGAGAAGGAAAAAGAAAAAGATAAAAGATAAAATGATTAAAAAAATTAAAATGTAAAATTACTATTTTGCCCCTTCATTTAATTACTTTGGACAGAATTTTTGACAGAAGAACCATTTAAAAACATGTTAATACGTAGAAAGTTTAAAATAAAACGTGCAAACTTAAAAGGACTACTTAAAAACGTGTCAATAGTTAGAGAGTTTATAATGTACTTTTCTCTATAATTTATATGTGTTATATTTGGTGGGAACTTTCAACCATGAATTTACCTATTTATTTTTTTTTATAAATATTAATAGCTGAAAAGATTAATTAAATTTTATTTTAGAAGTTATATAAAAGAGTATAATCTTAAAGCCAAAACAACTTAAAATAATCATAAACATCATACTGAAATTAAATGCGTTAACAAGTACAATTAATCATAAAAAGAAAAAAAAATCAGATAAATTAGAAAATACTATCATTCATTGAACTTTTCTAGCGTCGATTACTACTTAGTTTTATCAAACCATTCGTGATGAATAACTCCATCTTCATAATCAGACAGTTCTGGGTATCCGTGTATTTGGAATCGGTAAAGTACTTTGACATCTGCTTGTTTGCATCTATCACATTGCTCTTCCGAATCTTGTGAAGTTGTTGTTTGACATAAATCCGTTTCTCCATTTATTTTATTTCTCATTTTAATGCACGACAAATTTTTCCGATATTATCTAATTTGTTTTTCAATATTTCGAGAGACCATAATTGCATAATCTTGAGGTGGTACATGTGAGACCGTATCTCATAAAGGTTCTTCTTTGCCATTAGCATTGGTCATTGTAAATTCTTTGTCTTTTCACTATCCTTGTCTCATTCGGTGTAGTTGTAACTCTCGCGGTAACGACGATTAACCCAACCAACAGTTTGTTTGAAAGGATTACCGTGTACTAAGAAAGTTCATTTTCCCATTATGGGATTCAGCCATGCACCGAAGAGATCGAGTTATCGTTGAACACCAATGCAATCTGGAATAACATTCCATGGGCCGGGCAATGAATTGGGGTAGCACAGTTTATCTCGAGTGTCATTGGTAGCGCCGGAAAAACACGCCGCTACTTACACTCGCAAGTATACGAGGTTTAAGTTTTAGTATAGTGTGATCGTTAAGATCGGGTTATCGTATCCACATGGATTGTTGTCGTTACTTTTGAATACCACGTTTGTTGTGACCTAAGTTTATCTAGGCAAAAACAAATGTAATTAATTAATTAAACTAATACTAATATAACCTAAATTAACTACACTAATATGCTAATATGTTTTAGGGTGAAGAATTGCCTAGGGATTAACATGTTTACAAATACGTGTTCGATTCCGATTTACTCACGTTTACGTTGTTCGACCTATTTGACAACTTCGGTATGTAAACTCTATCGCCACCTCTTCCGAGTGTAAGACGGGGGAATACATGACTTCGAGTCAATGAAGAAGTCTCCCTCAACGTCTTAATGACCCTAGGTCACATGAGTCTCGCCCAGCGTCATTGATTGCACACAATCCAACTCTCTCCCGGGTTATTGGATCGTCGCGTTATATTTACCCTATCGACAATCTCCATTCTAAAACTCCCTCGCCACCTCTTCCAAGTGTAAGACGAGGAATATAACGCAACTTTGAGTCAACGAAGATGTCCCCCTCAATGTCTTAACGACCCTAGGTAGCGTGTGTCTAGCCCCACATCATCGATTGTCCACGATTCAAACCCCGACCAGGTTATAGAATCGTGGCGTTTGTTTACCTTAATCCGAATCCGGGGTTTATCAAAACTCTGTATTCTCCATTTATCAATCCAAACATAATAAACAAACAATAGGATAAATACAATCAAACTATGAAGAACACTCACAAACGCAACACCGAAATAATCCAAATAACGTATTTATAAATTATATGTTAATCCCTACTACAATTCATATTTAACTCGGGGCCATAGCTGAATATACAATAAAATAATGAGCTAAACATGCTCACATGCTCCTAAGATAAATAAATAAGGAAAAACAATTGAAGAACTTAGCCTCGTCCGAAGATAAACCGCTAAGAACGCCCTACGATTGATTCGTCGTCTTCTCCACTTCGGGATGTGAGCTCCACCTCTAAAATTCCTAAATATACCCTTAGATATAGCCTAAGGGGCTCAAAAAGCTAAGGGGGAAAGAGTGTCACCAGCCAAGGGGGAAGAGATGGGTATTTATAGCCAAAATATCTCAAAAATATCTAAAAATATCTCAAGACTGTGCAGGGTAAATTCGCCTAGGCGGTGGATTCTTCGCCTAGGTGGAGTTAGGTCGGTTTGGTCTAATCACCTAGGTGGTGAAGTAGGCGGTGGACTGGGAGAACATTCTGTTGGATTTTCGCCTAGGCGAGCGGCTGTCAGTAGCCCATCTTCGTCTTCTGTTGGATTTCCGCCTAGGTGATGGAATCTTCGCCTAGGCGATCGTCCGTCAGTAATATTTTGCTCTTTCTCAGCATCTTCACCGCTTAGGCGGTGGTCTGGACGCCTAAGCGGTGTACCTGTTTCATCTTTTAGCCTCCGAGCTTGTTTATCCATCGTAACTTCAAACCGCTTTGGTTCGATCTCTTCGTTTTAGCTCCAGTTTCCTATCTTTTTGCCCCCACACACCTGATTTATATAAAAAGTATGAAAACTAATTAAAACATAATAAAATACTATATAAACATATTCGAAAACTAACAAATTTGGATTGGAAATAGATAGGTTCTTCACACCTATCAGTCACACCTTACTAGTGGGCGTCGCGGTTCGTCTTCGCTCCAATATATGACCTTTAACCGGCGTGTCTAGATTCTATACCATGTACCTATATTATCTTGATACTTAGCATAGTGCCTTATCCTTGAACCCTTACCAGTGCAATGGATCATCATTGGTTTCTTGCCTTTACCCTTACCATTATCGTTTCCTATCCCGCTTACCATTTGAACTAATTTTTTTAACAATGACAATGGAGATAAGAGAAATGAATGTGGTGTAAGTGATAGTTTTGCAAGTATATATATATATATATAGGCAAAGTTTGGCGTCTTCCCCATTTCCCGCCAACAAAATTCCCGCAAAAAAAATTCCCTCAAAAAAGATTTCCTTTCTTTTTTTTTTTCTTTTTTTGCCGCTAAACTCTTTCCCACCATTTTTTTTCCCCATTTCCCACCAATTGGTTGCTGATTTTTTGCCTTTTTTTTTTTTTGTATAAATAGGAACAACCTCAATTTTCATTTTAATCAGCTCAATTCATAACTAGCAATATGTATTGTTAAAATAAATCTTTATTTAGTAGTATTCACCTTGTTTCGTTTTCTTCCCAAAGACAATGAATAAAATTTACGAAGAAGATTACGGTAAATATTTTCAATATATATATATTATTCTTTTGTATTTTAATTCATAACTAATTTGATTATTGGTTGCTTTGCAGGCAAGTACTTTGTAAATGTTAGCGGCCAAATAATTGATTAACATGTCGCCGCATTAGGGCGCTAATTAGAACAACATCATGAAACTGGTATAGCAATTTTGCAGGACAAAGTTATGTTGCGGCGACACTTTAATGGATAGTCAAACTGACTTTGGCGTAAGAAGTATTCGCGAAGGCCTTTTTCAAGTTGTAGGAAACAATGTTTCAAATTGCATAATTTACTGTGACTGTAAGGTTTCTATTGAGGATGTGATAAACACTAGTAAGTTCACAGAAATCCTAAACGAGACAGGTAGTACGGTGAAGTACTTACTAAAATCAATGAACAACTTGACAGTTATGATGGCTTCAAAGGGTTGGGACTATTTATTTGAATTTAACGAATTCGTAGAATTTTCTGATGGTATTTTCAGAGATTACGTGACTGCCATTGAAGATATAGGAGCAAGAAGGTTTGTTGTGTCACACCTCACCCTGGACGCTCGTCACCCGAGGCCCGGCATGACGTCCGCATGACACTCTCTGTCCAACCAACCAAACATACCCAAATATATATATATATATATATATATATATATATATACATACATACCCAGACAAACGCATACCACTATTATTATTATTATTTTTCCAAATACAATGCCACAATCTCATTCTAAAAAATATAGGACACACCCGTCTCAAATATATACAACAAAAATCACCAAAAGAAAATATTGAACCTTCCCCAGTTCACCTCTAACCGGCCCACCTCCCAAAATGACACTACTTCCTGGACTCTACCTAGTGCCAGTAGTGGACCCACTCCTATTTGCGGTACCTGAAACCAAAAAAAAAATTATCGGTGTATTGTCTTCATAATAAAAACGATTTGTATGGATCAAGTATAAGAATTTAAATACCATATTTCAAACTATAATATTATATAATCATATACTGTATGAAAATCCATTTTTCCTATCACCACTGAAATAACGCATATATTCAAAACACCCAATTTAAATATTTTAAGTCAACCAATGCAACAAATAGTATACATATATACGCCAATCTATTTTAAAGAAATATGTTTAAACCAAATCAATTTAGACAGTTCATCGTAAAATATACCACACCTCTTTCCTACTAGCCATAGGATCGTTTTTATCTCACGATCGGGAGTTGCAACGGTACCGTACCACCCGCCAGGTTTGCACTCCTGACGGGTCAAACCACTCTGTAGGACTTGCCTAGTAGGTAATCTACATCTCGTAGGTCATATTCTCCTGACGAGAAGAAAATCCACATCTCATATGTCATATCCGCCTAACGAGAAGAAAATCCACATCCCGTAGGTCATATTCGCCCAACAGAAAGAAAATCCACATCCCATAGGTCATATCCGCCTAACAGAAAGAAAATCCACATCTCGTAGGTCATATATACCTAACGAGAAGAAAATCCACATCCCGTAGGTCATATCCGCCTAACGAAAAGAAAATCCGCATCTCGTAGGTCATATCTGTCTAACAAGAAAAAAATACACATCTCGTAGGTCATATCTGCCTAACAAGAAGAAAATCCACATCCTGTAGGTCATATCTGCCTAACGGGAAAAATATTCACATCTCGTAGGTCATACATGTCTAACGAGAAGGAAATCCACATCTAGTAGGTCATATATGTCTAACGAGAAGGAAATCCACATCCCGTAGGTCATATCCGCCTAACGGAAAGAAAATTCACATCTTGTAGGTCACACCTGCCTAACAAGAAGAAAAACTATGGCATAGTTGGACAAAAATCACCTTTAAAATCCACTTAGTCCAAAAATCATTTTCCACTTCTAACACCAAAACCACTTGATCCATATAAGTTGAAAATTTGTCTATTTTTAAATAACACATTTTCCACAATTTATATGAAAATAAATTTTGTAGATTTACATAGAAGACAGTACACTCACCTCATTTTTCGTGCTGCAAAAATGTCACTGTCCAAAATCTACTGGGACGCTGGTGCCTGCGAACCTAGTAATGATGGGGCCTAAATTAATATTTAATTTTAAACAACCCTAATATGCAATGCATAGCCCTAAGTTACAAAATTCCCCATTCCCCATTCCCTAAATTTGACTACGTAAAATTACTATTTACCCAAAATTCACGACATTAAGATTTATTGTACAATATTCACTGTACGATATTTTAAAATTAATGATTGTAAACATTACTATTGTCACGATTATTAATTTTAACAGTTACGAAAATTCAACGCTAAAAAATTCAATTTTTAACAAAATTAGAAATCAGTCGACGGTCTCACCGCTGTGGCGATGCAACAGCAATTCTGCATGTAGAAGCTCACTGCCGCGGAGATGGATCTCCCCGCTGTGACGACGATCGTCTTCTTCCTGTTTCTGGTTTCTGCTTCAATTTTCAGACGGTTGCTTCTCTCTCTCCTCACCAGCTCACTGTCCGACCACCCTCAACGATTAGAGCATGCCAAAATGAACTATACACACCCTCCCAATGATTGAATGAACTCCGAATACTCACCAGTGGACCACCCCATTGGCGAAACTTCTCTCTCTCTCTACCAACTCCAGTGATTGATCACACATACACCCACAAAACTGATGACGAACAACTCACACACACAACCGATGGAATATAATAGAACACACTCAACTCACCATACACATGCACATGCCGAAACATTAGAGAACACACCCCCACACATGACGATGAAAATTGTTCTTCTTGAGATAAAAAAAAATAATAATAATAAAAAAAAATAAAAAAAAATAAAAAAAAAAAAATAAATTAATTAATTGACAAAACAGGAATTCTTAAAAATGAAAAAGATTTGTTTGTAAAAGGATGTTAACACACTGCAAGAAATATTTTACCTCTTTGAAATATTTAATAAACAATTTTTAAATGATATATTTTATATTTCTTAAACAATTTTACAATTATTAATATATATATATATATATATATATATATATATATATATATATATATAATGTTAAAACCCAGCCCTCTCAAGGGCCGGATTCGAACCTCTTGAATTTTTATTTTATTTTTATTTTTTCATTATTTATTTTATAGACAATTTTTAAATGATATATTTTATTAAAGAACTTGTTAAACCCAAAACCCTAATTTAACATATATTTTCTTATTACAACTTATTCTATTAGAAGAACTTGTTAAAAAAAAATAATAGAACTTGTTATGACTTATTAAGTTAAATGATATATTTTACCAAACCCTAAACAAAACATTTTTTTATCTAAATCTAAACATATATAGTAACATAGAAATATAATTATACTAAAAATATATAACCAAAAAAATAACCTTATTAACATAAAAACATATTTAAACAAAATCTAACCTAAACACCTATATTACATCTAAAAAATGTTTAACATATATATTGTTTAAAAATATATTAACATATATTTTACTAAACCCTAAACAAAATAATTTTATCTAAATCTAAATATATATATTGTTAAGATAATTGAGATCATGAATTGATATTATGAGAAAGAGATACGAAGAATACAACGCTATATACAAGTATTTATAAGGGAAGTGGGGGTTAGGATTTTACCCTAATGGGCAAAATGGGCCAATCCCATTATTACATTAACATCCCCCCTCAAACGGTAAGTGGGAGGTGAACTTGAGTTTGAAAATCAGAGAGTGAAAGCGTCTGGGTGAATGAGTCTTAGTGAAAATATCTGTTGGCTAATCGGCTGAACTGACGGATTGTAGACAAATCGTATTCTGGAGGATGTGAAGATGGATGAAGTGGCAATCAGTCTCGACGTGTTTTGTATGCTCGTGGAATACATCATTGTGAGAAATTTGAATAACACTCATATTGTCACAGTGCAGGGTAGTAGTAGTAGGAGAAGGGATGCCTATGTCAGAGAGTAACCATCAAAGCCTGAGAAGTTCTTGAGTTGCCTCAGCCATGACACGATATTCAGCTTCAGTACTGGAGCGAGCAATCATAGTTTGTTTCTTACTACGCCAGGAAACGAGAGAATTGCCTAAAAAAAAATAGTAACTAATGGTTGAGCATCTGTCAGCAGGGTCTCCAGCCCAATCAGCATCAGAATAAGCTTATAAGATGGGAGTAGACTGAGCTAAGAAATGAATCTCATGAAATAAAATACCCTTGATATACCAAAGAATGCGAAGAACAACCGAGTAATGGGTGGTCCAAGGAGCGGACAAGAATTGCTTGACTTGATAAACGGCATAGGCAATGTCAAGGCGAGTGACAGTAAGATATATAAGACTTTCAATCAGTTGGCGATATATAGTGGCATGCTGAAGATGTGGATTTAGAGCCCTAGTTGAGGCTGTAGATCCCAAAATCCAAGACGACGAATGGTAGTGGTACTGCGGGTTGTTAAAGGCGCGTGTGGGCTCTGGTGGTGGTGATTTTGATGGCGTTGTGGTCGTCTCTGCAAGACAAATACGGTGGTATGATGGTTGTTGATACCGAAGAAGGGATGAAGCCTACAGTAGCAATGTAAGTCTCGGGAGAATAAAGGCGGCGGCGGCAGCGGAAACTTTAGGGTTGCAAAAATTTTAGGAAGAACAGGTCCAGAAAATACTTAATCTTGATACCATATTAATATAATTGAGAAGTGAGAGAATGAATCATTAATTGATATTATTCAAAAGAGATAAGAAGAATACAACGCTATACACAAGTATTTATAGGGAAAGTGAGGGTTAGGGTTTTGTCCTAATGGGCCAAGCCTATTATTACATTAACATATATATATATATATATATATATATATATATACATAATTATACTAACAATATATAACCAAAAATTAACCTTTTTAACATAAAAACATAACTAAACAAAAGCTAACCTAAAAACATATAGGGAAATTTCTCTAAAGGTCCCATAAGTGTAAAACATCACTTATAGAAGTCTCATCCAAGGGATCTTTTTACTCTTGGGATGAGATTTAGAAAGTGATATTTTTCACTCATGGGACCTCTCATCAAGTTACCCAAACATATATTAGCATCTAAAAAATTAACTAAAATAATGTATTATTACTAACCTTTATCAAATCGTAGATTAAGGTCACACTCAAAGATCTTCAATCAACCAAAAGAAAAGAAATCATAAGAAAAAAAGAACAATTGGATAAAGATGAAGATGAAGAGTAATGAAAATTGTTATATTCTTGTCCCACATTGCTTATTTAAGAGTTTCTGAACCACTATATAAATTAAAGGAGTTACTCCAATTAACACCATATGGTTTTAAGTTAGATCCTCCTAACATGGTATCAGAGTCAAGATTATGAGTCTCTTTTTCTCTTGTAGTCAAATCATCCGTGCAAGTCAAGAGTTGCACATTTCTCATCATTCTCTCGTAGTCAAATCATGAGTGCAAATCAGGGGTTGCACTTAAGAGCGAGTGTTAAATTCTTGTCTCACATCGCTTATTTGAGAGTTCCTAAACCACTATATAAATTAACGGAGTTACTCTACTTAACACCATATGGTTTTAAGTTGGATCATCCTAACAAAAATAATGATGAAGAAGAAGAAAAAGAAGAAGAAGGAATTTATAAAAAAAAATATGGAATTTGATATTTGAAAATGAGTATTACCCATCAAATATACAATTTAGTTTATGGTTAATACCCATATTCCAATTTCAAATTTATTTTTGTTTATCAAGATTTGTCTTATTTTGTGCAATCACAAAACAAGTACAAAATTCATTGTTTTGTCATATGACAAAACAATGACATTGTACCTTTTTTTTTTTTTTAAATGTTAACCAAGTGAGGGTGGAGTGGGATGGGGGTGGGGTGTTGGGGTTGGGGGAGGGTGGAAGGGATGGGGCCCCCATCATGCTGGTGGCAGCCCCAATCTTCAAATCGGCCGTTGTATGGCCTTTTTTTAAAAAAAAAAAAAAAATAGTTTTTGTTGAATCCAATCGTGGGAAGGCCAATTAGCGTTAATTTGGTACTAAAGTTCAAAGGAGCTCTAGTCAGGTATTTTAGCAACTTTTGAACCCTACAACTGAAAAGAACTCCAGTTGTAGTCTCGACGACGTTGCTCGTACACAACAATAATGCTAATCATTTGATTATGGAAAATGCTAAGGAACACAACAATTACTACATTATCCTTATGAATTTATAAGGAGATTACCTAAATATTTATAAAGTTTTAGGGTATGTTTGGTTGGAAGATGTAAAAAGAAAAGGAAAAGAAAAATTAGAGGGTAATACTTTTATTCATTGTGAGAAGAAATTTATTTTTCCTAGTGTTATTTGGGTAAGAAGAAAAATGAAAGGATGAATAATTTACTTTACAGTAATTTACTATTTTACCATTGTATATTACAAAAATAAATTAAAAAAAAAAATGTTATCAAGGGTATAATTGTAAGTTTACTCATTGTCTCTCACTTTTCTTTATTTTTCTCTAAAATTTGTGTGGAAAAAAATTGCTTCAAAATTGTGCATTTTCTTCCTATTTTCTTTTTCCTCCCATTTTTCATCCATACCAAACAAGGTTTTTTTTTTTTTTTTTTTTTCTGTCTTATTTTCATTTTCATTTTCTTTTCCATCCATTTTCCACACAACCAAACACATCCTTAAATATATATATATATATATATATATATAAGTTATTTATAGGAGATTTATTAAAAAAAAACAACAAATTTATTGAACAAATTTTCAAATTCGTATGAAACTAGGTTAAAGGAAAAAAATTATTGGTGGTACCCGAATCACCAATGTTATCTTTTGAACTTGGTTTTTGTTCCTCAAATACTGATCGTATTGGTATTTTATCTGGTGGGATCGGTATGATATGTTGAACTTGGTTTTTTAGGACTGATTGGAATATTGAGGTTCAGTGTATAGGGGTTTAAAGTTTAGAATTTCTTCATAATGTTTGAATTAGAGTTTAGGATTTAGGGTTTAGAGAATATTTGAAAGATTAAAGACTTTTTTTTAAATAATATATTTAATTTAACATTACAGAATATGCGTCACTATAATTTTACAATTCAAATACGTAACTTATCAATTAATATTTATGAATTTGAATATCTCTATAAATTAGAACATATTTAAGAACATTAGGGGTCAGTTTGTAATGGGTAAATTCTTCGGTTGGGATTAAATTTAGTGCATTTGTGATCATTTTACAATTCATTTATGTAACTTATGAGTAAATATAGTTAATTTAAAGGTTAATTATGAAATATCTTAAAAAAAATAAGAATTGCATAGAAACGTAAGCCCAAATTAGTGTATTTGTATTTCTACAATTAGGAGTACATAATTTAAAAATTGAATTGCTCAATTGGAAGACTTACTTGAATACATTTTCTTTAATTAAAATTATAAAGAAATAAGTATGGCCAAAGATTGGAAGGTCAATTTGTTCAATTGCAGGACTAGATATATTATTTCTACTAATTTGAGATTGTTTGAAGAATTGAAAGCTAAGTTGTGAATAGCTTCTTTTTTAATTTGACATTATTAGATGTGTGTTGTGATAATTTCACAATTAGTTTACATAATTCATAAATTAACCTAACTGATTACAATACAAATTGAAACATCTCCATAAATTACGACATATTAAGAAACATTAGGGGTTAATTTATAAAAACTAAGTTATTCAAATGGGATTAGGTTTAATGCGTTCATGGTGTCACAATTCAATCATGTAATTTGGAAATTGAAAAACTGGAAGAATAAGTAGGATTTGTTTTTTTGTTTTTTTAATAAATAAGCTTTATTATATGAACTTTTTCAATTTGAAATTATGTTAAAATAAGTAGGGGCCAAATTTGAAAGATCAAGAACTTGAATTTAATGTTTTCACATACATATTTGGATGATTTCATAATTTTTAACGTTAATAAGTAGTTTATGAGGGTCAATTAGAAGATTAATTGGAATGTAGTTATACTGAATAAGGGTCATTTGAAAATATTAGGAGTGAAATTAATACAACTTGATGAGTGTAAAAATGGTCACTCCAACACAACCAAATGAAGACCATCACGTGCCCACAACTCC
Source organism: Eucommia ulmoides (assembly GCA_016647705.1). NCBI lineage: Eukaryota > Viridiplantae > Streptophyta > Magnoliopsida > Garryales > Eucommiaceae > Eucommia > Eucommia ulmoides. Next base: position 71,819 of record JAENRU010000474.1, on the reverse strand, counting down.
CTACAAAGGTTAAATCACACCGAAGACTAAGTATGAAAATTGCATCGAACAGAAGAATATCCCCATTCGCTCCAACTGTCCCAAAAAGCCTCAACACTCTTCAGGAAGAGCCAGCAATCCATCACTAGGATGGGGAACCCTTTCCCATCTCGGCGTTCTCCATCGCAGTATTACTCACCTCATAAATCCACCCCTTGTAGCTCCTCGAGCAAAGCCTCCCTTCCTGTCTCCGGCTATTCGAGAAGGGCAAGAAAGAAATCTCCATATATTTCCTCTTCTCGTCTCCGGTTATCTGGGAAGGGCGAAAATCAGGCTCCTCATTCAGGCTACGATAGGCTTGTGTCTTCCTCAGTTTATAAGTTGGATCAATTTCCCATCTACAAATATCTCCTATATATCCAAAAATATCTCCTAATATCCCAAAATATCTTTAAATACCTCCATGGCTCTCTTCCCCAATACAAAATATCACTAAATATACTACAATATGGTCAAGACAAGAGCCCCTTGGCACCTTCTCATTGGTTGGAAGTTAAGATGACGCATTGATGTGATTTTGAGGAGACACTAATCCATGCTTAAGCCTTTAAGCTAATCTACTCCTTGCCTATAAAAAGGAGGGCATAAAATTAGCCAAAGGTAGATGAACTTTGCTCACTTTTCTTGGCAATTACTCTATAAACTCTTCCCCTCGTACATTGATTCTCACGCCAGAGGGCACACGTTAGGACCATCCCGATAAGTCCTTTGTGTAGGTTTCCAAGTGCTCATCTTCGCGTAACTACTCAATTTCAAGCGCTGGTTTATCTTTCCAAGGATTACAAGGTGTTTTGGTCCTCCCTTTCTCGGCCTAGAAGGTTTTTGGGTTTTTTCCAATACAGACCCTTCCCTTCCCTGTAAGAGACCTCTCCACAGATTAGAAACTACACGGATCAAAGATCTCTACTCCAGACCTCTCCAACTCATCTAAGGCTGACCGGACCATACCGTTGGAGTCAACCAAAATTTGACATCAACAGTTTGGCGTCGTCTGTGGGAAGCGCTACTTAAAGCCTCCCTTCGATCATCTGTTCCCACCTCGGCTAAGGGTTAGATGATTACAACGTCTTGTCAGTCTTTCCAACCAAGAGACCCTAATAGCACAGTGGATGGCAACCCGACTGGAGAAATGTCCAGAAACCCCAGGCCAGATGCGAGGACTATCGTCCCCATTCTAGGAAGAAGAAGAGCAAGCACTCCCCATTAACTAAGCAGGCCCGTCACTCCACCTGCAAGAGCCCATGTTGGACCATCTCTCGGGGCTACAGATATAGTGCGACTTGATAACTTTGAACGTCAATTGTTTCAATTCCAAACTTGTTATACGACGGGGATTTGATCGCTCACGTATATAACTACTCGTAAGTGTACGAGGTCAAAGTTTTAGTATAGTGTGATCGTGAAAGATCAGGTTCTCGTATCCACAGGGATTGGTGTTGTTACTATCGAGTACCGCGAGTGTCATAACTCAACTTTATCTAGGCGACAAAAATGTAATTTAATTAACTAATACTAATACTAAAATAATACTTTAACTATACTAATTACTAATATGAGATAGTTATGGGATAGATTATCTAGGGATTAACTTTATTTACTTAAACGCGTTTGATATCATTTAGTTTACAATAATGGTGTTCGACCTATTTGACAATCTCGGTATCTAAAACTCCTCCGCCACCTCTCCCGAGTGTAAGATGGGGGATGTAACGCAACTTCATATCAACGAAGAAGTCCCCCTCAACGTCTTAACGACCCTAGGTTACGTGAGTTTTAACCCAACCTCATTGATTGCACACAAAACCTCAGTTCGTAAACTCCTTCGCCACCTCTCCCGAGTGTAAGACAAGGGATATAACGTGACTTCGTGTCAACGAATAAGTCCCCCTTAACGTCTTAACAACTCTGGGTCATGTGAGTCTCGCCCCAACGTCATAAATTTCATGCGTTGTGTTTACCCTATCGACAATCTCAGTTATAAAACTCTCTCGCCACCTCTCCCGAGTGTAAGACGAGGGAATACGCAACTTCGAATCAACAAAAAAGTCCCCCTCAATGTCTTAATGACTCTAGGTCGTGTGAGTCTTGCCCCAACGTCATAGATTGTCCACAATCCTAACCCCGACTAGGTTATTGGATAGTGGCGTTTGTTTATTTTAATTCGAATCCAGGATTTGTCAAACCTCATATTCTCAATATATAAATCTAAGCACAATAAACAAACAATATGATAAACACACTCACAATAGCGAAGAACAATCATCAAAGAAACGCAACTAAACCAAAATCACGTTTTCATAAATGCTATTAATCCCATACATAATCCACGTTTAACCTATGGCCATAGCTGTTTATACAATTGAAACTAGGCCAAACATGCTTAAACATACATAGAAGATAAGAAATAAAAAGAAAAACGGGTGAACTTAGCCGATATCCGAAGATTAGCCGCTAAAACTGTCCATCGAACAATTCTCCTTCTCCGCGTGTTGATCTTCTCCTTCTGATATGTTTGAGCACTCTCCATAACTCTCTCTCTATTCTATCTAACCCTAGGAAGGCCCCCTTGGCTGGAGAGAAGAGATGAGGGAAGGATATAGGGCCAAAAATATCTAAAAATAGTTTACAGGTGCAGGGCAACCGTCGCGATGGTGGTGTCACCGCTGTGGTGGTGAATATACAGAGCCGTTACAAAGTTTCTGCAGGTTGACCGTCGCGGCGATGACATGCTTTCTTGTTTTGGCTGTAACTTCTTCCTCTGAGCTCCAATTGAGGTGATTCAAAAACCTATGAAAAGCTAAGAAAAATATATACAACTTCCATGTTTTGAGTGTTTCCAAATTTGGATTGAATAATATTCAAAATTTACCTTAAATTTACAGCACCCGTATCGGCTTTGCAGGTTTGGTGACTGCTTAGGCGAAGAAGTAGGCGGTGGACTTGGAAATGTTTCTGCTGGGGTTTCTGCCTAGGCAGTGAGTTGTCAGTAGGCTTTTGTCATTCTTAGCATCTTCACTGCCTAGACGGAGGTCTGGATGCCTAAGCGGTGGGCTTCTTTCATATTTTTGCCTCCTTGCTTGTTTATCCACCGTAACTTCGACTCACCTTCGGTTCAATCTCATCGTTTTCACTCCAGTTTCCTATCTTTTTGCCCTACACACTTAATTTAATTTAAAAAGATAAAAACTAATTAAAACATAATAAAATACTATATAAACGCTCAAAAATCAACTAATTCAGTTTGGAAATACGTAGGTAGATCACACCTATCACTTGTCTCGACACCCTCCTCTCTCGCATGTCACTAGCCCTGGATTAGCGGGGACTGATTCTCTGGAATACAGGGGGAGAAGAACACCACCTGCCACTAGCCTCTAGGGTTGATTCTCTGGCATATAGGGGGTGAGGATCCATACCAGAAATCAGACCGCGTCATCCACTTTAAAGGACACGTGTCAAGGGAACAACCTCGTCACCATGATTGACCAATTAGAGAACAGAATTCCACTGGTGACCGCTAAATAAGCACTGTCACTTTCACCATAAGCGTACGGATCAAGTTTTAGTATAGTAGACCTTTCGGTTGAGTATCGTATCCACAGGGATTGGTTGAGATTACTATCGAGTACCGCGATTGTCATAACCTGACTTTATCTAAGCGACAAAAATGGAATATAATTAATACTAATACTAAACTAAAATACTAATTAAGTTAACTATATTATAAATACTAATTTGAGATTGTTTAGGGGAGTAGATTGCCTAGGGATTAACTCTATTTACTTAAATGCATTTAGTTTAGTTTTAGTTAACATTAACGGTGTTCGGCGTATCGGACAATCTCGGTTCGTAAACTTCCTCGCCTCCTCTCTCGAGTGTAAGACGGGGGAATACGCAACTTCGAATCAACGCCGAAGTCCCCCTCAATGTCTTAACAACTCTAAGAAGCGTGAGTCTTGCCCCAACGTCATTGATTGCACACAATCCAACTCTCTCCCAGGTTATTGGATCGTCATATTGTGTTTACCCATCGACAATCTCAATTCTAAAACTCCCCCGTCACCTCTCCCGAGTGTAAGATGAGGGAATATGTGACTTCGCATCAACGCCGAAGTCCCTCTGAACGTCTTAAAGACTCTAGGTCACGTGAGTCTTAACCTAACATCATCGATTGTCCACAATCGAAACCCCGACCAAGGTTATAGGATTGTGGCGTTTGTTTATTCTAGTCCGAATCCGAGGTTACCTCTTCCGAGAGTCAAACCCCGTATTCTCGATATGTAAATCTAAGCACGATAAAAAAACAATAAGGCACACACAATCAACATACGAAGAACAACCAAGAACGAAACATAAACTTAACCAAAACTACATTTTCATAAATAAAATATAAATTCCCATTTACAATCTATGTTTAACTTGTGGCTCTAACCGTATAAACAACAAAAACTGAGCTAATATTCTTAAAATCTAAAAAATGGAAGAAAATAAATAGAGAAGCGGAAAAACTTAGCCAATATCCGAAGATTTAGGGCTAAAACCATAATCCGATTGCTCCTCCTTCATCTTCCTCTTCGGGATTGAATGAGCACTCTCTTAAACTCTCTCTCTCTCTCTTTCTCTCTCTCTCTCTCTATTCTATCTAACCCTAGGAAGGCCCTAATGGCCAGAGAGAGCCCCAAAAATAAAAGGAGATGGGGTATTTATAGGCAAAATATCTAAAAAATATATATATTCTGCGCAGAGGCCTCCGCCTAGGCAGAGGAGTATGTCGGTTAGTGTTTCGCTGAGGCGATGGAGTAGGCGGTGGACTAGGAAAACAATCTGTTGGATTTTCGCCTAGGTGGTGGATTCTCCACCTAGGCAGTGGCCCATTAGTGGCCTTTGTTCTTTTCTCAGCATCTCCACCACCGCGGCGGTGGTCTGAACGCCGCGACGGTGGGCTTAGGTGCAAAATCTTACCATCTTGCTTATTTTTCCACTATTCTCCGACCGTTCTTGATATGAATGGATCGTTTACGCTCCGATTTCATACCTTTTCACCCCACCCACCTATTTTAATACAAAAAGAATAAAAACATATTATACCACATAAAAATAATTATAAATATACTCGAAAACTAATAAATTCGATTTGGAAATATAGGGTAATTTACACCTATCATCGGCCCTACCAGCCGTTTTTTATTTTGCATCTTTGCCCCCACAGGCTCTCCAGACAGAGGATCACCATAATCACTGTGATCACTAGATGGGAAGAACCTACAGTAACAGTACCCATGCATATCGCAAAGCTCACCGTGCTTGGGAGGTTGACTCTCACTCCCCTCCCGTCGAAAGGTAGGGATCAGAAGTGGCTGCAAGTCATGCAACAGCAACACCCAGGGGAGAAACAACATTGGAAAGATGTGTTGCCGAAATAGAGGAGACACTTATGCAGATACGAGGCCTTGAGGGTGTAGCTGGACTCCCTTCAAGTATAGAGTCTCATTTTGTTGATGATATAGTATTTGAGATGGTCCCCTATAGGTTTCCCAGTCCGCAAATAACCCCCTATGACGGGACTACTGACCCTAGTGATCATCTCTCTATTTTCATTACATTCACGAACATGCACATGGCATCCATAGCGATGAGGTGCAAGTCATTTCCCCTTACTCTCACTACAATGGCCATTACCTAGTCCCGAGAGTTGCCTCCAACTTCAATCTTCATGTTCACTCAACTGGAACAACTCTTCTTAGCTCAATTCGACTGTTCCCGGAAAAGGCCTAAAACGGCAACTCACCTTCTCACTTTCCAACAGGAAATCGCCGAAACCTTGGGAGATTTTGTTGCACGATTCCATAGGGAAAGTTTGAGTAGTGGTGACATTCTAGACGTTGTGGCTCTGAATGCCTTTATTGATGGATTGAGGCATCGGAGACTGTCTTACGATCTATGCCCTTATCTTACGCCAAATCTAGCTATTGCTCTTACTCAAAGTACTAGCTTCTATGAAATTGACCTCCAGGACGCTGTGAAGCAAAAATGAGAATGAAATCAGAAATGAAAGGGCCGACCAGAGGAAGGATCAAGCCGAGCACAAGGGTCACGAAGGATGCAGGCAGAGGGGTGCTTAGGCCCTCTTCTCGGGGATCGGAGACATCCTCCACCCCCAGGGAATTGCCCAAGGCTGACACCACTCATTGCATCCATAGCGACGATTTTTGCCAAAATTTGAAAAGATGATTCTTCCCGCCAGCTTCTCCCCCTAAAGGAAGACCCATGGGGAAAGCCGTTTCTAAATATTGTGAGTTCCACCGTGACCATAGTCACTTAATAAACGAATGCTTCCAACTCTAAGAAGAGACTGAGGCCCTCATAAAAAGGGGGTACCTTGGTCATTACGTCCATAAAGAGAATGTAGGCTCTGAAGAGAGCAGTCACCGAGATGAACGTAGGGGTCAGCCAAGAAGGGAAAACCGTGGCCGACCCCCACCAAGAAAAGAAACTAAGAAATTTGATAATGAGATGTGTATAGATGGTAAAATCAATGTGATCGATTGTAGCCTCGGCCTCGAAGGTGAGACCACATTTTCCCGGAAGAAGCACGACGGTAAAGCAAAGAGAAAACTCGAGAAGACATGTACGAGGTTAGCACAATTGATGCTACCTCACATAACGTCATCTCCTTCAGTAAAGCTGACCTCCGAGGGGTTCATACCCCTCATGATAATGCCTTGGTGATCTCAGCCCTAATCAACCACTATAAAGTTGGACGAATTCTGATTGATGGAGGAAGCTCCACAAATATCATTTTCAAATATATTTTTGACAAAATGAATGTGAGTTCAAGCTCCGTGAGACCCACCACTTCTCCCCCTTGTCGGATTTGGCAGGAAGGTGGTGAATTCCATGGGTTAGGCCTTTCTTCCCTTCACTATTGGTATTATGCCTACCTCGGCCACGTTTGGGTTAAATTCCTCATCATGGACCGACCTTCTCCTTACAACGCAATCGTTGGGTAACCCACCTTGGCAGCGTTAAAAGCTGTATCCTCTCTTTACCATCAATCTATGAAGTTCCCTACAGAAAGGGGGTGGGAGAGGTAAGAGGAGACTAAGAATCCGCTAGGTGCTAGAAGGGCACTTAAGAAAAATGAAATAACAATTAACGACCAGGACCGGGAACAGTGAAGTTGAGCTCATGGCCCTGTTTGATCCTAGAACCGTGCCTATCGATGATCCTCGAGATGAAGAACCCCATCTACGGACTCATGAAGACCTAATAGAAGTACCTATTCACCCCATTATTTAGGGGAGAACTATCCGAATTGGTACCAAACTCAGCACGCCACAACAAGAAGAGTTAACCAATCTCCTCAGAAAAAATTATGATATGTTTGCTTGGTCCCACAACGAGCTTTCCAGGATTGATCCAAGCATCGCTATGCATCATCTCCATGCTAATCCCCACCATTCCCCTGTGAGATAAAAAAGAAAAAAATTCCACCCGGAGCGTCAAAAGCTCATTGAACAAGAAATGGATTAGTTAGTGAAATCTATCGTGGTGGAAGAGGTGGAATTCCCTGATTGGCTATCCAACGTCGTTCTCGTGCCTAAAACTGGAAACAAATGGCATCTTTGCATGGAATTTAAAGATCTCAATAACGCACGCCCCAAAGATTTCTTCCATTTACCAAGAATAGACTTGGTTATAGATGCAACGGCGGGGCACAAACTCTTGAGTTTCTTGGATGCTTACGCTAGATATAACTAAATTCCCATGTTTTCTCTCGACAAGAGAAATACCTCGTTCATTACGAACAGAGGCACCTACTGTTATAAGGTTATGCCCTTCGACCTTCACAATGCTGGGGCTACCTACCAAAGGCTCATCAACAAAATGTTCAAGGAATAAATTGGCTCGATGAAGGAAGTTTACATTGACGATATGCTCATAAGGAGCACTAAAGCATGTGATCACATCAGCCATCTCCAAAGTTTCGACAAGCTCCAAACTCATCGTATGAAACTGAACTCCACCAAGTGTATTTTTGGGGTTTCAGTAGGAAAGTTTTTAGGCTACATGGTGTCCCAGAAAGGCATTGAAGCCAATTTAGATCAACTCAATGCCATTCTCAGAATGGTCTCTCTACGGATGAAGAAGGAAGTTCAAATGCTTACAAGGAGGCTGGTTGCCTTGAACTACTTCAACTCACGATCTTCAGAAAAATGCCTTCCATTCTTTAAGGTTTGAGGAGAAACAAGACATTCGAGTGGACGGAGGAATGTGAGGCCACCATCCAAGGGATTAAGACATATCTCTCATCGGCGCCGCTGCTAAGTACCCTCAAGAACGGAGAAGAATTGTTTATGTACATTGCTGCCTCGAATACTGCAGTCAGCACGACACTGATCTGAGAATTAGACGGGATACAAATGTCCTTATGCTCTGCGAGTCGAGTGTTAACTGATGCCGAGATGAGATATCAATGGTTTGAGAAGCTGGCCTATGCCCTTCTCATCGCATCAAGAAACTTGAGGCAATATTTTCAAGCCAATGTGATCGTCGTACTCACTGATCAACCTTTGCCGCAAGTTCTTCACTCACCCGGTGTTTCTAGGTGGCTCATGAAGTACAGCCTTGAACTTGGCCAAGTTCACATTGAATACCGGCGTAGGACAACCATTAAAGGACAGGTCTAGATTGACTTCATCGCCAAGATGACTTTACCAGAAAAGCCCATCTCGAAGGACCATAACCTTGCCCAGCAAGATGTCCATTTTGGCTGGATAGAGGCGTCGGTCCCAGAACGGGCACTTTCCTATCCTAGAATCAGTGAAGATCTCAATCTAAACAAATGGCAGTTATTCACGGATAGTTCTTCCAACGTGGGGGGATGTGGGGCCAGAATGGTCCTAGTAGCCCCAGATCGAGAAGAAATTGAATACTCACTCTGATTGGGATTCAGAGCTACCAACAATGAAACAGAGTATGAAGCTCTTCTCGTCGGGCTCAGATTAGCAAGAGAATTCCACATAAAAAATCTGCAAGTCTTTTGTGATTCGCAATTGGTTGTAAACCAGGTAAATTATGAATACGCAGCCAAAGATCAAAGTATGACTACATATCTTGGGAAGGCAAAGGCACTTATGGAAAATTTCAAAAAAATATAAGTATGCCAAATCCCCCGAGAAGAAAATCGACATGCCTACGCTTTGACCAATTTGGCCTCCGCCTTGGAAATCACTTTAAAGATAAGCATTACCATTAAATATTTGGAGGAGCCAAGCACAGAAGTTTCTGATCAAGTAACCACCATATGCGCTCTCTCCGATATGTCAACTTGGATGGATCTGATAAAAGAATACCTCTTGAAAGGCACACTCCTCTCTAATCGAGCAGAGGCCAGGCGAATGCGATATAGGGCATCGAGGTACACCATCATTGATGGGGTGCTTTATTGACAATCCTTCTCTGGCCCATACTCTTGTTGCCTAAGATTGAAAGAGTCTAACTATGTGATGAGCAAGATCCAAGAAGGGATGTGTGGCAACCACTCAAGAGGAAAGTTCATGGTTTACAAACTTATTAGACATAGATACTTCTGGCCGGACATGTGCAAGGATTGCATGGAATTCGTCAAAAAATATGATAAATGTTAAAGGTTTGCCTTCAATTCCCAGCTACCTCCAACTATTATCATCCCCATGATGAGTCCTTAGCCCTTTGCCCAGTGGGGCATCGATCTTCTCGGATCATTTCATCAAGGGACCGGGTACAGAAAATTTCTCGTTGTCACAATTGACTATTTTACGAAATGGGTAGAAGTCAAGCCACCTGCGCAGATCACCAAGGAAAGAATCAGAGATTTCATATGGGAAAGTATTGTGTGCCACTTCGGAATACCCAAGGCCATTGTCTCTAACAACGGGAAGTAATTCGACAATAATCACTTCGCAGAATTTTGCGTCAAGCTGGGGATTCAAACCCACTTCGCATCTCCAGGATATCCCCAAGCCAACGGACAAGTGAAAGTTACCAACCACACAATTCTCCTTAGACTCAAGACCAAATTAGACAAATCAAAAATAAGGTAGGTTAAAGATATGTGCCCCGTTCTCTGGGTATACCATACTACCGCAAGGACCCCTATAGGGAAAACCAATTTCGCAATGACTTTCGGATCAGAAGCAGTGATTGTTGATCCTAAGATTTTGATGGACAATTAAATGTTGATGTTTTAGGTGTAACTAATGATTTTATTGAGTATTTCAGTTTATTAGTTCCAGTGATAAAAATGATCATGAAGATAATATGACAATGCTAAAAATGGTGACAAAGATGATAGAAAATTAAGAGTTTGAAAAAATTAAAGAACTTAGAGAAAATAACTCAGGTTAAATTTCAACTCTTAATGTATCCCGGTTAGGATCACACACGACACAAAATATTTTTCAAAATTATCTGTGTTTTTATAGGTTCCTAATTTAGTTAAATTATTTGCTCCTATGTGTAATTGAAAACAAAATAAAGATAATTGATTAATATTGAATTTATGATTTTAGTGGAGCTAACCGAGAAAATAAATCCGTTAAAGGGGTGAAAACATCAAAGAAAATGAATTAAAATTGAATTAAGGAGAGGATTCTAGCATTGATCAGTTGACTTGTAGGTCGACTTATGAAAGATAAGTGAAGTTGTTGAATCTCTCGATTGACAGGTAGGTCAACCTGAGCTTAAATGGTGAACTCTCTGAATCGGTCGGTTGACAGGTAGATTGACCTATGGCCAAAAGAAGAAGTCTCTGAATCTTCCAATCGACAGATGAGTCGATTTGTGTAACTCTCTAAATCGTCCGGTCGACATATAAAGTATGGGTGGTCGACTGATGGGCGAAGGATTTTTAGCTTGGCTATATCCTGAATCGGGTGGTCAACAGACGGGCCTTGGTCGATCGACAAATGGATCTGCTTCAGGTTTAGAGGATTTCGAGGATTTCAAGGATTCTGATCAAACAGTAGCCGTTACTAGCCGTTTATGGTTAAGATATGCGAGATATCTTAGGGATCTGATATACTTTGAGCTATTTAATTAATATTTAAACATCCTTATAGATATAATTTAAGTATATTTTTATATTTCTCAATTTGGTACATGAAATTCTTTTTATCTTATCTAATTGAGTTTGAGTAAAAGTTTGAGGGACTAAATTGAATGTTTTAAAGATATATTTAAGTGAATTATACCAGGAATGAATCATTATGATATAGAGGGTCTATTGGTGTAATTAAATGTCATGATTTATGGGAACTAACCGTTGGAGGGCTTGTTTTATTCCCTTATAAGTAAACCTGCGTTTTTGAGGTTTTAATTAATGAAGATAATCCCAATCATTCTGAGTTATTTAGCTCTCGTGCTTTCTAAGAGTAATCATACTGAGTGCATTGTGAGATCTTTTTTGAGATTTGTTCTTAAGAAACATTTGTTGTAGATTATTGCTACTACCGATCTGAAGTGTCATTACTATTCAAATCATTATTCTTTTGGTGGAATCCTGGTGAGATCATTCCAAATTACTTACTATTAATTGTTACTTGATTCTATAATTTATTATTTGGAATTTGATCTTTGAAATTGTTTTTTGGATTTTTTTATTGAAAATTATTTTTTGAAACAATTTCTTGAGAAAATCTGATTACGTGCTTAACTGCTTGCTACCCATCTTTATTTAAAATCAGATTTTGAAATTCTTACTTTTCTATCACCAGTATCGGGACATTAATTGAGTTTGAATTTATCTGGGGTGGTAGAAGCTCCGAGTGAAAAAATCACTTATCAATTGTTTGTAATTGACGAGTTGAGTGTCGGATTAGATACTACTGGGAGTGTCTAATTAAGGGTACCTGGTTTCAATCTCTTCCAATAAAGAGATTGAGGTTTTGATCTTTGTCTAGAGGATAAAAGATTAGATTTTAATTCTTCCTTTATAGAATTGTGAGTGAATTGTAACGGTTCAATCCTTACCGAGTAAAAGGATATTTGGAGCGTGTTTGTGTGAGGTTTAATTTTTAAGCCTAAGGTATAAAAAGAATTAGGTCGTGATTCTCCATGTAATAGAATTAAGTTAATCTTCTGCCTGGTAAAAAGATAGAGGTTATTCCTTAACCTGTGAAAAAGAATTGTAAATGTTAATTCTGAGCCTGCGAAAAAAATTATTGTGAGGATTTGGTTCCTACCTTTAAAAGGATCTGGAGTTTAGTGGGTGTGACTCTCCGTGGAGCTCGAGGGACTGGATTAGCCGAGAGTAACTTGGTGAACCAATATAAATTTCTGTGTGCTGCATTATTTATATTGTTTATATGTTGTTGTTTGGGTGTGCACCTAGTTGATAACATATATTAGCTGCTATAAAGATAATAATTAATTTTAGGATAAAATTAATTGTTTGATTTTTGAAGTTTTATATTTTGATAATTTTTAATACTACTCAATTCACCCCCCTCTTGGATAGTTCACTAGGCCAACAGTGATCCCTACCGAGATCGGTGTGCCCTCTTCCCGGACAACAATGATCTTTAGTTCGGATGAAAACGACATCTCTTTAGCTCTTAACCTTAATCTCCTTGAAGAAAGAAGGGAACGTGCCTGTGTTTGACAAGCAACTTATCAACAAACGGTAGCCAAGTATTACGATGGCAGGGTCCGTCCTAGGTCATTCGACATTGGAGACCTTGTTCTCCGAAAAGTAACCCTGGCTACCAAGGATTCAATTGCAGGCAAGTTTGCCCCATCCTGTGAGGGACCATATCATGTCACTCGTATTACCCGTCCTGGCACTTATAATTAGAAATAGAAAAGGGTGTCCCCTTAAGGCACCCTTGTAATGCAAAACACTTGAAACGCTACTACACCGGAGAGGAAGCTCCCATGAACTTGTAAAAATTTTCACCTTTTAAAGCTTGTAAAGAACCTACTTATGAATGGAAGAAATGTTTTGATCAATCATTGCTTTATTCTACAAGTTTTGTTGGTTGTGGTAAAGTGTAGCCCCCATCCCATCTCGAATTAGGATGAGCAACACTCCCTATAAATCTCTAATATGCATACATACTGGGATGAGCAACCCTCCGTCCCACCTAGGACAAAGATATGCCACCCCTAGCTCTTTGTTAAAACAAAATGGCATCCCAACGCCCAGAGTCAGGGGTAATCTCCATAAAGAAACCCATCCCAGCGCACTGCGTCAGGGGTGTAACCAGACTCTCTCCACAAGTCGGTAGTGTTCGCCCAAGGATTGATAGCTATCATCTTACAATAGCGTTGCACTGATCAGGTCTGAGGACCTACAGGTAAGCATCTCACTCTTAACAGCTGAGTTAATCTCAGGCGACACAAAAGGAGGATGCCCTTGGCCGGATAATTTGGGATAACCTGAAAAGTCTCAAGGATGAGCCTCACTAAGGAGAACCCACCTGTGACCGGCCACAAGGGGCCAACCTGAGGTCACCCTCCTAGGGACTGCGAGGGCCAGATTCTATACATGTACCACCCCGGGAATATAACCTACCACCCGAGCTTTGCTCGGATGCTATACTGGGGGGTAGGGAGGTTATGAATATGGTGAAACAGTATAAAAAAATGCCTTTCCCAAGAAGGAGAAGCATGATCTCGTCTCTACAGTTCAGTCCGAGAAAGGGAGCGTGATTTCTTCTAGGTCGTTTGTTCGAGAAGAGGCGTAAAAACAAATGGCAGAGGCTTGAATTTTTTTCAAGCAAAAATTGCACAAGTGTTGTGGATTGTCCGCCCAAAGCATAACACTGCTGAGATCAGGAAGAGAGTGAAAAGGACGTCCAATTGGCTAAGAATGGGACCTAATGGTAAAAAAAACAAAAAAACAAAAATGTCCTAAGTCTTCAAGCATGATCGAGCAGGGGCTTAGGCCCTTCTCCGAGATAAGTTCAAGCAATTCCCCAAGTAAGAACCTAACCCTATGTTCTCGTAATTTCCTAAGTTCAGGCATCTCCCCATCTCGGTGTTTCCAAGATAATAGTGAGAGTAAAACTCCACCACCGGGAAGAGGAACCGTTTCTACTTCTAAGCAAGTAACTCTCCTAGGATAGACAAGAAAAAAAACAATCAAAGGCATATTCACAAATTCAAAAGAAGTAAGGAAGGTTATGCAAAAAATCACAAGTGTTCAGAATCTTATGGAAATAAGGAAATATATGTTCATTCATTCAATATTCATTACATACCCAAGAGCCCCAAAGCCCATAACAAAAAAAGATCTTTTTCAAGGCAAGGGAGGCTGAGGCGCCAAAAAGTACAAGCAAAAAAAAAACCACAAAAACAAGATAAGTTCAAGTTTTTGGTTGATTCAAGACTAAGGGGTTGGGACTGGGCTTTGTTCCTGGCCAATAAGGGATGGATCAGCTTTGCTTCCACCGGTGGGGGCTTTATCATGTCCGGCCTCAATGTTCCCTGGTACAATATCCATTTCGTTCAGGCCGGCGTTTACTGCCCCCATCTCGGTTTCAACATTTCCCTTGTTAGTTCCGGTATCCCCCATCTCGGCACCAACTTCTACCATCACGGCATCTCCACTTCTTTCTCTAATTGAAATATTCCCCATCTCGAGGTTGGTACCTTCTTCAACATTAGAATAATCCATACCAATGTCGTCCGCCGAGAAGTCTAGATATTGGCGACGCAAATTACGGATCGTGTACCTATGTCCACTTTCCACCATTTCACTATCCATGAGTGTTTTCACTTGAATATAGTTTGGAGACTTCTTCCAATCGCTTATAGCATCCTTCTTGTCTCTGACAATGGAGGCGTCGTGCTCCTTCTGCATCTCCTTCATTCTCTCCCTAATGGCGGCGAGGTCAACCTCAAGCTTGCCATAACGGGACTCAATGGTCGTTTTCTTCTCGACCAGCTCTACCTTCTCCTCGACCAGCTTCGTCTTCTCCCTGGTTACTTTTTTCACCTCTGCCTTAGCATTTTCCTCGTTGGCCATTATTATTTTGCTCATCTCGTGCCACCGTTTTGCCTGGTCCACATGTTGTCTACGCTCTTTTTTGAGGTTTCTACATTCTTCTTCTAGTTTCAGCTCTCTCTTAAAGGCAGCAGTGAGGCGTACAGACAAGGAGGAGATCCTGAATAACACCTGCGGGACATAAAAAAAATGGGTCATATCACTGCCCGAGAACAAATTGCTGTAAAAAAATCCAGATAACTCTCGGTATTAGTCTTACCAACATCGCGTCTCTCTGCAACTTGGCAAGGGTCTGGGCATCTGTCTCGGCATTTATTCGTTCTTGGTTTCTGGGGGGAATGATATGGTTGATATAGGCGAACAACATCTCTGGGTACTCAAGGGCTCCTTGCTCAAGAAGGAGGCTTGTATCCAAGACTAGGGATGGTTCAGAAGTGGGGACTTTGCTCGGCTAGGGAGCTCTAGAAGCCCCCTCAGCCCTTACCTTTGCTCCTTCAACTACTAACCGCCCGGCTTTCCTCTTTCCTCTCTCTTGACTTGCTCCATCACTGCCCTTCTCGGAAGAGGGCGTAGCGGCCTGTTCAGGTTGCAGCAGCGTCTTCTTCCCGGCGGCAGCTTTGGCCTCCCGTTATTACTGCTCTCTCCTAGTTATTCTTCTCGATACGTCCTCCGCCCCCATAGGGGCCTCTCCAACAAAGCTCATTTTGTAAGTCTCTTCTCTCTTCTTGGTAGTTCCCACCTGAGGAACATCTGCTTGAGGACAAGAGAGTTGTCTCTTCTCAACCGCGACCTTTGCAACCCTTTCCCTTAATAGCATGTTCAACGCTATCTTGTCCATCTCTGCCAAAAAAAATAAAAAAAGTTGGTTGAGTGGAAAGCGAGGAAAGCGATTAAAGATTCAAAAAATCGACAACTCTCGAGACGGGGGAACCTTATCGTTCTTCGCGCTCTTTTCGATATCTGGTATTGGTAGACTCGGAGAGCAGTAGAAGCAGCGATAATACAATATCGAATCTAGCAACTCATTGACGTTTTTGTACTCCGTTTCCCACATAACTCTTCTTCGTTATTTGATCAACGCATTTGGTCAGACCCTCTTTCCACTCACATTTTCTGAGACTGTTCCAAGAAACAAAACAGAATGAAGGAAAAAACAATCAAAATATTAAAAAATGACTGTGCAATCGGCGAATCACTCACAAATGAAGATATTCTCACCTACAGCACCCCATTCCCTGGGAATGGGGTTGACTCATTCGTCATTGGGACCGAACTTCCATCCTATTCTTCTCAAAAAGAAATATTGGGGCTTCCAGTTCTTCACTGATTCCTCAAGACCAAAGAGAAACTACCTCTGAGAAACAACATAACACCACCATTTCCCGGAGGGCATGGACTTGGGAAAAAAGAAAGACTTAAACAAATCTAAAGATAACTCCAGTTCCTCAGCCTTGAAAATGATAAACAAAGCCATAAAGGCCTGAATGCAATTGGGAGCAAGTTGTGATGGACACAGCTTGTACTCCGCGCATAAAGCCTGAATCCAATGATAGATCAAAAATCGTAGACCTCCACGTAAATGCTCCGTGTATACCGTAATGAAACCCTCGGGAGAGGTGCAAGCCCTATACTTAGGACGAGGGAGACGAGTCTCCACCCTTTCTGGGATGGAATATTTGCTCTAGGCATCCCAGATTTTCTTCTCCGTCATCGTTGTTTCAATCCCCCAGACAGGACTTTCTCCTGGAATAGCCTCCTCCCATGTTCCGGCCACGTCCTCTAGGCATGGGGTCTCCTCTATGGTAGGGCTTCTGTTAGACCCAATACCATCGTCACCGTCACGACAGGAAGGCAAAGCGAATTGAGGATCTATCTGTCGAAGATGAGGGATATTTAGGGCCTGCCCAGAGGTAGCAGACCCCGACACCAACTAAGAAGCAAAAGAAGAAGAAGAAAAAGACATTTTGAAGAAGACGAGGTTACTTGCTGACAAGGGTGGTGCTCCAAAAGTCGCAAAAGTGTGAAAGAAGGGTTCAGGGTGCCTCCTTTATATCGGAAGGAGCTTGTCTACTCCAACCGTCACGCCTAACAACGCCATAAAGGCGCCTGGGAATGGTATACCATTCAGAGGCCATACAACCACATGTCCTCTTCCAAACGGTTGGGCAGGCAACACGTATGGGCGCATTAAAAAGACACCACTAAAGAGGCGCCACTGGAGTGGCACAAATGCAATGGGACGCACGCATGACTATTCACAGCCTTCTCGTTAATCTAGGGTGGGCCATTCATTATTATTTTTGGGCTGTCCATTTGTATTCCCAAGCCTTCTTTCCGATCCTTGGGCTGACCGTTCCCATTCTGGAATTGTCCATCTTCTTCTCAAAAAGAAGGCCTGACCCCCATACAACGCCCCTTGAAGGCCAAAAAAGGTCACTAATACCTCAAAAAACTTTGTTAGAAGCAACAAAACTCCGAAAGAGGCTCATGATAGCGTCCCCAGTCTTTCAAATTTCTTCTTAACACTAGGGACTGGGGGCTATTGGTAAGTGTAAAAATGGTCACTCCAACGCAACCAATTGAAGACCGCCACGTGTCTACAACTCTCTACAAAGGTCAAATCACATCGAAGACTAAGTATGAAAATTTCACCGAATAGAAGAATATCCCCATTCACTCTAACCGGCCCAGAAAGCCTCAATACTCTCCAGGAAGAGCCCACAATCCATCGCCGGGATGGGGAACTCTTTCTCATCTCGGCGTTCTCCATCGCAACATTACTCACCTCCTAAATCCATCCCTTATAGCTCCTTGAGTAAATCCCCCCTTCCTGTCTCTGGCTATCCGAAAAGGGCAGGGTAGGAAGCTCCATATACTTTCCTTTCCCATTTTTGGTTATTCGGGAAGGGCAAAAATCAAGCTTTTCATCCAGGCTACAGCAAGGTTGTGTCTTTCTCAGTTTATAAGTTAACTCAATTCCCCATCTACAAATATCTCCTAAGTATCCCAAAATATCTTCAAATATCTCCACGGCTCTCTTCCCCAATCCAAAATATCACTAAATATCCTACAATATAGTCAAGACAAGAGCCCCTTGGCACCTTCTCATTAGTTGGAAGTTAAGATGACGCATTGATATGACTTTGAGGAAACACTAATCTATTCCTTGCCTATAAAAAGGAGGGCATACAATTGCCCAAAGGTAGATGAATTTTGCTCACTCTTCTTGGCAATTACTCTATAAACTCTTCCCACCATACATTGATTCTCACGTCGGAGGAGACACGTCGTGTCGCGACCTAGTTTCTCAGGGTTGGACTATGGTTTCTCTTATAGAGAATTCCTAAAGCTAAAACCAACTCGTCAACTTCCAAATCTACAATATTCAGTAAATTTTATAGTAATGGCAATAATTTCAGTTGCCAATCTTACGACAGTAAGTATTATATATAATAATCACCATTTATTTATGACCACAAAATCAATCATCTATTTTCTAAATAATTTAATCCACTCATTTTCTACACAACAGCGACCAATTTAAAAGTCTCGAGTTTATAATTTAAATCCCAATTTTCAACATTTTATTAACTCGGATTATCCTATCATTGTTTTATGAAAACCAACTATTTAATATATTACAACAATTGCGACAATCATAATTACCATTTTTGTCGATTACAACAATAAATAATAATTACAATTATTACATCCCAAAATTTCAAATAAATTTATCTCTTCTTACGTTTCGTCCCAGCCGACACTACAATCCAAATACTGTGGGGTTGTGAGCTAACGCTCAGTAGAACTCCAACCCTTCTAATACGTACATTTAATTTATATAACACATAAACCACGTAAGCATGCTCGTCACATAAATCTAACACATAAACCACATTTACATGCTCGTCACATAAATCCCGCATCGTCCAAATCATTTTATATAATTTGACAAGTAAGATTTCCACAACGATATACCAAATAATATCATAATCACCCATGAGACAATTAAATATATATATTAGGAGAGTTCGAAATTCTATCTTTCTCGGATTTTTCACCGATCCGCGAGATGAGTTTTAGGTTTAGTGGGATGCTTCGTGTAATTTCTCATTTTTCCTATTTCTTTTTCTTTCTCTTCTTTTCTCGCTTTTTCTTCCTTGTTTTTATTTGCTGCGTTTGCATTTACCAACCGGTACCGCTGCGGCGAAAGATCCACCTTCGGGCGAACTCCCTTTTTGTTTTCTGTTTTGGCTTGCTAACCCGCCACCGCCTCGATGAGATTTCCACCGCCTAGGCGACGCGTCACCGCCTGCTCCTCTGTTTTTCTGCTTCTGAACTTATCGTCTCTCTCTCTCTCTCTCTCGCGACAACACACCCACTGACCAAAACACCACGCACACACACCCAGCAGCAATGGTGGATCAAACCCCCCCCCCCCACACACAAAATCGAAACACATCGGCGAGATTTCCACCGCCTAGGCGACGCTTCACCGCCTGTTCCTCTGTTTTTCTACTTCTGAACCTGTCGTTTCTCTCTCTCTCTCTCTCGACAACACACCCACTGACCAAAACACCACGCACACACACCCAGCAGCAACGGTAGATCAAAACCCCCCCACACAAAATCGAAACACACACACCACTGCCGACACGAGTCACACACACCCACTACTCTCTCTCTCTCTCTCTAACTTACCACCAGCGAACTCCGGCAACACCCACACAACCAAACCGAGAAATATGCCCACATACACACTATCATAACACACACAACACACACACATGGCAACACCAAACAAAAACAGAGAACACACACATACACCTGCATTGTACCATCGACACACACACTCAGTCCATGATCACCCACACACACACTGATCACACACATACACGCAGCATACACAACATATAGTAGGCACACACACAACCAACATCTCTCTCTCTAACTTTCACTTACCGCCAACTAAACTAACCGACGGCGACACACAATCACACACACCACCGGACTGAACAACACACACATACATAACCGAACTGATCAGCACACACAAAACCATCGGGAACACACTCACACAGTCGACAGAAAAATAGAGCACACACATCCACACCTAAACCGCTAAAAAATCAAACAACACCCACACACGTCGACACACCGAACACATACCACCACCAACGCCGTCGATCACCCACTAACCAAACTCACCACATACACCCTTGCCGGACGACCCCCACACACTAGCCGACCTACTGATTTTCGTTAACCAACACACACACTGATCACACAGATACACACTTCGCTACCTAGCCCCTGAAACACAACTGCCCACCGTCGGCGAATCCTACATGGTCGACAACAGAACAGCCCACCGGCGGACCTCTCTCTCTCTTCCTTCCTCTCGTCGCTTCTCGGTTCTTCTCCCTTCTCTCTATTCCCCTCCGTATATATCTATCTATATATATAAAATATATATGTATATATATTGATGTGTGTGTGTGATCAAATAGCCGGCCAAATGGCCGTTTTTCCACCCTCCGTTTCCTTCACTGACTCTCTCTCTATATATATAATATTTAATTTACACCAAGCCCCCTTTTATTTTAGGTTAAGTATTAATTAGACCAATTCTAATTTTAATGTTTTTAAAATTACAAATTTACCCCTCAAATTTTTAATTAAACAATAAATAACATCATTCACTCCATTATTTTCAAATGCGCTCAAATGCGACTCAAATTGTACGTATAAGAAAAATCAGGGTCTTATACACCGGGACCATCCCGGCAAGTCCTTTGTGCAGGTTTCAAGGTACTTATCTTCTCGGAACTGCTCAATTTCAAGCGTTGGTTTATTTTTCCAAGGATCACAAGGTGTTTTGGTCCTCCCCTTCTCGGCCCAGAAGGTTTTTGGATTCTTTCCAATACAGACCCTCTCTCGGTTAGAGACCTCTCCACGGATTAGAAGTTACACGGATTGAATATCTCCACTCCAGACCTTTCCAACTCATCTAAGGCTAACCGGATTATACAGTTAGAGTCAACCAAAATTTGACATCAACACAACTCATATAAGTTTATTGTGAACTTATGTAAATAAAATAAAAAGGTAGAAAGTGACACACAAAGAAACTCCATGTGGTATATAATATAATTAAAAAAGATATGACGAATAAACAAAAAAAATTATTATTGGTTGAGTAAGTAAAATCCACCTCTGGATTTTTGTATTTTTTTAAAAGGTGATTTTTGGTTTTTGCAAATCAATAGTTGAGATCAAGTCTGGGAAAAAAATGTGTGGCGTAAGATCTAAATGTATTGATACATACGTAAGATCGGAATGTATTGATACATCCAAATCAAGCCCGAAAAAAAAATGTGTGGCGTAAGATCTGAATGTATTGATACATCCAAAACAAGAAATGTATTATTCTTCAGTCTTAGAGCATCTCCAAGAGTTGTGTCATCTGTTGTGCCATCCCAAAAATGACATTTTTTAAGCCAAAAATTAGCTTCAAGATCTGTGCTATTTGGCACAGCGACCATTGGAGTAGCAATGACTACTCCAACGATCTGAAATTTCAAAATCAAAATCAAAACCCCAATTTGAAAAGAAAAAAAAAAAAGTAACAGTCTATAAATTAATAATGTAGGAACAAGCAAATGAAAATCAAACCAAACAGATCGAGAAGCATCGCAAGCATCCCTCGCAAGTCTGAATCGCAAGCCTCCATCGCAAGCCTCCACTGCAGTTCGCCGAACCAAATCTATCGCAAGCGTCCACCGCACAACCATCGCAAACCAGATCGTGAAGTTGTCTCCGCAAACCACAACTATCGCAAACCAGATTCAGAAGCATCGCAATTATCGCAACCGTCACAAACCAGATCGAGAGGCATCACAACCGTCGCAAACCCCCATCTCCGCAAGCTACCGTCGCAGTCGACGGTCGATCTTCTCTCTCTCTCTCTGTGTGTGTGTGTGTGTGTATTTTGATTGATTTGTGAGAATTAGGGCAAATACATATCACATATATGCATAAGGGGTTGTGGATCAAAAAAAAAGGGGGGGGGGGGGTTGTGGTTTGGATTAACACTTGGGTTAAGTTAATTTAGATTATGGGCTAGGCTAATCACATTTGACTGGATTAGAGAATGGGCTATGTTAATTTAATTTGGAGAATGGGCTGTGGACTGGGCTAATAAAAAAAAAATCATTCATTTGTTTATGTTAATTTAATTTATGTTGAATTGATTAATTTGTTTAATTATTTTTTCTATGTTTAATTGATTAATGTTTGTGTTTTTTTCCATGTTTAGCTGTTATTTATCCGATTTATTTATGTTAATTTAATATATGCAGATGGGTTCTGAACCAAATCATTATTACACTAGTCTTTTTTTAGATGATTTTTCTGAATAACAACCCGAAATTGAACCAATCCCCCACAATGAAAATACAGCGAGATCAACGACTAGAAAGACACAAAGAGCAAAAAATTTCAATCCTATCGAAGATATTCTTATTGTTTCTGGTTGGCTGAATACAAGCAAAAATCCGATCCCTGGTAGTGGTCAACAACACAATGTGTTTTGGAAGAGAATACATGAATACTTCAACATGAATGGAGGAGCTGAATTTGGGCGAAGTCAAGCATCTGTTATGAGCCGATTGCAAGATATTAATAAACAATGTGCTAAATTTATTGGATATCATAGTTTGATTCAAAGAACTTATCAAAGCGGTCATACTGACCAAAGCAGGATAATACATTTTGGATATAAATAATAAATTTCGAAATTATGTTTTAAAATTTTAATATTATTTTTGTGTTTTTGTAGCTTCTTAAAGCAAAAAAGTTGTATATTGCAGAATCCAACAAAAAAATCATGTACGAGTATTGTTGGGAAATACTGAAAAGTGAACGCAAATGGATTGATCTCCTATCAAGTGATAGCAAAAAGCGAAAAAGTTACTCAAGTTCAAGTCATGCTACATCTCTTGCTGCAAGTCCAGATTGTGTTAATTAGGAGATGATCATGAAATTAGAATAACCTAATAAAGGCCTCTAGGCAGAAAAGCCTCCAAGAAACAAGTCAAAGGTAAAAAATCAATGGACGCTACGGATGTTTTAAATAAATTTCGAGAAGATAAGTTGAAAATGGAAAATAGTAGAGCTGAACGAGCTCGTGAGACACTAGATCTACATGCCCAGCAGTTACGACAACATGCCGTTCAGTTAGAACTTGAAAAAGAAAAACTAGAAATGGAGAAAAGAGTTGAACGCAATCGTATAATAAAAATCGATACTTGTATCTTGGATCCCGTCTTTGCTCAGTATTATGATAGTCTAAAAATGGAAATCATTAGAGAGATGGGTTTGAATTTGTAAGGTATTTTTTATTTTGAAGAATGTAGTTATGCAGTCTATATGCTAGTCATATACTTTGAACCAAAATTTTAGATTTTGCGGTAAAATTAAAATCGAAAATTTAATTTTTGCGTTTTAGTTTAAAACAAAAAATTATATCCTTTGGTGTTCAAAAATTTTTAGATTTGACGGCAAAATTAAAATTGAAAATTTTAATTTTTGTGTTTTAGTTAATTATACCTTTCGGTGGATTAATTAAAAATTAAAATTTTAATTGATTTTAATTTTTACGCTTTAATTTAAAACTAAAAACTAATGTTTAGTGGTTAAATTGAAATTTGTAAATTCAATTAAATTAATATGTTAATTTTAGTTTTTAATTAAAAAAATGGCACACTCAAATAGCACATCTCTTGGAGTGTTTTTTTTTTTTTTTTTTTTTTGTAGAGTGCCATTTGTGCTTTTAGTGTGCCATTTGGACAAATGGCACACCAAATTTTAGCACATCTCTTGGAGATGCTCTTATACAAACAAGATAAATAAATGGTAAAAATAGAGAAAATGCTATTGGCAATTCAAAAAAATACTCGAGACACTCCCCAATTATACAACTTCTGCGGAAAAGGAAAAAAAAAAGAAAAAAAAAAAAAGCAAACCCAAAATTGATGCTGGTTTGGACAGAGTATAGTCTCCAAAAAAAAGGAGGGGGGGGGGGGGGGAGGGGGGGGGGGGGGGGGGGGGGAACCATGTGGAATATGATTTGTACCTAATCCTAAAACAATGTGGAATATGATTTGCATAATGAGCAAGTAAAGCCAGGTGCTTGGCGTACAGCATGAAAATTAGAATTTTTATGGAGTTAATTTCCGTAGCTTCATTAGAGTATTCTACTTTTAAAAAATAATAAAATAAATATTAAATAAACAAAAAATTATACAATAAGATGTGTGCTTACGCGCACCTCAACTATCATCTCCTCAAACAATCTTGAAAGTGCATTCCTCCACATTGACTCGTGCATTCAGGATTATATTTAAGATTTAATTTTTAAAATACTTTCAAAGAAAGTCGAATCTGAATTGACAAGAAAATGGAGTACCCTCAGCCCATCACCCCATCACGAGGATATCACATTGGAAATTAACAATCCAATTTAGGCCATTTAGTTGTCTAAATTGTTTTATTTTATGAATTAATTTGTATAATTTTTTTTTATTTTTTTTTATGATTTAATTACATTTATATACTCTTTATTTGGGGGAAAAAAACATATAATTATTTTAATTTAATTCAAAAGTTATATTCCACTCATTACAAGAGAAAACAAAACTAAAATGGTTAACTAATTAAAGTACTTTTAAGTCTTACAACCGATCACTAAACTACAACTAGAGGTAATAATAGTTAAGAATTTTCTCTCAAAACTCCTAATTCTAAAAAAAAAAAAAAAAAAAAGACTTTCCATTTATCAATTATCCTCCTCTATTTTATTTTTTCAGGTTTGGCAGTCAATTTCTTTAAAATAGTCTGAAACGAACCTGATAAAATTTATTCACTCAACCACATGGATAAAAACGGATATCCATCGATTACTCTCTTAATTAGGATACCTACTAAATAATGAATATTCAATAAAAGCAATAAGAAAAATAAATTAAAAGAAAAGAGGACAAAAATAAACTTAAATCTGAGAACAAAAAAATGCATCCATTTCAAGAAAGAAAAATATTTTTTAAAATAATAATAGTTGCTTTTGTTTTCAGAACAAAAACAAATTTTTTTTGTTCCCGAAATCTATTCCTGTTCTCAAAATAGAAAAAAAAAAAAATTGTTCATAAATCTCTATTTTTGTTACAGAAATAGAACAAAAAATGTGTGGAAATATTTGTTTATGTTCCCAAAAAAAAAATGTTTATGCTCCCATAACAAATTTATGTTCTTACAATTCAGTTTTTGTTTGCTTTTTTCTAGGAATAGAAACAAAAATGTGTGGAAAAAAATATTTATATTCCCAGATTAAAAACATATTTTTTTTGTTCCCAAAAATTGTTTATATTCTGTTGTTTATGTTTCCAGAACCAAAACAGTTTTTAATGCAGATGATTTTGTTCTCGAATTCCGTTTATATTCTCGGAATAGAAACAAAAATATATGAACAAAAACATAAATTGAATTCGACAAAAGATTTTTCTTGCACCCATATCGGTTTTGTCAGTTTGAAGTTTCAGATTTTATAGTTAATCAAAATAAATTTCTAAATGAATTTGACATCCTATTTGTTTTCAAAATTTTAGACAATATTTAATCAAACCACATATAATTAATTCAAGTTTATTCATATCCATTTATGGACCATATCTATTTTTATTTGATCGAATTGGTACCCAATCATTACATACCTATCTAATATTTGGTGACCAATTTGTTTTTACTCACATTCCGTGTTTGACACTTCTAACTACAGTAATTTGAAAATTAATTAATTAAAAAATAATATAATTAGCGAATTAAAAACAACTAAGCAGCCTCGAATAAATCACAGAACTACTGTTTTATTGGCATTTGTCCCATCTAAATCACAACTATTAGTATAAATAATGATGACTCCATTATTATCCAAGTCACATGAAAATGTGGCGGAACCAGCTTCTAGGACACTCAAACCACCTAAATTTTTTAAAACCGATATTTTCTCTCAATTAAAATTTTTAATGTTTCATATAAAACCCTTAATTTATATAAAGTTTTCTAGATCACTCCGGTCTAATCCCTCCCCCCCCCCCCCCCCCCCCCCCAAAAAAAAAACCAAAAGAGATTTTGAGAAAGGAAGAGAATAAGTTTATTACGCAGTATGTTTGGTATACGGGATTCAACAAGGGATTAGAATGGTCATCTCTATTCGTATATTTAGTATATAGAATTAAATTTCATTCTTTTTACCAAGAATTTCATAATTTCACAAAATATGAGATTAAGTAATCTCAAGATAAACTTGATATTAGTTAATCCTAATTACATAGGATTAAATTTTATTCCTTCTTCTGCCAAAACACACAACCAAACACTAACCAAATATTGGAATGGGAATAAAATTTAATTAAATTACTAATTTACCCTTCAAATTCTAACACATATTTTACCCGTCAGCCCCCACCCCCTATCCACCGCCTCCTTTTTCTTCTTATTCTCTCTCTCTCTCCTATATATGTATATCTAAAACTTCATTTGTTTTATGTTTAAATATTCTCTAATTAAAAAAATTGTATATTTTTCAAATATTCTGCATTGCATTCCTGATTTATTTCCAACACTAACCAAACATTGGAATGAGAATATTAATTCCAATACCACATTTAATCTCTTTTGTTACCAAACATAAGAATGGTAATAACCATTTCATTCCATTATCATAGTAATTTCAATCATTTGTCATTCCATTCCAGTATATCAAACGCAATGTAAAACTCTACAATCCCTATTATACAACCATTATGGTGGCTAGGAAGAATATCGTTCTAATAAATGGGATAATAAAAAGAAAATGAAAGCTACCAAATTGGTCAACATAATCTAAATATGAAATATAACCCGAATACTAAATAATAAATAATGTATTAATTAAATTATTAAATATTCCAACATATACCAAGAACAATCAGCCATCACAAAGAAGGGGAAAATGGAGATGATGAGGGGGTAAACTTAATTCCAAAAAAAAGGTGGTGGTAAACTCACATAGATCAAGAAGAAGAGAAAGGAAGGAATGGGAAGAAAACAAAGAGGCTAAAAAGCTTATGCTTTGGGAGGGTGACCATGCCACACAGAGATACTAAAAAAGAAAAGGGGGAGCAAATAGGTGGATCACACAGTGAAAAAGCAGCGCCAAAAAGCAGATGCTTTGTAGATTCTTTTTCTTTTTGCGATTCACTCACTCTTACAATTCAAGTATATATACCAAATTCACGCACAAGTGTACGGGCATGCAATCTACACTAAGCAAAGAAACCTCCGTAAAATAAAACCCAAACAGCAAAAATATTTAAAAAAGAAGGAAGCACACCTCCTGCCAACGTCACCCACATCTTGCATCAGACACAAGCTTTCCCACTCCTTGTCCCTCCACTTCCTCTTTCTAGCAATCTCACCAAAAATAAAGCCAACCATGAATTTGATTAAAGGAAAGAACATAAGAGAGAGCCAAAAAAACATAACACAATGAGAGGTTTTCACCATATGAGCCTCCTTTTGGTCCTACCTTTGGTTGTCTCCATAACAGTCCAAACCAACGGAGGGGATTTGATTAGTGAGCAGAACCACCGGAGATTTCTCCACCAACCGCTTTTTCCGATCAGTTCAACACCCTCACAGGAGGAGGAATCGACCCCTCCACCACCAGCACCACCATTGGTCAGCTCTGTTTTTCCTGATCCAGACCAGCCATTCTTCCCGGAAATCCCCTATGCACAAACACCAGACCAGGCACAACCACCGCCGGCACCACCAGTCAGTGGCACCACAGTGCCCAACCCGATTGCAACACACCCACCAAATAAGCCTGCAAAAACAGTGGGAATTTCAATATCGGTTGGGATTGTCTCATTGGGTATGCTTTCTGCTTTGGCATTCTATGTCTATAAACACCGCAGGAATCACCAAGGTGAGACCCAGAAACTTGTTGAAGGCAATTCGCAAAGATTCAACCAGGAATCAAGAATTCCTTCATCAAGCCAGAGATTGGTTAGTGAGAGTAATGGAGAAAATAGGTCACCTTATTGTAAATTTAGATCAGATCATCACTATGAGAAAAGCCCAGAACTTCAACCGCTTCCACCCCTAATAAGGCAGTTACCTCCACCAACAAGCATTAATTCGCCTCCACCCATGTCTTCATCCGATGAGGAAGGATCATCCATTCAGAGTTCACGCCGTGGTTATCCCAATAGTAACACTAGCTCGCTTCCTCCGTCTAGAGATGAAATTCGGGTCAATTATACTCTTCCTCATTCCAAGAGAACTTCACCAAAATCACGTCTTTCTGCTTCGTCCCCAGATTCAAAACTTGCTGTAACTCCATCAACAAAACAGCCACCAGCCCCTCCACCACCACCTCCTCCTCCTCCTCCTCCTCCTCTGCCTCCGCCTCCACCTCCTCCTCTTCCACCACCACCACCACTGTCAACTCCACGGAAAGCAGGAAGTTCTGATAGGGGCCTTCCTTCAATCATTTGCAAACAATTGATAAGGCCACAATTGAGGAGCCATGCACTCCAAGCAACTCCCCAGAGTGTGAAAACAGGACCCGTTATGGAACTCAACAAGGGTGGGGGTCCTTCAGAGAGAAATGCTGATGATGATACGGATGAATCAAGACGGAAGTTAAAGCCTCTGCACTGGGACAAAGTAAAGGCAACCTCAGACCGAGCAACAGTGTGGGACCAGATAAAATCAAGCTCCTTCCAGTAATCTAGACAACATTTCATGGTACTACTACTTACACTGATGTACTATGTCTCTGATTGGAGGAGTGTTTTTGCCTTGTTTGCAGATTGAACGAAGACATGATAGATTCCCTTTTCGGATGTAAATCCACGACTTCGGTTCCCAAAGAAACCGCTAGAAAAGCAGTCCTTCCTCCTGTCAAACAAGAGAACAGAGTACTGGACCCAAGGAAGTCACAGAACATAGCCATACTGCTGAGAGCACTGAATGTCACAAGGGACGAGGTTTCTGAAGCGCTTCTTAATGGTAAGCAATTTACTCTCCACCCATGCTTGAGCAGTAATGGCAGCTCAACTGTTACGGCAAAATAAAACAAAGGAAAAAATTAAGCAAACATACATATATTCTCTCTTTTCTTGAACAAATAGGTGTTAAATTTCCAGTAAGGGATGACAAAACTTTATTTCATTAACCTCGTAGGGAATGTGATAAAATTCGCTAGACCCTTAAGATAGAATACTATCCAATTCATAAACAAAGGAAATAAACACCCTTGACCGAGTTTTACAAGAAATCCCATCAAGGAATAAACTTCCATGAGTAATCTCCTACAAGAAATCCCATCAAGGAATAAACTTCCCTGACTAATCTCCTACGAGAAATCCCATCAAGGCATAAACTTCCATGACCAATCTCCTACTGCCTATTCATAAGCACTTCATTAATCAATCATCATTAGCTATGGATATGGTATTCCATATTCAGTTTTTCAAACCTTCTAGTCTTCTTCCAATTTGACAGTTCATGATCTTCTCTGCCCTCCATATATTTGAGGGTTTCCCTCGGAATCCAAGGCTGCTGAACCAAATTTCAATGAGCTACATTATCAAATAATTGCCCTAAAAGGAAAACTAGTAAAAGAAATACTAAGGTCATTTTAGAACAGAGATACAAGTGTTCCAAGATAATTAAAAATGGATGCCACAACTAAAAATGTTAGAATTCAGAACAAAATATAGTCCACTCAAATTATTCATTTTGACAATTAAGGTTGAAGCAAGGTACAATGGTATGAGAAAGTAACAAGATAAACAAATTTGACAGCTTTTTGAAACATAGAAAAGGAGAGGGGCAACAAAATACACGGTTGAAATAACATGGCATGCTAACTCCGTGATAAGTTGCAAATTATCAGAAAACATTAATGGAATAGAACTCTGTTTTTTTTAAGGAAAACATAAAATTAACCAACCTCATCAGTAGCTCAATACTTGCTTCTATGCCTATATATTATATTTGATATCACTAAAATATCAGGTATCTCATATGATAAGACAGGCAAAAGCAATTTCTTATTTTTTATTTTTTTAAAATTTTTGCCATTGCCTTAATTCATGCAATCTGAAATATCCTGGGACTGGAACTGCATCTCGGATTTGCCTCATCGCATGCAGCATATGATTTGATGCAACAGGAAACCCAGAAGGGTTCGGCTCAGAGCTTTGGGAAACTTTGGTGAAGATGGCCCCAACGAGGGAGGAAGAGATAAAACTAAGAGACTACTGTGGTGACACATCAAAATTGGGCTCTGCAGAGCGATTTCTCAAGGCAATACTTGACATACCATTTGCCTTTAAAAGAGTTGAAGCCATGCTATACAGGGAGAACTTTGATACAGAAGTAAAATACTTGAGGAAATCCTTCCAAACTCTAGAGGTACGGTCACAACAAGCAAACATCTATAGATAAACTTGCTGATTCCATTATATCAGACTTTAATAAACAAAATCTAAGCATTCTAAAACCACTTCCATAAAAATGAAATCTTTACATTCTTGGACAATCTCTATATTCAGGCAGCAACTGACGACTTGAAGAGCAGTCAGTTATTCCTCAAACTCCTTGAAGCTGTTCTCAGAACAGGAAATCGCATGAACGTAGGTACTAACCGTGGGGATGCTAGAGCTTTCAAACTTGACGCTCTCTTGAAACTAGTAGATGTAAAGGGAACAGATGGGAAAACAACTCTCCTTCATTTTGTAGTCCAAGAGATTATCAGGTCAGAAGGTGCAGGTTCCGATCCTACAACAGAAACTGTTTCAAACAAAACAATTACCAAAGTGGAGGAGGATTTCAAGAAGAAAGGATTGCTAGTCATTGCAGGATTAAGCAAAGAGCTCAGCAATGTCAAAAAAGCAGCAGGCATGGACTCAGATGTCTTGAGTGGCTATGTGTCAAAGCTTGAGATGGGGCTTGAGAAAGTTCGACTGGTTTTACGATACGAAAAAGATCAGATGGAAGGGAAATTCTTTGAGTCTATGAAAATATTTCTCAAACAGGCAGAAGAAGACATCCATAGGATTAAGGCTGAAGAAAGGAAGGCCTTATCCTTGGTGAAAGAGGTCACGGATTATTTCCATGGTGACACTGCAAAAGAGGAAGCCCATCCTTTCAGAATATTCATGATCGTAAGAGATTTTCTCAATGTACTCGATAGTGTGTGCAAGGAAGTACAGGATAGAACAATGACGGGTGCAGCAAGATCATTTAGGATAGCTGCCTCTGCATCACTACCGGTACTTAACAGATATAATATGAGACAAGACAGTAGCTCGGATAATGAAAGTTTGTCACCCTGAGTCTAGGAGTGCAATTATAATTTTTCTAAGCAAATATCACAACTGAAGGAGTCTTTAGTTCATTTCAGAAACCCAAATTACATTATCTCGTTTTGGGATGTTTGATTTCACTCATAAGACAAATTGAAGGTGGCATTTATACTGTAGACACTATTGGGTTCACATGTCAAATATCACATAAGAACACAAAAATAAAGGAGAAGCAGAAGCAATATAGGTTCCAGCTGAGAACATACGATCATGTAGAACTAATTTACTCTTTTGATTCAGCATAAAGAAATTTTGCTCTCTATCTTCGTTTATTTATTGAATTATGTGCTTTGGAAGAGATATATTGACATGTTGATGGATGATTGAGAATGATTGTCCGAATAGATCAAAAGAAGAGGAAAACATACCAGAGCCAGTAATCAAGCTTATGCAATAACTATGAAAATGCAATAAATAGCAAACGTAATTGATACAGTGCATGACTAATTAAGCATCAGATTATTTAGGAACACAATCTGGTGAGAATATATGTAGGTTTAAGGGGCGAAACGGATTAAGAAAGAAACTAACAATATATATGAGCACCAAATGACTGATAGAATGCGGCTGCGGATGTGAAAACAGAAAATTCCATCAAAAGAGACCATAACAGTATACAAACAAGTACGAACTCCCGAAGCGAACTTGCATTCATGAAATACAAAGAACACAACACCTAAGAGACATCCAACAGTTGCAGCATGCAGAAAATCGAACAAATTTAACACGACACGGGGGTGAATGAGGTGGAAGAAGGATAATTACAGAGAAATGAAAGGGATTTCTCGATTTACCTGATGTGTGCATTGCCTTGCGGTAGCCGATTTGGGAAGGAACGGTTGGAATATTGAACGAATGAATCCCGCCTCGCAGCAGAAATGATTATATTTTGGCGATTTGAATCATTAATTATCAATGCACACTAGAAATAGGGTTTATATAAAAGGGGGGCGGAGGTTCCTTTTCACTTTTCAATGAACCGATCAAGCTCTTTTCCTTTTCTTTGAACCGGTAGCTCCTTTGTGTCATATTCTGACCAAAATAACCTTACTAACGTGCAGAATTTGATTGTTTGGAGTCCCAATTTTGCGGCGCATTTAACAGGCCGCTCGGGAGTCTCAAAACTCCAGAAAAACCTGGAGGCATGGGGCGCGTGTATATGAACAACAAAAACCAAAAAAAAATTGTTGATCCTAATATTAAAAATTTAATTTTTTTACACTATATTAAGCAGAATAAAATCATTTTTCTTATGATATACTAATCATATTTTTTGGACGAGTAAATCATTTTTTGTGTGAATATTATATTCAACATCCAAAGTAAATATTGAATGTAACATTCAAAGCACCTGTATTCGTTGCACATTTTCTTATAAGTGCGAAGCACCCGATTATTCTCCACATACTGACTCTTTCAAACGTGTCGTATTTTTTGCAACGTGATGTGACAGTTTCAGTATTGGCGCGATTTCCCTTCCATACTTGATTTGGAGACCTTAGAATTTCCATTTCAATCGAAAATTCTAAAATCTCTCTGGCACTTTCCATATTTCTATCTTCTCCAGCGATTTTGACATCGAAACGTTTTAAATACTCTCCAATACACAAAGAATGGTGACTACGCGATGTAAGATAAAGATTGTGAAACCCAATACTGCTGCTATCGTCGTAAATCTAACGAACTCTGGTAAGTACTTTTGTTCTTGAAATTTTAACTTGTCTTTGTGCTCTGTGCACAATAAACATGCTTCTTCATCTTTCTTTCTTTTTTTTTTTTTTTTGTGTGTGTGTGACCTTAAAAAACTTGGCATGCAACAAGTGGGAAGCACCAAACACTCAAAAAGACGAATCTGTATACACTATTGTTGTGTCCTTCCTATTTACATTAGCCTTTCATTCCATCATCTTGCTATGTTGTGTTCTATTTTATAATGTAACATATGTTTAGTCCTACTCGTTGTACTGTAGTTGTGCCTTCAATCTTGATAAATACATGTGTTCTCCAGTTGGGTGTTTGTTCATTTAAACGTCGATTCGTTTTGTGTTGTTTGATGATTTATGTGTATTATATGACAACTATATAATATTGAACCATAATATTCATGTTCGTCTTGCATGTATACAATGTGTGTGTTGAATATTCAAATTTCGTGTATGTATGTGTATTGAATGTAATACTGTCTATTGGCTTGCAAAATTTTCTTATTTTATGCGTGTTGAATGTAACATTGGTCTAAAATATCACCAAAATGTATGTTCAATTCGTGTTGAATGTAACATTGTCTGACATCTTTGTGTTTTCAGATGACTCAGTGCCTGTACTAGACACACAACCCACTGCATCGACCAGTGGGTCTGAATTTTCCCCTGCTCAGGATACGCAACCTATTCCGTCATGTAGCTCGTCTGACATATATGCACATACTTCGCCGCCATCTAGAACTGTGGATACACATCCAACAGGTAATACAGTCGCTAAATTCTAAGCAAACATGTCGTAATTTTGCTCTCTTATATCCAGTATTCATCTCCGCGATTCCCATATAGAAATCTTAAAGTGGACACCCTTCTAGAACACAATGTCTGTACTGTTTCCTAATAATTCGGCGAATGTGGCTTTCAGCAAGATAGATGGTTTGTGTGTAAATATTATACTGTCTTATCAGCCGTATCGAAAAGCCTTCAAAATTGGGCCCAAACTCGTGCCATTTGCCCCTGATAATGTGCAGTTGATCTTTGAATTTACATTTGGTAAGAAACAAATACCAGGAGGGTATGCCAAGAAAAGGGATTGTTTGTTTCTGTGGCGTCGGCAGGTGAAGACTAACTAAATGAGTGTAGTTCAAATCAGGGATATGCTAAGGGGTATTGTGGGGAGTGATGATGAAAATGATGTTGAGGACGTCGTGCGATTGCTCTGTCTACATCTTATTGCGACATGTGTTTTTGCAAATAAGGGCCTATCATGTAGTCTCTCTTATATGAAACTCGTTGAGAATTTGAATGCCATTTCATCCTATAATTAAGCTGAATGTGTGCATTCAAATCTAATGTCTTCTATAGAAGCTGGATAGCGCCGTCGTCAGTCATTGGTTGTGTGATCGCGCTGTAGGTTATAGTCTGTTTTTCTTTTTTAAATTTTTTGTTTAGATTATACTTAATAAGTACTGTCCACATTTGGTGGTGTTCTAATTTTCAATTCTTATATTCAATTTTGGCTGTACAAGCACACTAGCATTCTTCGTGTTGTCCCCGAGTGAGAATCGTTTACACCACGGTAGGGCAAGTGGAATATGCTTGAACTAATGACTATTGCATCAGGGCTATGATTGTCTGACCTAAATGGAGATCAGGTATGTACAGTGATTTCAGACATTTCTCTCTATGTGTTGAATGTAACATCTATACTATTTAAATTATGACTAAACTACCTTTTAGGTCAATGAAGGTCGTCTTATTGAGACGCTAGCTGAAATACAAGTTGGTGTCGTTTTGCAAGTTCATGGTGATACTAAGGAGTCCAAGACCAAGAATAAGGGCAAGGTGAAAGTGAATTCGTTAAATGAGTTTCCGTCTTTTGATTTGGGGATATCACAGTAGTTTAACAAGGAAGTTGTTGAATTTTGTGGCGGTTCGCAAAACTTGATTGAGCTCGTTGAGCAAAATCATCAACTTAATTCTAAATGTGAGGCTTTGAGAGAGTCTCGAAAACGGTTAAAATTGAAGAACGCAAGAAGAATTGAAAAACTAAAAGAGAAAGTACAAAAATTGAAGGGAAATATACAAAAATTGAAAGAAAATCCTGTCGAGTTGGAGGTAAACGTGGTTATGCAGACGGAGCGCCACAACTCTGAAAAGCAGGTTCTTGAAGAACAATTGGTGGAGGTCGTTGTTCATTCTGTTGCACAGTCAATTGAGGAAAAGAAGAAGCGTGACGAATACGTTGAAGGTATTTCAGAATTCTTTAAAATGGAATGTTATTGTGCAACAGGCATTTGAGATTGGTCGACATTATGATTCAGGGCTGGTTCTGCTATCGAAATGGGGTACTCGATCAAAAGAGCCGACCACCACCCCCAATTTGCTCATGAAAAATGTAAAGAAACATGTGCAAGCGCGGAAGACTGGTGGTAGCGCGTGAATACGCCGCTACTTACTCTCGCAAGTATACGAGGTCAAAGTTTTAGAATAGTGGATTGGTTAAGATCGGGTATCGTGTCCCTAAGGAAAGTGTGAATAATTGAGTACCGCATTTTACGTAGTCTAATATTATAACGATTCAATTTAATATTTAAATTAAACTAATTAAAACTACTCCTAAGGATTAATTCTAATTCCACTAATTAACTAGGGATCGATTTCATTCACTTAGTACCTATTTGGCTTAGTTTAGTTATCAATAACGGTTATTATCACATCCAACAATCTCGGTATCTATAAGTCACTCGCTCCCTCTTTCGAGTGAAAAGCGAACGAATACATGATTTCACGTTGACTCCAAAGTCCCCCTCAAACGCCTTTCCGAACACATAGCTACGTGAGTCTTGACCCAACCTCATGGATTGTACACTCTCTAACTCCTTCCCGGGTTATTGGATTATCGAGTTGTGTTTAACCCTAGTCCGAATCCGGGGTTATCTCTTCCGAGTGTCAAACCTCGTATTCTCAGTTTATCGTAACAAGCATAATAAACGTGAAATAACGGTAAATACAATTGGAATTGGATAACAAACCATTAAAATTAACTTATATTCAACCAAAAAGGTATTTACATGAATTACATCTAACCCTAGCTAATATCTAACTAAACTAACATGATTTTGACCAGTGAAACATTAAACTAAGAGAAAATTATCATTTACAATAAATCATTAAGTACAAAGATAGAAACAAGGAAATAAATATCAAATCTTAAAGTGGAGTGATCCACTTTTACCAAAGAACGGTCCTCCCGAGCTTCCTCTTCTCCATTGATGAACTTCCTCTTTTAGCTCTTCAAGAAGTGACCAAGAACACATCCTAAACTAATCTATTCTACTCCTAAATTATCTAAGGTGCAAGGGGTCTCCAAAACATCTCTTTTAATTGGGTGAGAAAGGGTTTTTATGTAAAGGTTTGGAAAATATCTATGTGCAGAGGGTTTCCGCCTAGGCGAAGGAATCTCCACCTCGGCGGAAGTTAAGTTGGTTAACTTTTTGTCGCTCCTCCACCTAGGCGGTGGAATTTTTGCCTAGGCCGAGGAGTTGCTCCAAAGAGGGACTTCCGCCTCTTCTCGGCCTAGGTCGAGGAATTTTCGCCTAGGCCGAGGTTTTGCAATTTTGAAACCTAGTTTCTTCATCATTTCTTCACCATTTTTCCACCGTTTTCGCTCGTTTGTCTCTTGTTTGTGTCCCTACACCTACATTACATAAAAACAAGCTAGAAAGCAAATTAAATATAACTAAAACACTTGAAAACTACCAAATCCGATTTAGAAGTAGATAGGTATTTTACACCTATCAACTGGCATTGTCCACGAGTATACTGTCCCTATTAAAAGGCAGCGTCAATTGAAGCGGTCAGACGATATTCTAATAGGATGGCCGACAACCACAACAACAACAATTTTGATGAGAGCATAGGGAAATGGGATGAGGAATTGAATTGTTGATGGAGATTGCACGAGGCTTGCAGTGGAAAATGGGAGGTGCACGGTGGAGGTATGATTCAATGGTCAAGGGCAACAAGGCCATGAAGTTGGAGATCCAGTGTCTCTATATGCTGGTGGCGAGCCTCCGAGACGAGATCAAGATATTAAGAAACCAACTCGATCCTGGTTATGTTGCACCTGCCCCCAGCGAATCGTTTGTCTACATGGCGCACTGAAGCCCATGTTTGTAGTTTCTTTTTGTTTTTGATTTTGATGTGCATGGTTTTTTCTTTTTATTTTGGTCTAAATACACCTATTTTGATTAGCCTTCGTTTATGTCTATAATAAGCTACTTCCCATGGTTTTGATTCGCCAAAACCAGTATGTTCAACCTATATTTTTTTATGCAATATCGATTGTGTTGATATCTGGTTATGTGTTATTATTGAATGCAAAAAAGATACAGGTGCTTTGAATGTTATATTCAACAATGCCTTTGTATGTTGAATATAACATGTAAGAAATGTGATTTTTCTTGTTGAATGTAACCTGAGTGTGTTGAATGTAACAAGGCGTTTGTCTAAGTGTGTTGAATGTAACGTGTACACCTTTAAAAAAAAAAATGTTACCTTCAACACTCTCACAAAAATTTTCCATTTTTGTGAACAGATAACCCTAATCCATTTCGCAGACAAAAATCATTTCTTAAGATATATTCAAACTATAAAATAATTTTTCCAAGCACAAATGTTCCAAGTTTAAATAAAGATGTACCAATTAAATCATATAAAATAAACACATAAATTAACTTGGAAAGATCTCACCAAGATTTTTTGAAAATAGTTAAGATAGAGCAAAGGTAGCACAAAACCAGTGACGAAAATTTTCCATGCTTCGATCAAGAACTCTTTCAAAATCACTCTTTCGAAAATATTTCAGCGATACAACACTCTCTTTTAAGCAAAGGCTAATTTAAACTTTTTGTTCTTGATTACTTTAATTGAAAAACGCAGGTTTAATTATATAGATTTTAAACTATACCTATAATGGCTATTTTTCAAAACATATGACCATTTATGACTCCTTAAGAGCCCATATAAAATACTTTTCCAAAACATATGTATTTGGTTTAAAAATACTCGTTAAAAATATCACTTTAGTCCCCAAATCTTCTTTTATTCAAAATTCTTAAATATAAAAAGTAGTTTTTACCAATTAAACTCGTGGAATAAATTAATATAAGGACCAATTAATTGGGTGTTCAAAATATACGATAGACATTTGAAATATACTAAAATCCCCTTAAAATCATATTTTCTAACATTCAAAACCATATGATTTGGGTTGAAAATCTCAAAAATCGAAACAGTCAAAGTAGACTGAATCTGTCACCGTCGGTCGACCGAACACCCTGTTAGTCAATCGGCGCCTTGCAACTGTCTAATTTTTTTCTAATTTATCCTTCCGTCAATCAATCGAACCTCTCAACATTTGACCATTTTGACCAGTTGTTTTTCCTCATATTTCTTTTCAAGCTACTGTTTTTATTATTCGACCGATCCTTTTCGTCAGTCAACCATCGGGACCAAAAACTTTTTCTTTTTATGTTTTAAAAATATTTTCTCAATTTAACAATTTATGAAAAATATTTAGGATCTTAAATTTATCATTTCTAACAATGACACACATAATTCAATCAATTTTAAGCGCCGTGCACAATCCTAATCGAGTTGCATTAAAAGCAAAAAAGTATTGAATTGTTTTACCTAAAAATAAAAAAACTCTTCAATGCTCCAAAAAAATTCTTCAACGTCTTCACTTGCAATCATATTGAATCTTTTGTAAAACATCGTCTTCATAAATCTTCAACGATCAATATCTTTTACGATTTAATCTTTTCTTATTTGGCCAAACAGAACCCTCATTTGAAATCACTCAATAAAAATATTAGTTTTATAAAATATCAACGTTAAATTGTCCATCAAAACATCTAGAGTTAACAAAGTGTAAGGGTAATTCACTCAAATTGGGTAAGAAATTAATTCTCACCTAAGAAGAGGATCAAGATTTAGTGGATTGAATTCCTTTTGAGAGCTCAAGGAGTAGATGTAGGAAAGAGTAGCTTATCAACCAACTAGAAAATTTTGCGCATCACTATCTCTATCCATTTTCTATTTGGTTGGGTGTTTGTGTGCTAGGTTACACTCTCTTAAGACTCCCTATATCCCCCACAAAACTTCCCAAAAGCACACAACTAAAACATAATTGAAATTCACAAAAATCATTGGAATACCAAAATGTAAGAACACAACTAAAACATAATTGAAATTCACAAAAATCATTGGGACTAGAGCTGGAACTAAAATATAAAAACACACACACCAAAAAAAAACAGTATCTGAAAAACAAAAATAAAACTTAAGACAACAGAGAAAGAGAAACAGGGATCGAAAAATAGAAATTGTACCTGGAATAGAACTGGCAAACTACAATAACACAATCTTCCTCAAATCAAATAAAAATAAAACACTGATTGAAACAGTTAATTGATTATCACGCAGAACTCAATTGTTTAAATTTTTAGCAATAAAATATGGTAGGAACAGTTAAAAATAAACCATAATTAATTTCTAGAAGCAGATTATGAAAAGTGATATCACCTTAAGCTTAATAATTTTAACATCAATTTCGTGAAACAAAATTGTCTTATACTTTTGCTTCTTTTCATCATCTTCAAATACTATAATAAAAATCAGGTTGCAATAAAAGACGCAATAAAACAAGCATAGCAATAGATGCAATTGTTCACTTTAGAAATAATATTATTAGAGTATGAGAGTACAAAAGCCATGATAATCCAATGCCTAGTATAGAACACGAGTCATAAGTGAAGAGAAAGTTTTTCCCAAAAACATGATGCCATTCCATAGTTGCGGTTCTTTGGAACCTGGAATTTCTACCAGGTAAAAGCTGCAATTTGTTTCACAATTTCTGTAGCTATCTTTGGCTTTCTCATGTCTGTCAAAATATAAAGAAATTATGCTCACAAGGTTGTAGAAAAAACTAAAAGTTTATATCTAATTTATTAAGTCATCAATCACTTCAAAACAAAATGTTTCAGTTTAGGGATCCATGTATGATCTTAATAGAGAGTGAAGCCTTTAAGAAAACTTGTAGAAGTTGTGTAAAAATTATACAAGAAAATAATATTTCAATTTATTTCCAAGAAAAAATGGGCGAACAAAGAGAACATCTTCATGCGACAGACCCAGTTGAGTTTATAGTGAATGTATCAACTTCATTGCATAATGAAGCTTAAGAATATATAGCAACCAAAATCCAATAAAATAGTGTTTTCTATGTATTGATGTAAAATCCAGCAAGCACTCAATCAGTGTGGCTAAAACAAAATGATAATAACTTTCAGAGTTTGGCTTCTTCGTTTATTTCATTGTCTTGATTATAATGCAATATTTTCCTGATAGTTGTATTAATAAGACCATATCAGAGAAGTATCGCATTATTATCATCATTAATCTTGAAATGTACCTGATGGAGTTAGTGTCTATGCATTAATGAATGATAGTACCATGCCTTTCCCAAAAACTCCAAGCAACATGGCGCCAAATCCTGCAGCTGATAGCTGAATTGCCTACTCGTAATATACAGTACGTAATAAAAAGTTGATAAAGCCCAAATTAAAATTGGGTTGATTACCTAACAATGCAGTGTACTTCGTTAAAAAACGAAATAACTATTTTTTGTTTTATTTCAATTGTCCAATAAGAGATGGAGCAGTAAGGCAGATGCATAACCTAGAACAACTACAAACAGAATAGTACAGAAAAATAATAGTACAAAAAAAAAAATTAAATGGTAAAACATATTTAGGCAAAACACAGAAACATGAATAAAACATTGGGAAACCTATCAAAAAATAACAAAAGATGAAAATAGGAACAATAATAGAATTGAAACTGAAAATGGGAACAGGAAAATAACAAAAATGAGGAACGAACACTATAATATAATAACTCACAACATAATATAACAACTTAGAAAAAGTAAATATAATTATGCACATTGGGAGCGTAAGTTGGAAGATGTGAATATCAACAACAACAGAAACCAATTGTCTCCACTTGTCATGATAAGAAATTTTTAACAAATTTCATAACCAAAAAGCAACTAGCACAACTGCTTAATTATAATACAACCAAATGGGAAAATAATTATGTGGCGTCAAAAAAACATCCAGAAATCATCCAATTAAAATTAAAAAAAAAAAAAAGCAATAAAAATGCCAGTGTAAATTAAAAAGGTAGGACCTAACAAAAGAAAAACAACTACGAAAATAACTCTAAAGAAAAGAAAAATAGAACTTCTTCTTTTTATTTATTGGCACAAGAAACAAGGACTAAAGTTGGAAATAGAATGGTAACAGAACATAAATAGCATAGGAACAACACCGAAACATAACAAAAACAACATAGAACAAAAGAAAAAGGAAATAACATTTTTTTTCATCTGGTAGCACAGAAACATGGAATAAATTGGGAAATAGAATGGGAACATAATAGAACCAGCGTAAAATCAGGGACAAAAAGAACAAAAACAACACATAACCAAAGAAAAATAGAAGAAACCAAATATTTTGTATGTTGATTGAGATGTATAGATTATAAAATGGCTTACATTACCTTGCTTGCTGATAAATGATTCTAAATCGGGCTCCATCCACATCAACAATCATCTCATATTGGCTTATCTATATGCGAAGCTGAGCTTTATAGTCCCTACTTATCCCATAAAAAAAATTCGAACAATACATTCAAAGGTTAAACTATTGCTATACAGCAAATTGTGGTGTGATCATACAATAGAAAATAATCGTCCAATATAGCACAAAAACTACAAATTGTGGTGTGATCATACAATAGAGATAACAATAATTGAAATCACACGAGTGTATATGGATCTCTTTATCCTTTAATAAAAAGGAAAAGTATGAATATATATATGTAATTGAAATCACACGAGTGTACGTGGATCTACTTATCCTTTAGTAAAAAGAAAAAATATTAATATATACGTAATTATGTATATTAAATGAAAATGAGACTTGTAAAGAAACCTTTAATGGTTTTTGAAAAAGATCACACTAAACTATTCTAACTGATCATATATTTATACAAGAGTTGACAATAAAAGAGATGCACAAAATCATAAAATTACAATCAAATAAAATAAAAAAAATTACAATCAAATAAAATCAAGGATATTGAGAATATACACAAAATCAAGATATTGCAATCAAATAAAATCAAGGATAATGAGAATCAATAAAAAATAGTTTAAGATAATGAGAATTGGAAAAATGAAGAAAATTAATAAAATGAAAGATTTAGTTTCCTTCAATATGCCCCAGCAAGATAGGTGTAGAATCAACGACGCCAATCTTGGAACGATGATCTTGAAACAAGGTAGTTGAAACAACTTTAGTGAGTGAATCGGCCAGTTGATCAACAGCATGAACATGACGAACAACAAGACGTTTGTAACGAACTTGTTGACGAACAAAGTGAAAGTCAATAGCAACATGTTTCATACGACTGTGAAATACAGGATTTTGACAAAGGTAGGTGGCGCTCAAATTGTCACATCATATGGTAGGAGTATGAGATACTAACTGGAAAAGTTCACGAAGAAGTTGGACAACCCAGTTTAGTTCGGCTGCACTATTAGCAATGGCTTTGTATTCAGCTTCCGTTGACGAGCGGGCTACTATCTGTTGTTTTTTAAAGGACGAACTAATGGGTGTTCCACCAAGGAATAAGACATACGCATCGGTAGAAGTTCGATCATCTAGATTACCACCCCAATCGAGATCCGAATAAGTAAGAAGACAAAGAGGAGATACCGGTATAAGGTTGAGTTCAAGATGATAAGTTTGTTCAAGATACCTTAGAACTTGTTTCGTAGCTTGCCAGTGAAGGTTGGATAGCTTGTGCACAAACTAGGAGAGATAATTTACAACAAATGCAAGATCCGGGCGAGTGAAGACAAGATATTGTAAGGCACCAAGTAAACTTTGATATTCCTTTTGTTCTGCCGGCGATGCAAGATCATCAAGTTGTAGAATAGCCGAGGTGGAGATAGGCGTGTGTACGCCCTTAGCTTCCAGCATATTAAATGGATGAAGAAGACCTGTAATGCATTTTCTTTGAGAAAGAATAATACTATATGGAGTCCGAAAAACTTCAATGCCTAGAAAGTATGTTAATGATGATAAGTCCTTCAAAGGAAACCTTGAAGAGAGAGCGTCGTTAACTTTAAATATAGTTGTCTTGGAAGAGCCATTGAGTATATTATCATCAACATTTATCAATAAGCGGACCACAAAGGTATTACCTCAAAAAATAAATAGAGATGTGTCAGACTGAGAGTTGTGAAACCTAAATGATGAAAAGAATTAGCGAAGTTCATTATACCATGCACGTGGTGCCTGACAAAGACCATAAATAGCTTTGTGAAGTTTGCATATATAAGTAGGATACTTTTTGTCAATAAAGCCAGGTGGTTGACTCATGTAGAGTTCATCTTCAAGGCATTATTTACATCTAACTTGTAGAGTGGCCATTTGTGGAAAATAGCTAATGTGAGTAGAACATGGATTACGGTCAGCTTCATAATTGAGCGAAATGTCTCTTTAAAGTCTATGGTTGGTCGTTGGTGAAAACCTTTGGCAATGAGGTGAGTTTATGACGGTCAAGAGTACTATCAGCTTTGTGTTTGATTCAAAACACCCATTTGCATCCAACGACATTTTGAGTAGGGGATGGTTGTACTGAG
Organism: Eucommia ulmoides; assembly: GCA_016647705.1. Lineage (NCBI taxonomy): Eukaryota > Viridiplantae > Streptophyta > Magnoliopsida > Garryales > Eucommiaceae > Eucommia > Eucommia ulmoides. The sequence goes on along the minus strand of JAENRU010000474.1, from coordinate 27,830 downwards.
GACCAAGTTTTGTTGGTCACCATTGCATCAATCTCTACTCTCATAGCATCTTGCCAATTTTGATCTTTCGCAACCTGTGTGTAAGTGCGAGAGACTACCTGGTATGCTGTAGACACAACTATAGCTAAATAGCCAATTGTCTTCTTTAATTTGAAAATATTATTCTATGACCTTGTGGTGACACGGGCTGGTGGGGGTGGTAGAGAGTAGGGTGGCGTGGAGATAAATTTGGGGAAGAAATAAAAGCACTTCCTTGTTGTAATGAAGAGACAAAAGCATCGTCACTCACAGCTGCTAATGGTGAGACTTCCATTTGGCTTGGATTCGGTGTGGAGGAAGAAATAGATGATGAGGTTGATATCGTCAGTGTGACGGGTATATACGTCGATGGGGTGGAGATGTATGAAGACCGTAACATGGGTATGGAGACAGAGGAATTGGCAATTGGTTGTGGCAACGGAATTAGTGGGACATCGTCGGTGATTGGAGTAGTGACTTGCATGAATTGTGGAGCAGTCTGTTAAGTGGGTGGTTGGTTGGTTGGGATGGGATCTATCTAAAAGGATAGGTCGATGTCCTTGGGTCGTGGAAGGGTAGGAGAGAGTGTCTCAAATGGATAGCTATTTTCAAGAAAGATAACATGACGAGAAAGGTATAAGCTGGTGGTGGTAGGATCAAAACATTTGTAACAATGGTGCTTGACGGAATAGCCAAAAAAAACACAAGGGGTAGATTTTGGTGTTAATTTGTCTGGGGAGTATGGTCTAAGCCATGGGTAGCAAAGACAACCAAAAGTTTTCAAATTTTGATAATTTGGTATTTACTTGAACAACTTTTGGAATGGTGAGATATTATTTAGAATTGGGGTAATCATACGATTTATTAAGTAGACTGCAGTTTGACAAGCAAAAGGCCAGAAAGAAAGGAAAAGGGTTGCTTGATGGAGGAGGGTAAGTATGGTCTCCATTATGTGGCAGTGTCTTCTTTCGACACTACTCACTCGTTGAGGTATATATGGTAGAGAGAACAAGTGTTAGATGCCCATATCAGTAAAATGCTTAGATAAGCCTTCATATTCCCCACCATCATCTGAATACAGAGCTAAAATAGAAGAATTAAAGAATTTTTCTACAAAGATTTAAATAATAGAAAAAAAAAATTGACATCAGATTTATTTTTCAGAGGAAATAGCCATGTATATTTAATAAAAGGGAAAAGTACAATTTAGACCCTCTAACTATTGATACATTTCTAATTGGCCTCTTTAAGTTTCGGCGTTTCATTTTAAACCCTCTACGTATCGAAAAGGCTTTAATTGGTCCTTCCGTTAAAGATTCTGTTAAAACTAACAGAATCTCAGGGGCAAAATGGTATTTTCACATTTTTTAAATTTTTTAATCATTTTTAATATAATATATTTATTTTCATTTTATTTGAAATTTCTCTCTCTTCCTCTCTCTCTCTCTCTCTCTCTCTTTCTCTCTCCCTGCCACCTCTCTCTCCCTCATTTTCTCTCCCCGCTAGGGGTGCCATCCCTGTTCCAGGGGGTGATTCCACCCCCTGTTGCGGGGGTGAAACTCACCCCGTAACAGGGGGTGCTACCCACTATTCCAAGGGGTGGTTTTACCCCCTGTTATAGAGGTAAGTTCCACCCCCAAAACAGGGGGTGCCACTGTCGTTTGGATGGCCAACTGAGACCAACCCATCAACAAGAAACGCTCCAAGCTTTCGTTGCACGAAAATGGTGACCTGGTATTGACTAACGCCGAACAACAAACAGTTTGGTCCACCGGCACTCATTCATCGTCATTTCTCCGGCTGCTGCTACTCAATAACGGTAACCTCATTCTCCGTATAGAGAGTAATACAATTCTTTGGCAAAGCTTCAATCGTCCGACGAATACCCTTCTTCCCGAACAGCCGTTCACGGTGCGGAAAAACCTTATTTCTTCCTGGAGCCGGACAAACCATTCTTTTGGCTTCTACAAGCTTTATTTCGACGACGACAATGTCATCTGCCTCATCTTCGAAGGATCCACAATAACAAGTGTATATTGGCCTCCTCTGTGGCCAAACAGTTGGGAAGCTGACAGATCCATGCACAACAACATCAGAATGGCTGTTCTTGATTGGTCCGGCCACTTCACATCCTCCGATAATTTGAATATCTCGACAGTGGATTACGGTTTGGGTCCACAAATGAGACTTACCCTCGACGTGGACGGCAACGTTCGCATTTATAGTCTTGACGACAAAAACAGAGCATGGCAAGTCACATGGCAAGCGTTCTCTCAACCATGCAAGATCCACGGCATTTGTGGAGCGAATGGTATCTGTATATATTCCCCAGAGATCGGCCGGAGCTGCTCTTGCATACCGGGATACAAGATGATGAATCACACTGACTGGTCGTACGGATGCGAGCCAGAATTCAACCTGTTGTGCAATCAAAACGGGTCCGATTACTACCATCTTCCTCACGTCGAATTTTATCAGTATGCTACTGAGTTCGCTCTTAATCAAACTTTGGATGCCTGCAAAAAGTTTTGCTCAAGCAATTGCAAGTGCTTAGGGTTTCAATACAACTCCAACGGTTCATGTTACCCCAAGAGTATCTTATTCAATGGGTATTACTCATCAGGATTCACACAAGCCATGTACATAAAGATTCCCCTGAATTTTTCCAAATCAAATCCAAAACCCGTTCAAGAATTTAGCTATTCAAATCGTGCAATCACGATTTTGGATAGAAATTACAAGCAAAAATTAGAAAACCAGTCGGTTAAATTCATTCTCTAGTTCGCTACTGCAGTCGGTGGGCTCGAGATCATCTTAATTTCCATCTTCTTTCTCGTAACTCACAAACCATCTATAAATAATATGCAGGGCTATGTCCAGTTGGCAACGGGATTTAGGAGATTCACGTATGGCAAGCTCAAGAAGGCGTCGAACAATTTCAGAGAAGAGATTGGGAGAGGAGGCAGCGACGTTGTCTATAAAGAGAAATTGCCGAAAAATGCAGTTGTGGCGATTAAACAACTGAATCAATCAGACCACCAGGGAGAGATTGAATTTCTAGCGGGAGGCTTAACCACATGAATTTGATAAAGACGTTGGGTTACTACTTTGAGGGAAGGCACATGCTGCTTGAATATGAGTACATGGAACATGGGACCTTGGCAGATAATCTCCGGTGTTCCGGCAAAGAACTTGATTGGAAAAAGAAGTTGAACATCACATTAGGAACAACAAGAGGCTTGGCTTATCTCCACGAGGAGTGTTTGGAATGGGTTCTTCACTGTGATGTGAAGCCTCAAAACATACTGTTGGACTTCGATTATTAGCCGAAAGTGGCGGATTTTGGTCTGTCTAAACTGATGAATAGAGGAGTAACGGGGAATTCAAGTTTTTCCAGGATAAGGGGAATGAGAGGTTACATTGCGCCGGAATGGATTTCCAATCAACCCATAACCTCAACAAGGGGTGAAACCACCCCTTGGAATAGGGGGTGGTACCCTCTGTTACGGAGTGAGTTTCAACCCCGCAACAGAGGGTGGAATCACCCCCGCAACAGGGGTGGCACCCCCTATTGCAGGGGGTGTTTTCATCCTCTATTTCAGGGGGAGAAAACACCCCCTGTTACAGGGGTGACGGGGAGAAAGGGAGAGGGAGGTGGTGGGGAGAGGGAGAGGGAGAGGGAGGTGGCGGGTAGAGAGAAGGAAGGAGATGGAAGTGGCGGGAAAAAAGAGAGAGGGAGAGGGAGGTGGCGGGGAGAAAGAATGAAGGAGAGAGAGAAATTTCAAATAAAAAAAAACAAATATATTATATTAAAAAGTTTTAAAAACGTGAAAAAAATATTTTGTCCCTGAAATTCTGTTAGTTTTAATAGAATCTCTAACGAAATGACCAATTAAAGCCGTTTCGATACGTAGAGGGTTTGAAATGAAACACCGAAACTTAGAGGGGCCACTTAGAAATGTATCAATTGTTAGAGGGTCTAAATTATACTTTTTCCTTAGTAAAATAATCAACAAAGATAACGTAATAACAAAAAAATTCTGAAGATATGATGGGGGAGGGTCCCCAAACATCAATGTAAAGTAATTCCAATGATTTTGTGATTTGCAAAGATAAGGTAGAGAAAGGTAGGCGGTGACTTTTATTGCAAAAACATGAATTACAAATATTTTTTAAAGAAGAAAGACAAGGGACGTTAAATTTGGAAATAAGATTTTGCAATTTTCGAAGATGCGGGTGTCCTAGGCGACGGAACCAAAGAGAAAGAGATGGGCGATTGGCGGTTATGGCGAGATGGACTGCAGGTGGTGGTCCTTGTCAGGTCCAATTGTAAAGTCTGCACCTATTTGGGCCATGAGCTAGAGGTTTCCGCGTTCTCAAATCCTTTACAACAAAGTAAGATGGAAAAAATTCAACTGACGTTCAATTTTGAGAACAAAACTGCGGAATAGAAATTAAATTCTTTTGAATTGAAGGTGCAAATAACACATTTTTAAGAACATACTGACGAGAGGGAGAGTTTAGAGTAGTTTTTCCTATATGAGTAATCTTAATACCATTACCATTACCAACAATGATATTATCATTGCCATTGTATTCCAAATAGGCTTGCAGGTTCTGGTTGTCAGATGTGATGTGATGAGAGGCCCCTGTATCCATAACCCAGTTTGGAGAGTAGTTGTTTTGCTTAGAAGCAAAGTTGGCTTGGGGTTCAGGAGCAATGTGAGTCATGGAGCAACAAACCTTTGCAATGTAACCAAATTTGTCACATAGTTGGCATTGGACTTTCAATTTTGAGTTATTATGGCCGTTTTCATGGAGAAGAACCCCAATTGTTCCCATGAGATGGATAGTTTCCACGAGAGAGATAGGCATAATTATTGCTATTTTGATTACCGGATTGTCGTTGTTGGCAGTTTCTATTGTTGGACCGATTTAGCTTTCCTCCGTATGATGATCGCTGGTTAAGTTAAGCTATGATGGTGACTTGTTCACATTTGGCAGCAGCGTATAGGAGGAATATTTCATGACTTGTAAGTTTGTCATGCAATTCCTCGAAAGAGATTGGAGTGTTGCGTGCTCGAATGGCAGCACTCATCTTGTTGTATTCAGGACCAAGACCATTAAGGACTTTAATAACTAATTCTTCTGGGCACATGGGGGATCCCGATATAGTAAGTTCATATGTTATGGTTCAGATTTCATTAAGATAATGAGAAACTGAGGATGAACCTTTATTAAGATGGCCAATAGTTTCTCGGAGACTGAAAATCCTTGTCTGAGATTTATTGGCATGTTGTTGGGCAAGTTTGGACCATGCGGCATGAGTAGAGGGAGCCGTGGCGATAATAGGAACGATCGTTGGATCGACGGATGCCATGATGGTGTGTCGAATAAGGCCATCTTGGCATAGCTAAGAATGATATTCGGGATTGGTGGTGGCCAGACATGGAAGAGTGCCATTAATGTCTGACAAAAAATCGTAGCCAAGAAAAAAAAAAAAAAAAAAAAAAAAAAAAGATCAATTTGGGCCTTCCAAGCAAGGTAGTTGGTGTTGCTGGAAAGTTTGGTTGGTAGTTGAGAGGCGGGGTTGATGGTGACCAACAAACTAGCTTGGTTAATTGGGTTGAGGACCGACGATGTGGGTTGAATATTTTGGGTTAGGGTGGGCTGATTTTGCATGGTAGTAGGGTTCGGTAAGGGTGGGTAGGTGATTGGGATTGAATCAATGGTCATGGCAACAAAAAGAAAAGAATGACGACGGATAAGAGGTAGGATCGGAGAGGTTCGTTAAAGCTTTGGTAGCTCTGATACCATAAAGAAACCTTTAGGTTGTGTTTGGGTAAAGGATTTGAGGGAATGATTTCAAAATCCTTTTTTGGCAAATACCTTGTTTGGGTATTTATGAAAAATGATTTGTAAAATTCTTTCAATTAAAAATAGTGGTGAATGAGGGATTTGGAAATCCTTTGAAACTAGGTGTCATTTACAAATCCCTCCAATGAGGGATTTTAGATCCGACTGTCAACCACCGCTGACCACTGGTCGTCAACAACTGCCGTCGTTGGTCACTGCTGCCACCGCCACTTGCTGCCGCCATCGCTGGCCGCTGCCACTCGTCGGCCACTGGTCGCCAACAACTGCCGCCACTGGCCATTGCCGTCGTCTTCCAGTCATAGCCGCTAATCACCGTAGCCTGTAACTGCCATCGTCGGTCGCCGACCACCGTCGATTGTTGCAGTTGTCCATCGCCGCCGACCACCACCACCCGCCATCGTTGACCCCCACAATGGTGATGGTGATTATCCAAATAAGAAAATTATAAAATTACACGATCAAATTATTCGCCTAAAATAACTCTTCGAACAAAAGATTTATAAATGATGGGACTTCATAATCCTGAAATTGTTTTTGTTCCTGTTTCATTTGTTGATTACTTTCTTCTATGCTACGTTTTGAAGAAAATATTGCATTTCCGTTTGGATGAATTATTGCAGGTTGGAAGAACATCATCCTCTTTTGTTTGTAAATCTACTTTAATATAGTTCTCAATTAACAAGTTGATAGTTATTTGGAAGAATTCCTTATTAGTTAGATTGCTTGACTATGTAAAAGGTTTCAGAGAATTATAGTTGTAGAAATTGAAAAGGATAAACAAAAATACGAAAAAACAAAGACTAATATTGTTTTAGAATTTTTCTTAGTAAGGTTTCAAGTCGGACTTTGTGGATGTTTAAGAATTTCCAAGTGGGTGACCATATTAGGACTTGCATAAAAGGAGTATGTGATTTTGTACTGATTTTTCATACCATAGAGTTTTAATGTGGACTCAAAGTTCAATTGTAAATTGAATAGTGTGTTTTCATTTCTTACTAATGAATAATGTATTGAAATTCAATCTTATTGTTCATGGTCATTTGTGAATTTGTTAAGTGTGGATTTATTTTATTTCTGCCGGTCGATGAAAAGATGAGAAAGAGATATTGGGTTGATGTATGATTTTTGATTATGTATGTTACTTTATTTTATTTTTATTTAATGTTAAATATTTTATTTTCTTTTATTTTAATTTAATGTTAAATATTTTATTTTCTTTTATTTTTATTGAATTTTGTTTATTTAAACTTAGCTTTTGAAGTGTTTAATGATTTGGATATTTGTTGTCGTTTCTTTTCTTTGTACAGACATTGGAATTTTTTTTCTAAATTACACTTTCACCCTTTATACTTAATTGTATTTTGTGTCTTAAATTTTTCCTTTCAATATTATGACTTAAAGTTCATGATATTTTTTAGTATTTTCCGCATTCAAACAGGCAAAAAAGACTTATCAATTGCTATCCGAAGGTATATATCTTGGTAGTTCTCTTTTGTTCTCATTAGGAATCCATGTTGTAGCCTTTTCATTTATTTGTGTTAAAATTTGAGATAAGGAACTTGATATTATATAAAGGTACTATGAAATGGTTCGTTAGATTGATATTGTATTGGTCTTCAATTGAATGGGTTGAATTAATGTTACTTGGCTGTATAATTTTTTTATATTTCTATTTTATTTAAGCGTTCTACAATCAGTGACATTGTTGCTTAAAATAGAGTTGTACGTATGTTCTTTCATTGGTTTCTTAATCAATATCAAACAACTAACAAATCATGTCTTACGGTGCGTTTGATGCCTTGGAGGTTAAACTGCGAAGTGGATTGGGAGCAATAAATATTTCTATATTTTGTTCCCAAATTTTTGATGAGTCACATATTAAATATCTAGAAATTTTTGTTGTATTTGTAATATACATTATTAATTGGTGATGGTATTTAAATGTTAATTTTTGTTGATATTTTAATAAAATAATTGTAGAATGTTGTATAAAGAAAAGAAATTATGTCAATTTTTTTAGGTTAAATATTTTTTACACCCATGCTTTCAGTCACACAGTTTATACACTAATAAAAAATAGAAGAGAATTGGTTCCATTGTTTTTCAAAAATGAGATACAATGATGGGCTTCCCCAATTAATTAGGAGGAAAATTTCTTAACTACTACAAAATATATACCCCACACACAAAAATAAAATAAAAAATAGAACCTTGGTTCCATTAGAAGCCAAAGCTAGACCCCTGTAATAAAAAAAAAACTCATACTGATGTCAATGAAAAGAATGGAGCTCCTGTAATGCTCATTGTTCTCAATATCTTTCTCACCAGTATTCTCCATCTCATGTCATCCTTTCTGTTCTGTCTCTTTATCTTCTGCTTGAAATCCCTGAAACGAACAAAGGGAAAAAAGTCAGAACACCACCATTTTTTGTTCCAACTTTTTTTTAAGAAAGAAAACAGATATCTGGGAACAGAAACACTAAAAGAGGGTAAAATTCACCTGCACAAAGGAACCCTACAAACATCAGAATCAGCACAAATGCGAGAGTGCAATTCCAAGATCTGCCACATTCTCTTGCATTGGATACAGCCGCCGCCGGCTCTCATCTTGCACCCCGCGAAGTGACGAACAAGCAATTCTATGCCTTTGCAGGCAATATAATTACAAGGAGCTTCACACTCTTTTAAAACCTTATCGTGTGGACCGATTGTTCTACACCCGTCTCTACATATATGAACAAGTGCTTCCATCGCCTCGTACAACTCTACATATATCTTCCTCTCCTCCGCTTTTCTCTTCCTCTCCTTTTCCATCTGAAATATAAAATTTAACCAAATGAGTTATTATTATATATTTTTAGTATTAAGAGTAAATTAATCTTCCTAGACTTTCCATTGTAAGCCTATATAATTTCTTTTTAATAAACTCTAGCTTCCTTTTCTCTTTCCATCAGATAATACAAAATAAAAAATATTTACGGCAAGATCCTCAAGGGCCAATCCTAAAAAAAAAAATGCCCCTCGTCGTATTTTGACCGGACTCTTGACAGTTTATTTATATTAAGTTTAATTTCAGCAACATTAAATGTTCAATGTATACAAAATATGGAGTGAAGTTCTACGTAACAGCTATGAGATTTACGGAAGGACAGATCCATCATACACCATCAACGTTCAGCATGGATGGGTCTTTTCATGGAAAAATAAATTTAGCCCAGTTTTGCATTCCCAAAAATCTTTCTTAAATAGGGGTCTGTATCAAAATTCGCAAAATTTATTACATACAAAAACGTGTTTATACTTACTCTATCCTCGTAGATTATGGATACTAGGATTTCCTTTACTAGCGCTGGGTGGCTCTCTTTCATTGCTTCCCATGCTTCGGTTGCAGAAACGGCTTTGAAGCTATTGAGGATGAAACGGTGACAAATGAGACTAAGTCTAGGGGCGTCGCATAATAGAGCGAGCTGAAATATGTCGACTACGTTATCTATGGTGAGCATTTGTTGCTCTAGTCGCCATTCACACAATCGTTTCAGATGGGGAACGACGTAAACATGGGATAAAACCAACAAATGTATGACGTGTTCCTCGATTTCTTCTTGTTCGAAGCTGCAAAAAAAAAAAGGTTCAATCCAGTGAGATTTATCATAAAAAGGAAAGGAGAACTTGAGATTTGGGTCGAAATTTGATTTATGATTTGGAAAAAGTAGTTAGGAATTTTTAAGGATGAATATATGCCCAAATATGCATGAACCCTCGAGCATGCGGCGTTTGTTTAGGATCCATTTGGTTGTCTAAATTATCTTATTTTAAGATTAATTCATTTATTTAATAAAATTGGTCAAACATTAAACTATAACAATTCATGAATTTCTTGATTAAATTATCCGTACAATTTTTTAATGGATCGACAACCAAACAAACCCTAAAGTTTTGGCTACATTTTTCTCTAATTACATGAGAAAGAGTAGCTAAATTGAATTTTTTAAAATTTTTACAAAGAATCAACAAAATATAACAATTTATAAATAAAGAAAATTAAAAAATTGTTAAGTTCATGAATTGAAGAACAACCAAACAGATCCATAGTGTTTTTGTTCCTATAAAAAAATAAAAGAAGAAGAAGAAGAATGAAACGTATGGAGAAATCAAGGAACAATTATGTTATTTTCCCAAAGATTTGTTCTAAAATTGTTCCCAATGAAGTCCAACAACAAAAGAAGCTCCTATGAGGTGAGAAAGCTACCTGGAAGAGTACAAGAATCGAATGAATCCTCGAACAGCCTCGTATGGAACACCACGTATAGAGATCGACCTCATACGATCACGACCTCTAGGTTTCTTCAACATGGTTTTCAGTACAGGAGAAGCCATACCCTGTGTGTAGCCAAACATCCCGCCAATGATTTAGAACATTTGATTCAGACAGAGAGTTTGATCCTCTTCATATTCAAAAACAGACAACTTACGAGGATATTAGCGTGGGCGTAAATAATTCCACCGTTATCTGTGTGTATCGAAACATCTGCTCTATAGGCTTCATCGAAAAGGCGATCCCATGTATTCCTTGTAGCGGTGGAGACACAGCTGCTTCCTCGTACTTGGACTCCATCCATGGCAGATCTGCCGATTCTCAGTGAATCAGGTAGTGGAGGTGGGACTGGTAAACTGTTCTTACAGCTGCCGGCCATATGTTTTGAGCAGCTCCCTTTTTCTACAGGTCAATCAAATAAATCAATGTTTTCAGACATGAATATAAGAATACTTTCACTGAGATCCAAGTGAGAGACACATTTTCGATACACACACATGAAATTGTTAGAAATAATCGAAATGACAAGAACAGCAACATATGAATGATCTAAATTTGTTTCAGAAATAGTGCAATTGTTCGAGAGCGGCAGCAGCATTTGCCTTCACCTAGGTTAAGGTGGTTCTAATTTGCAATTTTAGCTCCAAATTGGCGATGAATTTACTCCGACAAATTTCAGCAACTACCTCGTTTCCTCTGGATTTCAGACCAGAAATCAGCGGTTCGAATTCAATTCATTCAGAAGGGGAAAAATAAACACGAACGAAAGACAAGTTAATGATTGATGTTCACCTCTTCTTGTTTTCGACGTAGATCTTCGTCTCCCAGAGACCTCAGCCGAAATTCGATATATATACAACGTATGTATCGTGTCTCTCTACACACACAAAATCAACAACGGCTAATAATCGATCTCTGTAGAGAAGTCGATTTCAGAATCTCCTGGTGAACGACAACGACAGGAAGAAGCAAAGCTTTCCTAGTAATTGATTGACAGATGTATGTGTCTGTACATGTGAGAGAGAGGTCTGAGAACATCCTCAAGTTGATAATATATAGACGATGGATGATTAATGTTGATGGGATGAAGACGATGATCTGTAGCTTTGTCAGCTCCGACGCTGCAAACGTGCGATTTCTAAGCCTAATTTCCCAGTCAATTCACCAAAACAAAGAAGGTTAAATGCCTTTTAACACCTTATCCTTTGACCTTATTTCATTTTATCACCTATATTTTAAATACTTACACTTTATTCCCTTTTACTTGGATAAATTACTTTTGTTTTTGTTTAATCTAATCGAATATGCTTAAAAAAAGGGGATAAATTAATTTTTGTATCTATATTTACATGAAATTAACAAATTACTATTTACTTTAATTCCTATTTTCTTTTTTAAAAAAGAGAAAAAAAAATACAAATAGAAACAAAATGAGAGTTATACGGAGAAAATGCTAGTTTTTTGTGTTTTATTATATTTTTTAAAATAAAAATGTGAGTTTCTCATTCTTGACTTGAAGGTGATGTGTAGGTTTTTTGCAAGGAATTTTTTTATCATAGGCCCCAAATTTTGAGGTCGAATGTCCATCAAAATCATATATTTTTTTTTTTGGCAAGTGACTCATATTTTAATACTTTTTGGGTTGTAGGTCCAAACTTTCATTTATAAATGACATACATGTCCCTACAATTGATTTTAAAAAATAGTCGATTTGAAATCTCGTGACATTCTATGTCTTCAACAACTTCTTAATCTTGATCATTTTTTTCTTTTTTCTTATTTTTTTATATATTTTGTTGAATGCAAGTAACAATTTGTGACTTGAGCTAAATTGCGACTACGGCGTTATTTTGGTTATAGAGAGAAAATATTAGTTTTTCATATAAATTATATTTGAATAGTAAAATTAAATTACAAAATAAAGATAAATTAATCTATTTATTTTTTTGGAATAAAAAATGTGAATTATTTTCATCTAATTAAGAGTAAAAGTGAGTGATGTGGACCTTTTCAAAGTAAAAGAATCAAAATAGAATAAGCCAAAAGTGGTAGGCGATAAAAAGCAATTAACCCAAACGAAAATGAAAAGAACGGACACAATTTGTTAAAAAAATCAGCGTCGGTGATAGCTGCGCGTTTTATGCTTTCCCATTTGGTCCAAAATTGAACGTCCTTTGCTTCTCCGCTTTAATAAGTACCTCTTATTTATTTAGGAATAAGAATTTCAAAGGATTTTTTAATTGATTAGTCCTCAATAGAAACATAAGTTGGTAAATTTTATTACATTTTAATATATATTTATTTATTGAACTATTTATTTTAAAATTTCATACATTATGGAGGTAGGGAGTATTCTACTATGCTAGAGGGTTAGTGCTACATTAGTTTCATAATCTTGCAACTTTCGAGATTTTTGGTATTTTGTAACATTTTTTATTTATTTTGTATTAAATCTTAGAGTTGTTCTATTCCGAGAGTACAGATCAAAGATAAGATCTGTTACACTTATTTAAAAGTGTTGCTATTCACAGAAGATTTGAATCTTTTTAAAGAGAACAAGAAGTTTGTACCTCAGTCCAATATTAATTTGTGTTCTTCTCGAATTATTTGTATTTTCTCCATCAATATTTTTTTTTATTGAAGTTTTGTTATGACATAATTTTTTTTCAATATTTATTTAGAGTTCAGTCCTCACAATACAGATTATTGAATGGGTGGACTATATTACCCCCCTGTCTTTATCCTTGAAGGTCATTAATAATACCAATTGTAGATACGGCATTTTGACCGCTTCACAAAAAAATTATATTTTATTTTATAGTTATCTTTATTTTATTTTTCTATTTATTTTGTTTTGATTGTACCGTATTTGTGCGGTTTAATACTGCTAAATTAAGTTTTATTAATCTCTTAAGTAAATTAAAAATTAGTAATTGATTTTTTTTTTTGGTTTTGTAGATTTTTCGAAGTGGAATAAAAACGCGTTAATTCGGAACAAAATGGACCAGAAACAGACGAAAACGAGAGAGGCCTGGACTGAACGGGGGTGGGAGAGTTGCATTAAGGTCGCACGTGCGACCAAGGGCTGGTCGCACAGCGACCAGTTGCATTGGTCGCTGTAGCGACCAGTGCGGCCAGCTTTATTGCTGGCCGCATATGCGGCCAGCATGGGCTTTGCCTATGTTTTTGGGTGCACCGAATTCGGTGCACCCAAAAGCTGGTGGGTGCACTGAATTTTGGTGCACCCACCCCATTTTTTTAATATTTTTCCTACTTTTTTCCTACTTTTCTTGACAATGTTTGAGCCTTCATTCCTATAAATAGGAATGAAGGCTCACAACACAAGGGAGGAGGAATTTTTGGGAAAGAATTTTTTTGGAGAGGAATTTTTGTAAGGGAGAGGTGAAATCTGGAGAGAAATTTTGAAGAAAATAATATTATTTTCATTTTATTGTAATTTTGAAGAAGAAAAATCTCCAAGAAGGTGGTAAATTTTCATCTGTTGTAAATCTTACTCTTATTTTTAAATAAGTTGTTATTATACTAATTTTTTTTTTTGTAAATTAGATTTTTTTTCCCTTCCTTTATTAGTTATTTATTTATTTATTTATTACTTTTTATTTTCTTTTTATTTTTATTTATTTATTTTTTTTTTTTTTAGTAAGTAAAACGAGACAGAAAATTCCCAACCTTCAATTTGAACGGTTTAAATTTAGAAGGGAATTACTCCCCTCAATGCGTGTGTGCGGGTGTTTTATTTAATTTGTATTAAATATAATGTGCTAACAATACGAGGTGAAAAATTCCCAACCTTCAATTTGAACAGTCTAAATTTAGAAGGGAATTACTCCCCTTGATGCGTGTGTGCGGGTGTTTTATTTAATTTGTGTTAAATATAATGTGCTAACAATACGAGGTGGAAAATTCCCAACCTTCGATTTGAACGGTCTAAATTTAGAAGGGAATTACTCCCCTCGATGCGTGTGTGCGGGTGTTTTATTTAATTTGTGTTAAATATAATGTGCTAACAATACGAGGTGGAAAATTCTCAACCTTCAATTTGAACGGTCTAAATTTAGAAGGGAATTACTCCCCTCGATGCGTGTGTGCGGGTGTTTTATTTAATTTGTATTAAATATAATGTGCTAACAATACGAGGTGGAAAATTTCCAACCTTCAATTTGAACGGTCTAAATTTAGAAGGGAATTACTCCCCTCGATGCGTGTGTGCGGGTGTTTTATTTAATTTATATTAAATATAATGTGCTAACAATACGAGGTGGAAAATTCTCAACCTTCCATTTGAACGGTTTAAATTTAGAAGGGAATTACTCCCCTCGATGTGTGCGTGCGTGTGTGAGCGTGTGTTTCTTTAACTCGTATTAAATATAATGTGCTAACAATATGAGGTAGAAAATTCCCAACCTTCCATTTGAACGGTTTAAATTTAGAAGGGAATTATTCCCCTCAATGTGTGAGTGTGTGCGTGTGTGTGTTTCTTTAACTTGTGTTAAATATAATGTGTTAACAAGATGAGGTAGAAAATTCCCAGTCTTCCATCAGAACGGTCTAGGTTTAGAAGGGAGATCACTTCCCTCAATGTGTGTGAATGTGTATATGTGTATATAAGGAGGATTTAAAAATAAAATAAAAACATTCGGATTTAAATTCTAATTGGACTTAATCGGATAAGGTATCGTCTTTGGACGAGCGTCTTGAGATGCTTGACACCTTCCCCGAGCGTAACTGACCCCCGAACTCTTTAAACGAATCTCTGGTCAGACCATGTTATTTTTGGAGTCAAATTTTACTTAAGTCATTTTTTTTAAATTATTTTCAAAAAAGAAAAATATGGTGACCTAGCACATCATTTAAATCCAATACTAGGTGGCGACTCCTTTTTCTAAAACAGGCTTAAGTGTATTTTAATGAGAAAATCGACGTTTTTAAAAACCCTTCTTGTTTTACCAGCGCCAAGCATATATAAGCATATATCTATATTTTTTTGGTTTTCTCTGGAAAATCGGGGCGCGTTCACCAATTATTAAAATAAACACTAAAAATAATTAATTTTGCTAACGTTCACAATTAATTAAATTCATAAAAATTATATTATTTTAATCTACATTCATTATTTTCATTTTGATATTCATATTGATTATTTTGTAGTAAAAATCAAATTTCTTAATGAATGTTCATTGAATTAATTACCCCCAATTAAATATGACTTATTTTGGGCAATATTCACTAAATCAATCTAACAACTCAACAAAATATATATTAGTGAATGTTCACTTAAATAATTTTATTAGCAATCATTTGTTTGTTTAGGAAGTATCAATTATAGTTTTAAATTTTGCAAAAATCTTTGAACCATTTGGAAACTACTTCTCGTGAATGTTTACTTCTTCTTTTTTTTTTCATTTAATAAAAACAAACATCATGAAATATAGATTAAAATAATATAATTTTCATGAATTTAATGCATGATGAATTATCACAAAATGAGTTTGGGTGTGTATTTTTTTAATTAGAGAGTTATTAAGAAAATATGGTTAACCATTTTTAGTGAAAGTTCATTTTTTATTTTTATTTTTTTCACTAAAAATAACCAATATGAATATTAAAATAAAGAACATGAAATGTAGATTAAAATAATATAATATTCATGAATTTAAATCATTGTGAATATTCTAAAAATGAGTTTTTTTTGTTGGTATTTATTTTTCGTCGTCATTAATGAAGTTTGATCATTTTTTTTATAAAGAGTGACATTAATTATAAATTATATGACATATGCGGACAATTATTTAAGTAAATGTGAGAAATTTTAGTGAATGAACTTTATATTTAGTCATTCAAGATTTTTTCAATAGATTGTGCTATTTTGAGAACTAAACAATAAAAATCCCAAATTTGATTCAAGATTTTTTCTAGATTAGTGCTAACCAGTAAAAATCCCATTTATAAAGGGGAAAAATATTTTTGAAGTAATCTATTGAATTGATAACATTTTCATATTTGAAAAATATTAACTAAACTCAAGTCTCACTTTGTATAAACTTGAACATCATACTCATTTTTAATTCTTAGATTTTCTAGAAATAATTGGTGGAAATTCCTAAAAATTGCACTAAAATATTAAAAAATCTTAAATTAAATAAGTATTTTAGTTTTGGTTTAATATATTAGATTTCGCGTGAACTGATGTTTCGAATCAGGTTGTGTTGCCCATTACCGCCAGCCACCAGACCCCACTCGCCAGATTCTGGCCATTTCTGGTTAATGGTCATCAACCACCAAACCTCTGGTTGTTGGAAGGTTTTTTTAGTTACATTACTAATTTTTTTAGGGGCGCTAACCGAGAAGTCCTAAAAGGCGATGAAAATTATCAATCAAACCCGTTACTCTTTTCATGCACCAACAGCTCATTTTGTGTTTTTCTGATTAAAATATCCTTCCTATGTAACTTTCAATATTAACATCAAAACACACGAATTTTTTTCGTAGTTCCTGATGTCATAAAATTAATATTTTTACATTGTATTAATCTATAAAATGTCATTTTTTTTCTCTTTTTTACGATATGCTAATCATATTTTTTGGACGTGTGAATCGTATTATACGTGAATGTTACATTTAACATTCAATGTAACCCTATCTAATATTACCGAAATTCCAAAAAATATTTTAAATAGATGTTACATGAAACATTTATAATCAATAATTATTTTAAAACATATTTTCAATAGATGTTACATGTAACATCTATATCAATAATTATTTTCAGTTGATATTACATGTAAAACATATTTTTATATAGATTTTACATGTAACATCAATATTTCAGAGGATGTTACATGTAACATTAATGCGATTTCTAATTTCTCTCACTAACACATACCCACATTATCATAGACTCACATTTCTCTCACTATATTTCAAGATGATGTTACATGTAACATTAACACATACCCACGTTTTTCTCACCACAAATTATCTCTTCTCTTTGTATCTAAGTAAACAAAACTGCAAATAATAGCGTGCAATGTGTAAATAGTAAAAAAGGAACTCCAAAACCTTTAATACCCACTTCACCATTTTTTTTTCTCTCTAAACAAAGAAAATCCCACCAGATTGAAATAGAGCATAAATAAGGTGACGACATCTATTGAAATGCTCGAATCTGAATTGCGAAGGTGGTGGAGAAGTTGTATATGGACGGTGACGGTAGGAAGACGTTGGCAACGATAGGAAAGGCATCGGCGACAGCGAGAGTGTGTTGGGACAATGACAGTGGCAAATCTGGGTTGCGGAAGCGTTGGCAACGGTGGCAAGGCGATGCTCACACGAAATCACGGGAGGGGTATTTCCATAATCTCGTAGCCGGCCATTTTTCAAAAAGAGACTAATCGGTGCAATAAATTACTGGCATGGAAGTTTTTGGTGCAAGAAAAAATAGGTGGGTTCTATTGGTAGATTACTGTTAATAATGGGTCTAGCAGGTAATTTTTTTATTGTTTTTATTATATTTTTAGTGATATTCAACTAATTTTTTATTGCTAGTCGCCCAAAAATCACATTAATATAACTAAACAAATATACTAAAATATAACTAAAACTTAGTTACATAATACTAAAAAAGTACATTAAAAAATAATTACATATCACTAATAATTACACCAAATAATAATTATATGTAACAAATTTTTTTTTATAGTCGGTGGCTGAACTTCACCACCGGAAGTCTGAGGTCCTACGTCAGACAACAACAGAAGGTGACATTGGTGATACAAAATTTTAATTGAAAATATTTGACTAGAGATATAAGAGAACATTAACTATAGAACTAAAACACAAGATAAAATATAATAAAAAAATTATATTAATTTTATATTGTATTATAATTTTAAATTAAAATACAATAAATTATAAATTAATTCGTCTAATTCGAATTATTGACCACTTATTCCATTTGTTTTTTAATATTGTTTGGTCTAACACCGTATTATGAATTACGTGCCAAGTAAAACTGTGAAAAGTTAGATATTTTCTTTTTTGGTGTGTGTTGTGTGTGTGTAACAAGTGATAGGTTTATTAAAAGAGAATGGGCCACTCTATTGAATGGACCTGTGGTCTGAACGGATGTTGTCCAGTTGTAGTAAGCCTTCCTTCATGTGTCTTTTTTTTTTTTTTTTTTCCTTCTTTCTTCTTTTTTTTTTTTTTTTTTTTTGTTTAAAATATTTGTGGGCCAATATTTCTCCTTCTTAGAGATGGGACTCAACTGTCTATATCCCTTGGAATAAAAAATCAATCAATTTGATGATTTCAACCCCCAAGTTTTGTTCATTTCAAAAATTAAAGAATGAGAAATTTAGGGTTTGTTTGGTAACATTTCCATCGATGGGATGGGATGAGAATTTTATTTCTTAGTAGGAGTAGAATCGCGCTTGGTAATAACAATTTTTTTAATTCTGGAAACAGAATCATGTTTGGTAACGATATTATCCTAGAAATCAATAACACCAATTATGAGAAATTATCAAGTAATCGAACTCTAAACTCCAATCGAAATCGAAATCCTAAACTCCGAGCGATATCGAAATCCTAAACCCCAATCGAAATCGAAACCCGAAATCGAAGTCGAAATCAAAACCCTAAGGTGGCGTTTGGTAACCGTTTCTGTTTTCATTCCAGCAGTGGGATGGGAATGGGATGGGATGTGATGAGAATTTTGTTTTATTTTTGGGAGTAGAATCACGTTTGGTAACGATAATTTTTTTTTTTTTGGGAAGGGAATTGTGTTTGGTAACAATTTTATCCTAAAATCTTTTTTTGTTTTTTTTTTTTTGTTTTGGCTTGACGGCGGTGGCGCCGTCGTCGGCCGGCAGGCGGTGCTCCGTCGCCGGCCGCCGGCGATGACCGGACGGCGGTGGCACCGGCGACGCCGACTGGAAGACAATGGCTCCGTCGTCGGCGACGGCCGGAAGTGGCAGGGAAATTTCCGGCCGGACGGTGACCGGCGACGGTCGCCGGAGATGATCGGCCGGCGGCGGCGGACGGTGGCCGACAGCGGTGATCGGCCGGTAGGTGAATAGTGACCATGTGTTTTGGGAATGGAATGAGAATAATGAGAAACAACTTTTTTTTGTTTCTCATTTCTTAAGAAAAAAGTGGGAACAATTCTCAAATGAGAATAAAATGGAAACGGAAACAAAAATTACCAAACGCTATTCTCAAACAGAATTCCCAAAAATCTGGGAATGGAATGGGAATTTCTGGAATGGAAATGGTTACCAAACGGGGCCTAAATCGACGACGAAATCGATTGGCAAAATCGAAATTGAGAGCAAAATCGAGTTGAAATGGAAACCATAATCGACGACGAAATCGATTGGCGATAGCGAAATCGAAATCGACAACAAAATTGATTTCATGTTTGAACCATAAGAGGAAGATGACGACGATGAGGAACACGACAGTAATGAGAAAAGCGAAGACGACGAGGAACACAACGGCGAAAGGAGGAGGACGGATGAGGAGGAGGAACAAGTCCAACCATGAGCCAACATGAAGAAAAACGTTGAAGAAGAAGAAGCAAAATGAAGAAAAAAAAAGTGAAAGAAAAAAGAGGCCTACAATGATTGAAGGTCAGACTTCATTAACAAATTTAAAAATAGCGGCCGTGTCCTTTTTTTTTTTTTTTTTTTTGGGATGAGAATAGGTGGAAACAATAAATTTTTGTTTCTCAATTCTTAAAAAAAAAAAAAAAAAAAGATTCTTAGTTTTGGGATAAGAACGAGAACGGGAACGAAAACAGATTTACCAAACGGTGTTCCTGAACAAAAATCCCAAAAATCTGAAAATGGGATGAGAACGGTTACCAAACATGGTTTCATCCCTAAAGTATGGGGTGGATGTCTTTGTGGAGCCTGAGATTTATTAAATTGCACAATTGGTCTTCTCAAATTTCACATTTATTTCAATCTTGCAAAACTAAAAATGTTTTTAATGATTTTGAATGAAAAATGGGTTGTGAACAATATGTGGTATTCTAATGAGAATATTTTCATTATTTTATTACTCAACTAAAGTTAAGAGAACTTTTCCTAATTTTTTTTAACAACAATTTAAGTTTGGAAAATTTATTGTTTAGTCCTGCAAAGATGGGTAAATTAGAAAAAAAAAAAAAAAAAAATCTTTAATTCAAATAATTAAGTTTATAATCCTAAAAAAACTTTTGGAAAAAAGTTCCCAAAAAATATCCTCATTGTTTATTATTATTTACGAAATATGACATTCTAACAATTGCGTGAATATTCACTCAATATTTCAGGATTTTATTTTTAGTTCATCAAAGTCAATGTTCACTCAAAATTTCAAGACACTATTAGTTCATTTAATTCAATGTTCATTCAAATATTCACTCAAACGAAACGCAGTTTACACATTACGTCAACATTTACTATCATATTCAACATCAAAAAAGTATACAAATGTAATACATGAAAAAATTGTAAAAACTAACTTTTACATAAACATTCACACACTTAGTTCATCCAATTCAATGGCCAGGCATGTGTTAACTCATGATTTGCATAAATATTAATGTGTATGTCCTTTCTAGGTTTGAAGAACGTTGACGCAAATCTGGAATTCCAGATTTGAGCATCATTTTCAAACACAATAAAAAACATTTGAGAAAAAAATCTACAAAAAATAACAAATGACAAAAAAAATCTAAATTCAGATCTGTACATACGAAAGACGATTCGTGCTTTGTGATATGAAGATGAACGCCAATTCGTGCTCAAAATAAATGTTCACTGAAGAGAGAGAAATAGAGAAAGACGACCTGGACGACGACCGGGGGATTGTGGCGAGACAACGGTGGTGCTGATGACGGCGAAGTCTCCAGTGAGAGAAAAGAGGGGCACAAATCTGGGTTTCCAGATTTGAAAAAACCGATCTGGAAACTCAGATCTAAATGGAGAGAGACCATGCAACGAGGGTAGACATCGCCAATCTAGACGACAACAACGGGCAACGATGGTGAAGCAACGGGCAACGATGATAGATCCGGGATTGCGAAAGAACGGCGACGACGAACAGACGGCAGATGGCGAGCGGTGAAGACGAACAAATGGTAGACGGTGAACGACAAAGGTGATCAAACAGCAGGCGGTGAAGATGATGGTGCTAGACGTGGTTGAACAGCGACAGCTGGACAATGATGGTTGGACGACGATGGCGGTTGGACGGCGCTGGACAATGGCCACGACTGGAGATATTAGGGCATAAATGAGAGAGAGAGAGAGAGAGAGAGAGAGAGAGAGAGAGAGATTGAATAGTTGTGGTGAAAACAAAAAAGAAAGAAAGAGAAAGTGGTAGGATAGTTTTAGGGTTTTTCATATTATAAGGGTATATGCGTCTATTTTTTTATGCAGGCAAGATGGTTGGGACCAAAAACTAATTTGGTTGTACGGTGAGGATTGAAGGCTATTAAATAAGTATCTCTTTAAGTTTTTGTCTCATTCTTCACACGTGTTATTAGCAAAAAATTAGGGAAAAACATTTTGAAGTTAATGGAGTGATGAAATGAAGAAAATATCCTCATTAGAAGGTCATTTTTTTTTAGCACAACTCGTTTTTTATCCAAAAATAATTAACAATATTTTCAATTACTTGAGATTGAAATAAGTGTAAAACTTGAAAAATCAAACTTGCAATTTGACAATTCTTTAAGCTTAGCTTCACATAAACAGTTACCTCATTCATACTTGAGAATTTTATTATTTAGTCATTTGTTAGGTAGGTGTTTAGGATTCAAACTTGGGGACCACTTTTTTTCACCCATAAAATGTTTAGAAAAAAGTCCTTACATTTTGTCCATTTTGTTCAGCAATATTTACGAATATGCCATTTTGTCCTATGTAATAAGACAAAAATGGACAAATAGTGCATTAACGTTAACGTAATTATTCGGGCACTATATTACAAAAATACATTTTGAATTTACGTTAACTTTTAAAAATTATTCACGTTAACGTTAACATGGAGTTAACGTTAATGTAATTATTCAGACACTATATTACAAAAAAATATTTTGAATTCACGTTAACGTTGTTGAATCCATGTTTTTTTTTTGCACGTTAACATTAACGCATTTTCATATTTTTAAAAATCATTTATGTTAACGTTAACAATGAGTTAACATTAACGTAATTATTCAGGCACTATATACAAAAAATACATTTTGAATTCATGTTAACGTTGTTGAATCCATGTTTTTTTTTGTACGTTAACATTAACGCATTTTCATATTTTTAAAAATCATTCACATTAACGTTAACAATGAGTTAACGTTAACGTAATTATTCAGACATTATATTACAAAAATACATTTTGAATTCACGTTAATATTGTTGAATCCATATTTTTTTTGCACGTTAACGTTAACGTATTTTTCATATTTTTAAAAATCATTCACGTTAACGTTAATAGTGAGTTACGTTAATGTAATTATTCAGACACTATATTATAAAAATACATTTTGAATTCACGTTAACGTTGTTGAATTCATGTTTTTTTTTGCACGTTGACGTTAACGCATTTTCATATTTTTAAAATCATTCACGTTAATGTTAACAGTGAGTTAAAGTTAACGTAATTATTCAGACACTATATTCCAAAAATATATTTTGAATTCACGGTACCATTGTTGAATTCATGTTTTTTTTTGCACATTAATGTTAACGCATTTTTCATATTTTTTTTTTAACGTTAATATGTTTTTCATATTTTTTTTGTGTGTTTCATGTTGCCATATATATCCTAATCTGTTTGTGACCGTTTAACGTTAATGCATTTTTTTTTTCATCGAGCTGTGGGTTTTAACATTAAAATATTTTGTTTTGGGGGTTTTGTATGTTAACGTATTTTGCTTGAATATTTATGTTAGCGTCCTATCACATACTTCATTTTGTGTGTGTTAACGATAACTACTATATTTGGGTATTTATCCTTTTGAGATGAATGTGTGTTTGTGTTGAGTTTGCGTTAACGTTAATATACATTTTTTCTGGGAGTCTCCTGTGTTAACGTTAATGCATTCATATCCTTGCATTTGACATTTTTTTTTGTATGTTGACATTTTTTTTTACGTTAACGTATTTTTCCCATTTTATTTTGTGTGTTACGTTAACGTTAACTCATCATACCTCATCTATTAAGGTTAACGTAAAAATAAACACTTCTACCTCTACCACCAATCATATCCCCCACCATAAAAAAACAGATCCCGAAAAACATATCCCAAACACAATTACTAAAAAAATCAAACAAATACCAAAACTCTTATGTGTTAAATGTAAACGAATTCATGTTGTCTGAAAAAATACATTGACGTTAACGTTAATGCAAACTGTTTTGGGGTATCATTAACGCATTCATGCTTTTTGACCAATTACCCACAAATCTTATTCCTCTTCCATCACCAAACAACACTGCCGAATCGAACATCAACACCGCTGAAGAACACCACCAAACCCAGATTGATAAAAAGTCAGGGGGAGGTAAGTGTATTAATTTGTAAAAAAAATTAAAAATCAAAACTAAAACTAAAATATAGGGGTGAAACTATAATTATACCATCATCTTCATCATCCTCTTTATGGTTTTGGAATGCAGAACAAGCCACTAACGATGGCTTCAGTGATGGGATCTGTTTTGGTTTGGAGTAGCATCTTGATGGCTGTGGCATTCCGGTGGCTGGATCTGGTGGCAGTGGCTTCGGTGGTGGGATCTAGTTGGGTGGGATTTCGTTTGGTTTGGTTCAGTGGTCGGATCTCTCTGGTTCACTTCGATCGATGGTGAGGACGATGACTTCTCTTCTTTGCCGCCTTCTGGTAGTTGGATATGGTGGAGAAGATGGTAGCTTCTTGGTCTCCACGATTTCTTCTCTTTCGACATCGACGTTAGCCTCGACGACCTCTGCCCCGACAGCGTCAGTTTTCCCAGCATCGACGGTATCGAAGTTAGCTTTGTCTTTGGCCTTCTCTCTCATCACCGCTCTTTTTTTTCTTCCTTCGATTTCTTCTTGTTGTGTTAGGGTTAGTAGATGGGTTTCTTGGTGAAATGGGTTTGAAAAATTTTGGTGAGAGATTAGAGGTTTTTGGGTGGTTATGATTTTAGATAGCTTTTGATTATAGATTTGAGGGGAGTAGTTGCAGAGATTTGAGATCAAGGAATGAGGGAGAGGGAGAGGAAGAGAGAGAGAGAGAGATGACAAGGGATGGAGTTAATGGTTGTTCCTTTGTTTGTGAAGTATATGAGAGAAAATGACACTTGAGGGTACTACACAAGAAGAAAGAGAGAGTATTTTTAGAGAGAGAGGGTTTATCTTTTTGTGGACATGGGGATAGGAAGGACGAGAAAGGGTTTTTAGACCTCTTGATATCTATAGAGAGATGTTAGAGTAAGAGTTAACGTAAGTGTGAGAGCAGGGTATATGTGTCATTTTACGTCCTATTTTGTCTGTCCAAAGATCAAAAACTTAATTGTGGTCTGAATTATGAATGGATAGTTGGAAAAACTCTTTTTTCTCAATGGTCTCTCTAATAGGGACTAAGTAATAAAAAACTCTTCATACTTTTAGCGACCAAAAATATAATTTTTTCTTAAAGTAAAATTAAAAGAAAAATATTTTTAACTATGTAGCTAAAAATAATAATAAAATATGTTTGACCATCTTAAAAAAAAAAAAAAATTTACATAATCAGTGAATTAGATCAAATAAAGAAAACTGTGAAGTCCCAAATCCCAAATGTGACCTTTTCTCTTAATATATATATATATATATATATATATATATATATATATATATATATATATATATATATATATATATATATATATATATATATATATATATATGTATGTATTTATTTATTTTTAATTTTGATGTTACCAAGAATTCTCAGCATGTGTAATCAGCTCCCTATGTGCCAAAAACCTCTTCTACTTCCTCCTTTCAACCTGCAAAAACCCGTTGAGTTCTTAAGGGGGATACTAGTGTGATATTAGCCAAAGAACCTTCAGCGTGATAATAAGTTACTCTGGTTATGGAGAAGATTAAAATACTCAGATTAATCGTAAAAAAAACATTATAATGATACCTTCCCTTTATATAGACTCGGTTAATCTTTGTCGTTTCATTGGTGAGGTCGCCCGTTACCAAATCTTCTCCTAACGGCCTGATAGATAACCATGATCTTCTCCATTTATCCAGGAAGATATCTCTGTAATGTGCTCCACTAAATGTGGGTTGTTACAATCAATGGTTTATAATGTTCCTTCATGCACATGAGTTATGGTCATCATGGGCTAACCTATTCATCATTTGGTTTGATCACTGTGGGCTCAAATTGCCCATTAATGGGACTCCTCATGAGGCTAATTGATTTGAATAATGGACTGTTGAGGTCTTTCCTTGATGGGACTGTTATGCTCAGCTTAAATAACATATTGAGTTTATATCTTTTGGTCGGATTCGACCCATTAAGGCTCCTACGCTTATGTTAGTTGTGAGCGAGAGTTTTCCTATATCCTTTGCCCTCTTGACTTTCGTGACAATTCAAGAGAAGAAAGGCAAAAGATCACTTTTTCTATTTCGCGTAAGTCCCCATCTTCCCCGAATCTTTTGGTTGCGTTGCTTTTATTTGTATTCTTCTTTTCAATTTTTGTTTGTTCTGCTTTAAGATGCCATTAAGTTAATTGAATAGTCTTGCTGAAACTGGTTCATCGTTGAATATCCTTGCAAAGCAGACAATGACTTCCCAGACTGCTTAGTTTTTCAATCCTTTAGTTAACTGGGGAGATCATGGTGTGAGCAATGTTCTACAGGAATGGCTTATGCCATTTCGGGAATAATATGACATCTCTTCATCCATGTCGATTAGGGTTCTGCCTGAGGACGAACGCCCTTATGATGCCAAAGAGGATGAGATATGCCTCTTTATGTGGATGTTTGAGTATGGACTCACTCTCCCTTTTACTCATCTCCTTCGTAATCTCTTTCGTCAATTAAAAATAACCCCTGCCTAGTTAACCCCAATGGATTCCATCAAATCATATGAGCCATTTCTCTTTCTCGTGTAAATGAAACGTCCCTTTTTGTAGATATGATTAGGAGTATAAGAACCCTCAAATTTATTTCTAATCTTGGGAGATTTTATTATTCCTTCCCTAAGAAGTTCTCATTCCTTATCGACCTTCGCATTAAGGTGAGTGAAGATTAGCAAAAATGGTACATTTTCTTCAAGGGTGGTTGGGATTTCTCTTCTGAAGAAGTGGGATAGCCTTCTGTTATGCCAAGACATCTTAATTCCTCAAGTAACTTTCTTGTTGCTTTCCTTGCAATTCGATTCTTAGAAATTTTGCAACAGTAATTTTGATGTCTTTTTTGGTGTATCTGATGCAGGTGAGGGAGCTTGCAAAAGTCTCAGACTTACAACCAGAGTTGAGGAAGAGCTAAAGAAGTTGTTGGTCCCAGCAAAATGATCCTACAAAATCTTGGCTCATCGTCCCTTTATTCGACCAGAAATGGATGCATCCCAATTTAATGAGTTGGAAGAGCTGCAGATTGAAAAGAAGAAAAAAAGGTTTGTGAAGACGTCCTCCAGGTTAGCTGGGTAATCATCAACCCAGTCTAATGTTTCTAGACTTGCAGCTCGTCCTACTGCTGAGCTCTCTACTCCATTAGAGGCCATCCAATCAGCTCAGCCTTCTGCTCAATCTCTTGCAACTCCTCAACCTTAGCATATTCTTCTGGTGGGCTTTGAATCTGATGAAGATTTCCAGCCTCTAAGCATTCATATGCATAGACAGATTTCTGTGATGGTTCCAAGAGTTCAAGCCCCTGTTCCCACAAAGATTGGAGGGCTGGAACTTGCCACAAGAGCAGCTGGCGTTCCGATTGATCTTGTTGTTTCTGATCTTTCTTCTGCTGATCGCTAATCTCCTCTTACATCTGCCACTAGCTAAGGAGCATCAAATGGTCGTGGCATGTATCGCTAGCAAATATGCTAGCTATTTGAAGAGGTTGGACCTTCAGTTTTAGGTCGCCAGGCAATCTTCAATAACGCTATCAAATTTTTGTACGAGGAGTCCTGGCAAAAAGGCACGGAGAAGAGTGGAGGCCGCAACAAAACTAAATTGTTCAGGATACTCATCTGTATGCTTCTTCAGGTAAGCACCATTGTTTTTTAACAAGTACTCTGTCTTTCTGAGTTGTTTATTAGATTTTGATCACTTGTTTTCGTGTTGCAGAGCATGCATGTATCCTCTGCGTTGCCTGGCAGTGCTGATGATGCGAGTAAGTTGGATACCCAACTTATGCATCAGCTAACTGACTTTAGCAGGCTAGAAGAGGACTTTTGTGCCTTACAGGAGCATAAGGTCACTCTTGAGACAGACTTGGCACTGGCAAAGTTTTCTCAAGAAAGATTTGAGTTGGAGCTACATTCTACAAATAAGCAACGGGAAGCGCTGCAGATGAGCAATGACCTCTACTGCACAAAGAATGACAGGCTACAAATGGAAAGCTCTGTCTTGAAAGGAG
>JAENRU010000482.1:1130000-1250000 GCA_016647705.1 Eucommia ulmoides | reverse complement strand
TCTAGAATTAGTGTATGGGGGAAAAATTTATAAAGAAGTTGTCAAGAAGAGTCAGCAAAATTCATCTACCTTTGGGCAATTGTATAACCTCCTATTTATAAGTAAGGAGTGGATTAGCTTAAAGTCTTAAGCATGGATTAGTGTCTCCTCAACATCACATCAATGTACCAACTTGGCAAGTACCCATGAGAAAGTGTCAAGGAGCTTATTTCTTTGGCCATATTTGGGGATATTTTGGGATATTTATGGGGATATTTAGGGTTATCTTGGGATATTTATGGAGGTATTTTGGAGATATTTAGAAGATATTTCAGGGATATTTAGGGTTGGGAAAATGAGTCATCTCATAAACCAAGGAAGACACTATCCTACTGTAACTGAGATGAGGAGTTTGGTTTCTGCCTTTCCTCGATAGCCGAAGATGGGAAGGGAAAGTTATATAGAGCTTTCTGTTCTGCCCTTCTTGGGTAGATGGAGACGAGAAATGGGCTTTGCTCGAGGAGCTTTATGGAGTAGATCCCCGAGACGGGCGACGCCGCTGTGGAGAATGCGGAGATGGGGAAAGATTCCCCATCTCGGTGGTGGCTTGCCAGCTCTTCCTGGAGTGTGTTGAGGCCTTTGAGATGGCTGACACGGATGGAGATGTCCCTCTACTTAGTTCAATCTTCACACTTAATTTATTATATGACTTGATCTTTGTGGAGAGTTGTGGATACGTGGCGGTCTTCAATTGGTTGCGTTGGGGTGACCATTTTTACACTCATTAATAGCCCCTAAGTCCCTAGTATTGAAAAAAAAATTGGAAGACTGGGGACTTTATTGTGAGCCTCTTTCGGAGCTTTGTTGCTTCTATTGGAGTCTTTTGAGGTATTAGTGACCTTTTTTTATCTTTGTGGGGCACTGCATAGGAGTCAGGCTTCCTTTCTGAGAAAGAGATCGGCAATTCTGGGATGGGAACAGTCAACTCGAGAATAAAAATGAAGGCTTGAGAATGCAAACGAGTGGCCTGAGAACGGTAATGAATAGCCCGCCCTAGATCAACAAGAAAGTTCTAAACGTCACACACACGTCCCATCGCATCTACACCTCTTTAGTGTGCCCAGACATATCGCCTGCCCAACCGCTAAGAAAATGACATGTGGCTGCATGGCTTTTGAACGACAAGTCGCTCCCAGGCACTTTCAAGTCGTCGTCAGGCATGACGGTTGGTGTGGACAGGTTCCCTCCTATATAAAGGAGGCATCCAGAGTTCATTTGTATGCTTTCACAACTTTTGGAGCACTCTCCTTCCGGAAAGATAACTCATTCTCTTCCAAAAAAATTTCCATTCCTTCTTCTTCTGCTTTTGAGTCTGCGTTAGGGTCTGCCACCCTTGAGCAGGCCCTAAACGCTTCTCCTCTTCGACGAATTTAGCACTGGGCCTGCTAGCGGCCCTATTACAAAGTCGAACTAAGGACCGAATGGTGAAGCTGAGACAGGGGATGGTGTTGTTCCGAGAGAGAGTCCCGTTTAGAGGATCGAATCGAAGATGATGAAGGAGAAAATCAGGGAGGCCCGGAGCAAATAAACCTTCCCAAAAGGGGTAGAGACCCGTCTTCCTCTACCCGAGGATAGGGTTTGTTCCCTCCACTAAGGGTTTTATTACGGTGTATATAGAACTTTTGTGTGGCGGTTTACGGATATCAATCCATCCATGGATCCAGACCTTGTGTGTGGAGTACAAGTTGTGTCCATACAGCTTTCTCCCAACTACATTCAAGCCTTCATGGCTTCATTCATAATTTGTGAGGCCAGGGGACTAGAGTCGTCCCTAGACTTGTTTAAATATCTCTTCTTTCCCAAATCCATGCCCTTCGAGAAGGGGTGGTGCTATGTCGTGTCTCGAAGACAGTTTCTCTCGGGCCTTGAGGAGTCGGTAAAGAATTGGAAGCCCCAATATTTTTTCTTGGGAGGAACCAGCTGGGAGTTTAGTCCCAACGAGGAAGGAGTCAACCCCATTCCTAGGGAATGGGGTGTTGTAGGTGAGAATGATTTTATATGTGAGTGGTTCGTCGATTGTGTAGTATTTTCTTTTGGTATCTTGACTGTTTTTCCTCTTCTTTTGTTTTTGGTTCCTTGAACAGTTCCAAACAAAATTAGTGGAAAGAGAGTTCAGCCTAGTACATTGATCCAATGAAATAGAAAAATCATGTGGGATATCGAGTTCAAGAACGTCAACAAACTGTTAGAGTCGACGCTGTATTGTCGCCACGTTTACTGTGCCCCAGGTTTGTTGGTACCAGAGATTGACAAAAATATCAAGAACAATGAGGTTTTCCCTTCTCGAAAGTTGTTATTTTTTTTAATTTTCTACTATTTTCTTTCTCTTTACTCATCTATCTCTTTCTGCTTCCTTGGAAGAGATGGACAAGGTGGCACT
Organism: Eucommia ulmoides; assembly: GCA_016647705.1. Classification (NCBI taxonomy): domain Eukaryota; kingdom Viridiplantae; phylum Streptophyta; class Magnoliopsida; order Garryales; family Eucommiaceae; genus Eucommia; species Eucommia ulmoides. Next base: position 1,247,581 of record JAENRU010000482.1, on the reverse strand, counting down.
GACGAGGCTGTTAAAGGAGAGGGCAGCAAAGGCCGCTGCCAAGAAGAAGCAAGCCTCCCGGCCTCAGGCGGAGGTTCCCCAAGGGAGAACTGCCAAGGAAGAAGAGGAGATTGCCACAATAAGTTTCGTTGGAGAGGCCCCTTCTAGGGCGGAGGGTGTGCCAAGGAGGATAACCAAAAAGGAGCAATAATGGCGGGAGGCCGAAGCTATGGCTGAGAATGAGATTTCATCACAATCTGAACAAGCCCCCACGTCTTCTTCTAGGAAGGGCGATATTGAGGCAAGCCAAGAAAGAAAAAAGAGGAAAGCAGGGAGGTCAGGGGTGAGGGATCAAAGAAGGCCAGAGCTGAGGGGGCTATTAGAGCCCCCCTACCAAGCAAAACTTCTACTCTTTTACCCTTCCCGTCCCCAAATACCAGTCTCCTTCTCTGCCAAGGGACCCTGGACAACCTAGAGACACTATCTACCTATGTCAGCAAGATCATTGCCCCTAGAGATCAAGAATAGATAAATACTGAGACAGATGCGAAGGTTGTTGCCACGCTGTAGAGGGATGCGCTGCCGGTAAAGCTAATATCAAGATTTACTTTGATTCTTCATTGCACTCTATTTTTGGATAATAACATGACACGTTTTTATTTTTATGTTCTGCAGATGTTGTATAGGATCTCTTCTCTGTCTGGACACCTCAATTTTGCCTTTGAAAGAGAGCAAAAACTCAATGAAGAGTGCAGGCAGCATGTAGCCCAGGCGAGAAGGAGGCACGGATGACCAAACAACTGATGGCGATTGAGAACAATTCTAGAGAAGACGTGAAAAAGTTAACCGAGGAGAAGATAAAGTTGGTTGAGGAGAAGAATGCCCTTGAATCCCATTCTGGCAGGCTTGAGACTAATCTCGCCGCCGTTCGGGAGAGGATAGAAGAGATGAAGAAGAAGCACAGTGTTGCCATTGCTAAAGCCAAGGAGGGTACTGACAAAGAATGGATGGAGTCTCCAACCTTCGTCAGGATGAAAACATTGTCCGTTGCTGAGATGGTAGAAGACGACCATAGGTACACAATCCGCAATCTATGTCGCCAGTACCCCAACTTCCCAATTGATGACATTGGTATGGACTATTCTGATGTTGAAGAAGATGTTGGTCCTGGGATAGGGAATGCCAAAGTTGAGCAAGGAGACACAGATGTCGTGATAGTAGAGAACAATGTCGAGATGGAAAACGTAGAAACCGACCAAGAAAATGCTAGAATCGAGATGGGAGAAGTAAAAGTCGGCCTGGGTAAAATAATACCATTCAAGAGAACATTGAGGCTAAGCAGGATGAACCCTCCACTGGTGAAGGCAAAGTCAAACCATCCCCTACTGGCCAGTAACAAACTTCAATCCCAACCCCTCAGTCCTAGATCAATCCCAAAACTTGAACTTTTTTTTTTTTTACTTGTATATCTTTTTGGCACCCCATCCCTATTGTGAAAAGGGCCTTTTGTGATGGCTTTTAAGGCCTTGGTCTTGTAATGGATGTTGAATGAATGAATGGATATGTCATTTTTATTCCTTCTCGAAAGATTCTGAACACTTTGTGATTTTCTACATGATTTCCTTTACTGCTTTTGAATTTGTAACTGCATGCCTTTGAGTTTTTGTCCATCCTTGGAAAGTTGTCTCCTTCTTGGAGTAAGAACGATTCCTCTTCCCAGTGGTAGAGCTTTGCTTCCATCCTTATCTCGAAAACACTAGGATGGGAAGAGGCCTGAGCTTGGAAAGTTGACAGAACATAGAATTGGGTTCTTGCTTGGGGAATTGCTTGAACCCATCTCGGAGATGGACCTAAGCCCCTTCTCGGTCATTTTTAAAGACACTGACATTTCTGGACTTTTCTAACCAAGATGTCTCATTCTCGTCTACTTTTGAAGACTTTGACATTTTTAGCATGATACTCGCCTTTTGCCCTTTACTTTTTGTCTTAGCCAATTGGATGCCCTTTTGCAATTTTTCTTGATCTTAGCAGTACTTTGCTTTGGGCGGACAATCATTGACACTTGTGTAATTCTCATTCATATTTGCATGAAAAAATTCAAGTCTCTTCCATTTAGTTTTACGCCACTTCTCAGACAAGTGGTCGAGAAGATATCACACCTCCCCCTTTTAGACAATACGCCGAGAAGAGATCATGTATCCCCTTCTTGGGAAAGACACCATTTCATGTTTCTCCACCATATCCATAACCTCCCTACCCCCCAGCCTAGCATTCAAGCAAAGCTCGAGTGGTAGGTTATATTCCAAGGGTGATACCTATATGGAAACTGGCCCTCGCAGTCCCTAGGGGGTGACCTTAGGTCGTCCCCCTGTGGCTGGTCCCAAGTGGGTTCTCCTTAGTGAGACTCATCCTTGAGCCTTTTCAGGTTATTGCAAACTATCCTTCCAAGGGCATCTTCCCTTTATGTCACCTAAGACTAGCTTGGCTGTTAGGGGTAAGATACTTATTGATAAGTCCTCAGACCTGATCGGTGCAACGCCGTCGGAGGGTGATAGCGATCAGCCCTTGGGCTAACACTACCGACCTATGGAGAGGGTCTGGTTACACCCTCGACGCAATGCGCCGTGATGGGTTTCTTTATGGAGATTACCCCTGATGCTGAGCGTCAGGATACCATTTTTTTTATCGAGAAGTTGGGGGCGACACATCTTCGTCCGAGATGGGATGGGGGGTTTCTTATCATGGCATGTATGCAATTTGAAGATTTATGGGGAGGGCTACTCATCCCAATCCGAAATGGGATGGGGGCTACACTTCACTGCTATCGCCAAAATTTGGAGAATAGAGAACTGGTTGAATAAAACATTTCTTCCATTCATAAGTAAGTTCTTTACAAGCTTCAAAAAGTGAAAAAAAAAATTACAAGTCCACCGGAGCTTCCTCTTCGAGGTAGTAGCGATTCAGATGCTCTACATTCTAAGGTTGCTTTAGGGGGACGCCTTTTTCTGTTTCCAGTTCGTAGGTATCGGGACAGGCAATACGAGTAACACGATTTGGCCTTTCCCAGGATGGGGCAAGCTTGCATGCGGTAGTATCCTTGGTAGCCAGGGTTACTTTTCGGAGGACAAGGTCTCCAACGACAAATGACCTTGGACAGACCCTTCTGTTGTAATACCTGGCTGCTGTTTGTTGATAAGCTACTTACCGAATACGGACACGTTCTCTCCTTTCTTTGAGAAGATCAAGGTTAAGGGCCAAGGAGGCGTCATTTTCATCCGATCAGAAGATCATTGTTGTCCAAGGAGAGGGTATACCGATCTTGGTAAAGATCACTGCCTCTGATTCGAAAGTCATCGCGAAAAGGGTTTCCCCCGTAGGGGTCCTTGCTGTAGTATGATATGCCCAGAGAATGGGACATACGTCTTCAACCCATCTCTCATTTTATTTATCTAAACTGGTCTTGAGTCCATGGAGAATTGTGTGGTTGGTAACTTCCATTTTTCCGTTGGCTTGGGGGTGCCCTGGAGATGTAAGGTGGGTCTAGATCCCCATCTCAGCACAGAATTCCATGAAAAGGTCATTGTCGAATTACTTCCCGTTGTCGGAGACGATGGCCTTGGGTATTCCGAAGCGGCACACGACACTTTCCTATACAAAATCTCTGATTCTTTCCTTGGTGATTCGCACAAGTGGTTTAGCTTCTACCCATTTTGTGAAATAGTCGATTATGACAACGAGAAATTTTCTTTACCCGGTTCCCTTGAGGGAATGATCTGAGAAGGTCAACGCCCCACTGGGAAAGGGCCAAGGACTCGTCATGGAGATGACAACAGTTGGAGGTAGCTGGGGATGAAAGGCTAACCTTTGACATTTATCACTTTTTTTACGAATTCCATGCAGTCCTTGCACATGTGTGGCCAAAAGTATCAATGTCTAATAAGCTTGTGAACCATAGACCTTCCTCCGGAGTTGTTGCCACACATCCCTTCGTGGATTTCTCTAATCACGTAGTTAAACTCTTCCAGTCTCAAGCAATGAGAGTATGGGCCCAAAAAGTATTGTCAATAAAGCACCCAACCAATGATAGTGTACATAGATGCCCTATATCGTATTCGCCTAGCCTCTGCTTGGTCAGAAGAAAGTGCTCCGTTTTGGAGGTATTCTCTTATCGGATCCATCCAAGTCGGTGTGTCAGTGAGAGCGCATATGGTAGATACTTAGTCATAAATTGTTGTGCTCGGCTCCTCCAAGTACTCAACGAGAACGCTTCTCTTCAAGGCGAATTCCACAGCGAAAGCCAAGTTGGCTAAAGTATCAGCGTGTCGATTCTCTTCTCGGGGGATTTGGCGTACTCGGATACTTTCGAAATTTACCATCAGTGCCTTTACCCTCCCAAGATAAGCAGTCATACTTGGATCTTTAGCCGCGTATTCACCGTTTACTTGGTTTACAACAAGTTAGGAATCACAAGAAACTTGTAGACTTTTGACATTGAATTCTATTGCCAACTTGAGTCCGGGGAGAAGGGCTTCATATTTTGCTTTGTTGTTGGTGGCTCTGAACTCCAACCGAAGTGCGTATTTAATTTCTTCTCAATCCCCGGCTACCAAAACCATTCCAACCCCACATCTCCCCACATTGAAGGAACCATCCGTAAAAAACTGCCATTGGTCTGGACCGATATCATCACTTTTTTCGAGATGGGAATGTGCCCCTTCTGAGACCGGCGCCTCTGCCAAGCAGAGACGAGCCTCTAGCCGGGCAGGATCATGGTCATCCAAGATGGGTTCTTTTGGGAAGGTCATCTCAGCAATAAAGTTAGCCAAAACCTGCCCTTTGATGGTTATCCTAGGCCGATAATCAATGTGGAATTGGCCAAGCTCAAGGTTGTACTTCATGACCTGACCAAACATATCGGCGAGTGGAGGATTTATCGCAAGGGTTGATCAGTAAGAACAACGATTACATGAGCATGGAAATATTGCCTCAATTTTCTTGATGCGATGAGAAGAGCGTAAGCCAACTTTGTGAATCGTTGATATCTCTCGTCTCAGCATCAGTCAATACTTGACTTGAGTAGTATACGGGCATTTGAATCCCGTCCTCTTCTTAGATCAGGGCCACGCTAACTGCATTTTTTAAGGCAGCAATGTACATGAATAATTTTTCTCCATCCATGGGGGTACTAAGCAGCGGCGCCGAGGAGATGTATATTTTAAGCTCTTGGAAGGCGACTTCACACTCTGCTGTCCACTCGAATGCCTTATTACCCCTCAAAACATTAAATAAGGGAATGCATTTTTCCAAAAATTGTGAAATAAAGCGGTTCAAGGCGGCCAGTCTCCTCGTAAGCATTTGAACTTTCTTCTTCGTCCGTGGAAAGGTTATTCTGAGAATGGCGTTGATTTGATCCAGATTAGCATCAATGCCCCTCTAGGACACCATGTAGCCTAAAAACTTTCCTTCCAAAATCCCGAAGATACACTTAGTGGGGTTTAGCTTCATGCGATGAGTTCAGAGCTTATCGAAACAATTTTGGAGATGGCTGATGTGATCACGTGCTTTAGGGATGGTAGCGTGTAAATACGCCGCTACTTTCACTCGCAAGTATACGAGGTCAAATTTTAGTAGAGGTGGGGAGAGTAAAGGTATTGTGTCCATAGGGATTTGTTTTGACTATTATTGAGTACTGTGTTTATCATGACCTAACTTTATCTAGGCGAAAATAAATGTGTTTAAAATTAATAATATTAATACTAAGTTAATTAATCTAATTAAATTAACTATACTAATACTATTATAAGATGTTTAGGGAAAGTATTGCCTAGGGATTAACTTTTGTTTACAAAAATGTGTTTGGTCTCATTTTAGTTTACGTTAACGGCGTTTGACTTATCCGACAATCCCAGTTCGTAAACTCTCCCGCCACTTCTCCCGAGTGTAAGACGAGGGATGTAACGTGATTTCGTGTCAACGAAAAAGTACACCTCAACGTCTTAATGACCCTAGGTCATGTGAGTCTTGCCCCAACGTCATTGATGGCACACAATCCAACTCCCAACTGGGTCATTGGATCATCGCGTTATGTTTACCCTATCAACAATCTCAGTTCTAAAACTCCACCGCCACTTCTCCCGAGTGTAATAAAGAAGAATACATGACTTCGAGTCAACGAAGAAGTCCTCCTCAACGTCTTAACGACCCTAGGTCACGTGAGTTTTGACCCAACGTCATCGATTGGCGTTATGTTTACTTTAGTCCGAATCCGGGGTTGTCTCTCCCGAGTGTCAAACTCCATATTCTCGATATATCTATCTAAGTATAATAAACATAACAATATGATAAACACAATCAAAATAACGAAGAACAACCGCAAACGAAATACAAACTCAACAAAACAACATTTTCATAAATATATTAATCCCTAAACAAAAACAAACCCGTTTAGATCATGGACATAGCTGGTTATACAATGAAAATTAAGCTAAACATACTCAAACAACAATCCAAGTTATGAAATAAAAGAAAGAACAAGAGAAACTTAGCCTAGTTTGAAGATTTATCGCTAAAAATGTTTGGAAATCGCTTCTCCTTATTGGCAACGTGATCTTCTCCTTAGGATTTGAATTAGCACTCCCAAAACCTCTTTCTAAAATATGCTAAGTCCTATAGAGCCCTAATGGCCGGAGGAGAGGAGAGGAGAGGAAGAGGTACGGTAGAAGGTCGGTTAGATTTTCGTCGCGGCTATCGTTTGATAGCCACAGCGGTGGAACAGTGGCCTTACTCTCTATATTTTGTATGTCGTGGTGGTGGTTCTGCGCCGCGGCAGTGAATTTATGGAGAGTTTGGGCTGGCTTTGAAGTTTGACTGCCGCAGCGGTGGTTTGGTTGTCGCATCGGTGGCTGCAGGTTCTGAATTTCATTTTCTTTGCCCTTTTTCCACCGTTCTTCCACCCGATGTGATCATTTTTTATCCGTTTTCATACATTTTTACCTCAAATACCTGATTTAGTATAAAAAGAATAAAAACACATCAAAATATATTAAAACGTACTAAACATACTCGAAAACTAACAACATTCATATTGGAAATAGATAGGTAATACACCTATCAAGGGATCTTTATGAGAATATCATCAATGTAAACTTTCATCGTCGAGTCAATCTCTTCCTTAAACATCTTGTTCACGAGCCTTTGGTAGGTAGCCCCGGCGTTGCGAAGGTCGAAGGGCATAACCTTATAATAGTAGGTACCTCTATCCGTGATGAACGCGATCTTTTCCTTTTTGGAAGAAAACATGGGGATTTTATTATACCCGGCATAAGCATCTAGGAAACGTAAGAGTTTATGCCCCGCCGTAGTATCTATGACTAAGGCTATTCTCGGCAAAGGGAAGAAATCTTTGGGGCACACCTTATTGAGCTCTTTGAAGTCCACGCATAGACGTCATTTATTCCGGGCCTTGGGTACGAGGACGACATTGGAGAGCCAATTGGGAAATTCCACCTTTTCCACCAGACAGATTTCATTAACTTATTCATTTCTTGCTCAATGAACTTTTGACGCTCCGGGTGGAATTTTCTTATTTTTTGCCTCACAGGGGGATGGTGAGGATTACCATGGAGACGATGCATGGAGATGCTGGGATCAATCCCGGGAAGCTCGTTGTAGGACCAAGCGAACACATCATAATTTCTCCTGAAGAGATTGGTTAATTCTTCTTGTTGGGCCATGTTGAGTTTGGCACCAATTCGGACAGTTCTCTCCTCAATGGAGGGGTGGATAGGTACTTCCAGCAGGTCTTCATAAGGTCGTGGACGAGGTTCCTTATCTCAGGGATCATCAATAGGCACGGTTTTGAGATCAAACAGGGCCATAAGCTCAACCTCTCTGTTCCCGATCCTGACTGTTAATTGTTATTTCTTCTTCTGGAGTGCCCTTCTGACACAAGACCTAGCGGCTTCTTGGTCTCACCTCTCCCACTCTTCTTTTTGTAGGGAATTTTATTGATTGATGGTAGAGGGAGGATATGGATTTTAACTCCTCCAAAGTGGGTCGTCCAATAATTGCATTATAGGGAGAAAGTCGGTCCACGATAAGGAATTTGATCCAAACCATGGCCGAAGTGGGCACAACACCAACCGTAAAGAGAAGGCAGACCCAGCCAATAGAGTTTACCATATCCCTGCCGAATCCAACAAGGAGGGAAGTTGTAGGTCTCACGGAGCTTGAACTCACATTCATTTTGTTGAAAGCCCATTTAAAGACGATATCCACGGAGCTTCCTCTGTTGATCAGGATCCGGCCCACTTTGTAGTGGTTGATTTGGGCCAAAATTACCAAGGCATCATCGTGAGAGGTTTGAATCCCCCAAAGGTCAACTTCATTGAAAGAGATCACGTTGTACGAGGCAGCATCAATTGTGCTCACCTCGTATACGTCCTTGTCAGATTTTCTCTTCACTTTACCCTCGTGCCTCTTCCGAGAAAAGGTGGTCTCCATTACAAGGTCGAGGCTGAGGCCGCCATTTGTCACATTTATTTCATCGTCTATACGCATCTTATCATCAAATTCTTCAGCTTTTCTTCTCGGTGGGGGTCGGCCATGGTTTTTCCTTCTCGGCTGACCCCTACGCTCATCTCGGCGACTGCTCTCTTCGGAGTCTGCATTCTCTTTGTGGACATAATGACTAAGGTACCCCCTTTTATGAGGGCCTTGATCTCTTCTCGGAACTAGAATCCTTCGTCAGTTGAGTGACCTCAGTCACGATGGAACTCGCAGTATTTGGAAACGGATTTCCTCATGGGTTTTCCTTTTATGAAAGGAGCTGGAGGGAAAATCCTCTTCCGGCATTTTCAGCAAAAATTGTCTTTATGAACGCCGTTAGGGGTGTCATTCCTGGGAAAATCCCTGGGGGTGGAGGATGTCTCCGATCCCTGGGAAGAGGTCCTAACTGCCCGTCAACTTTTAACCTTCACAATCCTTGCGCTCTACTTAACCCTTCATTTGCTCGGCCTTTTCTTTTTTGAGTCCCTTCTCGTTCATGTTTCACAACATCTCTAAGGTCGGATTCATAGAAGTGGGTACCCCGATCCAAGGCAACAACTAGGTTTGGTGAGGGCCGGGAGCACAGGTCATAAGATAGTCATCGATGCCTCAGCTCATCAATGAATACGTTTAGAGCCATAGCATCCGAAATGCCACCACAGCTCAGACTTTCCTTGTGGAATCTGGTAACGAAATCACCCAAAGTCTCCATTACTTCCTGCTGGAGGGCGAGAATATATATGTCGCCGTTTTGGGCCTTCTTGGGAACAGGCAAACCGGGCCAAGAAGAGCTGTTCCAATTGAGTGAACGATGAGACCGAGGCTGGAGCCAATTCTCGAAACTAGGTGTTGGCCATTCCGATGAGAGTGAGAGGAAATAACTTACACCTTACTGTTATAGAGGACGTATGCATGTCCATGAATGCAACAAAAACGGAGAGGTGATCAATGGGGTCGGTAGTTCTGTCATAAGGGGCTATTTGCAGACTGGGAAACTGGTACGGGACCACCTCAAGCACTATGTCATCGACAAAAGGGGACCTTATACCTGAAGGGAGCCCAGTAGGCCCCCTGGGGCCCCGAATCTGTATAAGTGCTACCTCAATCTTGGCGACGCACCTTTCTAATGCAGCTTCTCCCCTAGGCGGTGCTGCAACATGGCTGGCAACTACTCTTAACCCCTGTCTTTCGGTGGGAGGGGAGTAGGAGTTATCTTTCCGAGCACGACGAACTCTACGATCGGCACGAGTAATGTTACTGTAGGTTCTTCCTGGCTAGTGATGCGGTAATCACAGCGATCCTCTGTCCGGGGAGCTCGTGAATGTAAAGATGTGGAATCGAAAGCGGCCAATGGAACCAGATTCTATTCCCTTACCAGTCGATCGTGCGGACGAGGTTGTTCTCTCCTTATATGCCCTTTAGAGTGGATGACATAGTCCAATCCTTGGTGATGATCCTCACCCCCTACATGTCGGAGAACCGGTCCCCGCTGATCTGGAGTTAGTGGCAGGTGGTGTTCCTCTCCCTTTATATTCCAGAGAACCGGTCCCCGCTGATCTAGGGCTGGTGATAGGCGAGAAAGAATGGTTTCGAGATAAGATTGAAACCGGAATAACTGACATTCGAAGTTATCAAGATGCACCGTATCTACAGCTCCGGTAGCTGGTCCAACATGGGGCCCTTCAAGTAGAGCCAATGGGTCTGTCTGGTTGATGGGGAGTATGTTCCCTTCTTCTTTCGAGATCAAGTCTATAGTCCTCGCTTCCGGCTTGGGGATTCTTGACATTTCTCTAGCTGGGTTGCTATCCACCATGCTATTTGTGTCTCTTAGTCGCAAAGACCGACCAGACCTTGTGATCATTTAACCTCTAAACGAGATGGGAGCAGATGATTGGAGGAAGGTTTTTAGCAGTGCTTCCCACAGACGGCGCTAAATTGTTGATGTCGGATTGACAGTATGGTCTGGTCAGCGATAGTGAAGTTGGAGAGGTCTAGAACGGAGATCTTCAATCACTGGAGATTCTTATCCGTGGAGAAGTCCCAAGCCGAGAAGGGACGAGCCTGAATTGAAATGGAACCAAAAGCCTTCTAGACCGAGAAGATGATGTCTAGAACACCTTGAGACTTAAGGGAAAATGAATCGGAGCTTGAGATGGGACAATTCTGAGATGGGGAGCACTTGGAAACCTGCACAAACGCCGGGATGATCCCGACATGTCCCTTTCGGCGCAAGAATCAACGTACGGGGAGAAAATTTATAGAGAAGTTGTCGAGAAGAGTCAACAAAATTCATCTACCTTTGGGAAATTGTAAGCCCTCTTATTTATAGGCAAAAAGTGGAATAGCTTAAGGGCTTAAGTATGGATTAGTGTTTCCTCAATATCACATCAATGTACCAATTTGGCAAGTAGCCAATGAGATGGTGCAAGGAGCTTCTTACTTTGGTCATATTTGGGGATATTCAGGGATATTTTGGGATATTTAGGGATATCTTGGGATATTTATGGAGGTATTTGGAGATATTTAAGAGATATTTTGGAGATTATTTAGGGTTGGGGAAATGAGCCAGACCATAAACCGAGGAAGAAACTATCCTGCTATAGCCGAGATGAGGAGTTTGATTTCTGCCCTTCCCGGATAGCTAGAGACAAGAATGGGGGGTTATGTAGAGCTTTCTGCCTTGCCCTTCTCGGGTGGCTGGAGACGAGAATAGGGGCTTTACTCGAGGAGCTTTACGGAGTAGATCCCCAAGACGGACGCTGCCACTATGGAGAATGCCAAGATGGGGAAGGATTCCCCATCCCGGTGATGGCTTGCTAGCTCTTCCTAGAGTGTATTGAAGTCTTTGAGATGGCTGACATGGATGGAGATGTCCATCTGCTTGGTACAATCTTCATACTTAGTCTTTGATACGACTTAATCTTTGTGGGGAGTTGTAGACACGTGCCAGTCTTCAATTGGTTGCGTTAAGGTGACCATTTTTACACTCATGAAATATTATCATCTTTGGTCTTCTGGTGTAAGTCAAATATTATCATCTTCGGTGATTACATGGATAAATCCAGTTACGATTTTTTGTAGCAGAAGTCACTCGTGTTCACAGGAGATGACGATCAAGGGAAGTGGGGGATGGGTTTTTGTCTGGGGTATAATGCAAAACTGAGTGGGAGATGCGTGCAAGGGTTCCGTTTGAGACTAGTGGACAAATGTGGACTGGAGATAATTTATACTTTGGGTGGGAATTTTTTCCCTTTAAAATTTTAGGCCGTGTTTCATCCCATCCTATCTCATCTCATTCCCAGATTTTTGTGATTTATATTCGGGAACACTGTTTGGTAAAACTATTTCTCATCCCACCCCATCCCAAAATCCTAGAATTGATTCTTCATTTTGTGAAGAAGATGACAAACAAAAAAAAAATGTTTCTTGTCATTCCCATCCAATTCTCAAATAAAAAAAACAAAAAACATAGCCAGTATTAACCGAATTATTATTGAGGTCTGGCCTTCAACTCTTGTAAGCCTCTATTTTCTTTATTTTATTTTTTTCATCATTTTCTTCTTCTGCAACGTTGTTCTTCATGTGCTTCTGTTGTCCGTCGTCCTCCTCCTCTTCCGTCCTCGTCGCCGTCATCTTCACCATCCTCTTCGCCATCGCCAATCGATTTCTTCCTTGGTCATTGTCTTTTTCGTCTGCTTCAACTCCCCGTTGCCATCGCCGTTCGCTCCTACTCATCGTCGTCTTCACCATCCTCCTTCTCCTCATTGTCGTTGTCCTCCTCCTTGTCACCATCGTCTTCGTCGTGTTACTGTTTCATCGTCTTCGCTCATTGCCGTTGTCAACCGATTTCGATTACGAAATTAGGGTTTCGATTTCAATTTCGAGTAACAACTCCTGTTAGGATTCCGGTTTCGATTTTGATTGGAGTTTCGGATTTCAATTTTGATTTCGATTGGAATTTAGAATTTGATTACTTGATAATTTCTTGATGATTTCTTAATTGTGGTTTAGAATTCGATTGTTTGATAATTTTTTAATTGTGATTTAGAGTTCGTTCTTAATTTCTACGATAATATTATTACCAAATGCGATTATATTCCCAAATTGTCGTTACCAAACAAAAGCACATTGAAGAAAAAAAATTAAAAAAAAAAACATCATATATGCAACTGGCACTCAACAGTCTCGTTCCAACTACACCCATACATAATGAAATGCTGCACGTTCTTGTTCCTCCTCTTCCATTTCACAAAAACATACATTTTCTCAATACACTTGATGTACCAGTTGTTGAATATTCTTATCAATTCAGAAATTGTTGAAAGAATGTTCTTCCATATATAAATGAGTATGCCGATATCAAAGGCTAATTGAGAAATAAATAACATCCAGTGTGGCTTCTAACTATCAACAATTGCATATGAATCCCAGTGGATCAAAATCATAGTAGCTTCTAATAATAAGTGAAAATCCATCCATGCATGCAACCAACTTCTTTCTTATGGCTTCAATTCAAACACCAGAAAAACAAAAAGCATAATTTCAAAATACCACCACCACCTAGTGTGGCGGTATGTAACATCAAAGACTGTCCACCAAGTTAGAAGAAGAAAAAAACAAAAAGGAAAGATAAAATAGAGCGGAGGCATCACAGTCACATGCTAAGAAGAAGAGGATGTTGATGTGTTCTTGTTTTCCAGGTTACTGAGTCTCCAAGTTAGGCTTCCTTGCAAGGAAGAAGTACATGGGCGTGAATATTTCTTTCCTGAAACACCACCCCAGAGTAATATGATCCAGTCAGTCAACATTCATCAAATTCTTACGGAAGGAAATTTAAAAGCACAGGGTGCAGAAATCTTACTTTCCACCAGCAACAAGGCCTTCTGCAGCTTTCTCTAAGAAAGATTGAACTCTTTGACTTCCCTTGGGAGCGAGTCCCACGTATTCTAGGGCCACCACCTATTAAAAAATGAAGAGATCAGACAGATGTTCGAAGACAGAGTAACACAAAAAAGATTGCAGAAATTTACCATATTTTTTGTGATGAAGCGTCCAATAGCTGTTAGACGGAAGCTACTGAGTGAGAAGTGACTTTTATCTAAAGGCAAGTACCAAGGGACGGGTGATCCAACCGCAAGATCTTTCTCCCAGATAACCTTCACAACAACCCATTTACTCATTTAGTATAATGGTCATTGGTGTGTTCCTCCTTTATATACAAACAACTATTCAAGAAAAAAAGAGGGGTAGAAATATTTGCTACTTACATCGAAACCTGCTTTCTTCAGAGCTTCAAGGCATTGCCTTGTAGACCTTATATCAGGGAGTCCGTCACCAATCTCAATTTCTGCCTGTGGTACATAATAAACACATTTTTAATGAGCAATGCATAGGTACAAATACATAAGAGACTGATTCTTTTTTTATTTTTTTTAACTTAAGACTACCTTGATCTTCTGATGTTCTGCATTATTAGGATCAAAGGAGTCTGTCATGCACCACTCATATGCCGCAAAACACTGACCAGGCTTCAGTACTCTGTATATCTCCTTGTAGCATCCTACCTTCAAAATGGAAAATTGGGTTACATTTGTCAGTTAAAAGAAATAGGAACACAACCAAAATTGCCTCTTTTTTTTTATTCTTATAATTGATATTCCTGTCTGCTCAAAAGAAACTAGAATTCAATGTATGGCATTGTCTTGATCTAAGGAATATATGAGCACACGATTTTAAAATTTGGAGTTTTCATTTCACATACTGCGTCTGGAGCATGACAGGTAGCTTCGATTGCATATGCTGCATCGAAACTATTTTCAGAAAATGGCATTTTCATGAAGTCAGCCTGCATATCATGAAAATAACAGTTAAGCATCGAAACAAATAGAACTCTTTAAGAAGACAAACTTGCAGCATAATTTACTGACTTTCATAAAGTCACATGTTTTGTCCACACCAGCAACACGGTTGAGAACCTGTAGGCAAGAAAAGCAGTCAATTACAACAAGTGTTCGAAGTAATCCAAAAACGGCGGAACCTGTCAAAAGTAGTCAGTCTAGACTCAGAACAAGTGAGTTCAGATCTTCAATCTTAGCCCATTATCCTTTATAAGACAACCTGAAGTTGGTTATTGCCAGAGGATTTTTTGTGTAATAAAATCCAATATTATAGTAAAAAAACTGATGTAGGAGCCTTAAATTAAATTTTTAACAATAAGACATTGGTATATATACCTGTCCTCTGGCTATCTGGTATTCATTGTTGTTTAGGCCAGTAACAGATGTAAAGCTGCCACATATCAACAAACATAAAATAAAAACGAAGGACCGATGCCAATACCATCATAAATCAAGTCAAGTCAAACGACTGACACAGAGAACAAAAATATCAATTCTATCCCAAATGTTCACATTTTTTTTGTGGCAAACTGCGCAAAAGATATCATTAACTGGACATGAGGGGTATCAGCCCTCATGAATATCAAGAAGAAAAGCACTTCCTTGAAGGGCATGAAGCAAGCAATCTAAACTTAGTTGAAATCTTCTTCTATTGCAATAATTGTAGCCCAAATATGTTAGTTAATTATTTAATTACAACCACCATAGATAGATTTTAAGTAATTTAGGTCCTGACATCCATCAGTTTTCATTATTCTTCTCTTTCAAGAACAAGTGGAGGCAAATGCTCTGCATGTGCAAAGGAAGTTATAATGATAGGAGAGTCGATGAGACACCAAAACCCCTCCCTTTAACCCTATATCATCAATGCTGTTGGGAAACAACAAATCTCCAATGTCACAACACTAAATGAAAGTTAGCAGCATTTACTTAAAAAAAATGTGGAAGTGAAATGAATAAAAGTTCGCATGCAATGCAACCTGAGAAGGACAGAAACTTATCTTTTTTAAAAAAGAAAAAAAAAATAGAGCTACCAAGTAACAACCATGCATAGATAGTTGGTTGAAGTTTGACTTAAGCACTTAGCAAGTAATCATCAGATATAACAACGACCGCTTTGACAAAGAAGCTCATAAGTGGTCATTCACCTGAATCGAGAAATTTCCCTCAAAGGTCCACCAATTCCACATCCTACATCCAGCACCTACAGTAACAATTTATGAAACAAAAAACTAATAGTCTAACATTGAATCCCAACAACATGTAACTTTTACAAGAGTGGAAGAGTGAGTAAAACCTTATGTCCAGGTTTTAGGCCTAGTTGTAAAGCAAGGAAGTGCTCATGTCGCTTAATGCTCTCTCGAAGGGACTCCCCTTTCCATCTGCAAGCACAAACATGAGTGCCGTGTTTAGTAGTTTTAGTCACAACTCCAATACATAACTCGAAATTAACCATTTGAGTTTAATTGCATTGCATACAAAACTAAACAAGATGAGTTTCTAAACCCCGGACACCATAAATTGATTAAAAAAATGAATTAGAGAACCTGGGAGCAAAATGAAAAGATTCTCCCCAACCATATTCGTAGAAGCTGGTAACAAGGTCATAATATTTGTTAACCTGAAAATACCAAACAAGAAAATTCTTATATACAACATGATTTTGTTCACCGAGTGGAAGTTTGCAACTAAACAAAAGTTACAGGATTAATTCACATGTGAATAGATAGAGGTGCCGACATGACTTGTTGGGGAGGGGTTTAAACTTTTACCATGTCAGTGTAGTTTGCTTTTCTCTCTTCCTCTTGACCTCCATAGAATACATGATAGTTCTCATACCTGAATAAAAGACAGATGAAAACCAGAAATGCAAAGAATGAACTAAATCCCAAGTCACACATGCAGATTTTCTAAAAAAACAATTCCTCAGATCACTCTGAGGTAAGCAGACCTTTTTTTGTGTGTGCAAACTGCAATTATAAGTGCAAAATATTCATTGCGGTAAGAATTTACAAACTGGAATTGGTAGCAACGTGTTTCTGAAACACATATTAAGAGCGCTCTATGAACTGGAGAAATGATTGTGCCATAGATTTATTAAAGCGAGGTCCATAATCGACTGAACATTGGAGGAACCAATAATGCATGACATTACCATCAATGTGGAAGAGAATCAAGTCACAAGCAACTAAAATCAATCAATAAAGAGATGAGTGTGGGTAAATAAGAGAACGATTTCGTTCCATAGGAGAGACATAGAAACAATTTTACAAATATCAAATGCACAACATCAAGAGAAGGATTCAAAACTGCGACTGCACATGCGCACATGTATAAATAGTGGATGGAGAAAGTAGATACTTTTCGACAGCGGAGAGGACGTCAGTTTTCTCGATTTTTCCGCCGAGTCCAGTAGCGAGATCCAGCGTTCCAGCTTTCGACATTTTCTCGAGACTACTCTACGCTCCTCCTTCAATCTGCAAAAGAATGTTGAAAACGAAAAAGAATCGGGAGAATAAATCTGTCAAACAATACGATGGGGGTAGAATGTAGATTGACATATGAACTGAAAGAACTCCATTACATGGAAACCAGGATCTGGAAAAGGGTAGGAGCTTTGTCGTATCCGGCAGGGTGTTCTAATATGAAGCCCGGAGGGCGTGGAGGAGGAAAGTTAAGGGTGGTGGGGAGAGAGAAGAGGAAAGACAGCGCACACTAAACCGGCTTTTTCTATGACTTACAATCATGACGACAAACTAGTGAGAGAGCGCTTCTCACACGTCAGCAACTACACGTGTACTGCTCGCCCGAGCTGATCTGGTCTCAACCGTTAGATTTCGCCCGCCGGAATTTTCCCTAAGGTGGCGTTTGGTGAATATTTTTGCTTTTCTATTTATTATTCTAAGAAATTGGGTTGAAAATTTCTATTTTGGATTAATTTGGAAATAGAATAGTATTTGACAAGGATCATTATCATTAAATTTTATTTTTTTGAGAGAGAAACAACAAAAAAGTTTGGCTATAATATCTATTCTTTTATTTTCTTTAAACATATGGTGGTCGATATGGTGGTCGATAGGTGGTGATAGTTTTGTGAGAGTGAAAAGAATCATCATTTTTTTTTATTTCTCAGATTCTTATGGCATTCAAGAAATACATCAAAAAAATTTCAATATTTTAGAACATAAACATGTTTACTAAATGCATTTTTTACATTAATCTCAAAATTTTGAAAGCGGTAACATAAGTTAGAGAATGGAAATAGTAACCAAACGAGGCCTAAAATTCTTAATCCAAAGCTACTTTAATTGATTTTGGCAAACTTGCATTTGCTTTTCCCACTAATGATAAAGTCAATGTCTCAAAATCTGAATCGAACAGGAACGATTCGACCATTAAACAATCACCTGGACTTGTTTTTTATTCGGTTAGTCGTTCAAACCCAGTTAGGCCCCAAAACGAGTGACTTGACTTGTTTGGACCAGTTCAACCACCGATCAATGATCCAGAACGATCCATATGGAATCAGTTGGTTTTACCACTTTTTTTCAAAATAGTATATAAATACCTTTTAAAAAAAATCCTGAATCTCCAATTCTTCCCCCCTAGCTCACACCTCTTGGCCCTCTACCTTGTCCCTCTCTCTCTCTCATGCGTCCAGGTCATTTTGTTTTTCTCACTTTCAAGATCTCTCTCTCATTATGGATTGCTCTCTCAATCCAGATCTGTCTTCTCCAAAATTCGACGAAGTTCCAACTGCGACGTCTTCCCAACCATAGCCCCCAACAGCGATCCAACGTTGATCTCTCTCCCAACCATAGCCTCCAATGATAACGTCTTCCCTAGCTGAGTACCTCCGACCTTCCTCCCCATCTGAGCTGCCTCCAATTACCTCCCTACAACACGATCCCCTGGCCCATTCCCATTAACGTCTCTCGACTATGTTTTCAGTTCATTTCATATTTTTAATTTCGTTTTATATATTTTTCATTTAACAATGTTAATGTATTTAACTTTTATTGTTTGCTATTTATTTAATAAATTTGATTTAATATAATTGTTGTTTAATTTGAATAGATAATATATTAATAGAGTATTCATGTAAATTGTTTAATTTTTATTTTCATAATTATTCTTAATAACATGTTGAATTTTTGTTTAATAAACTCGTTCATGTATAAAATTGAAACTTTCGACTCTTGAATTGTTTGATGTAGTATTATTTTCTTGAAAAAAGTTTGGGTTTGTTTATGAATTATAACATGACTTTGACTCTTTAAACTTGATAGAATATTGGTGATTGTTATTAAAATATATTAATTTTGGTTACTTATTTTTTATGTTTATTTTTTCTTAAAATATATATATATATATATATATATATATATATATATGTGTGTGTGTGTGTGTGTGTGTGTGTGTGTGTGTGTGTGTGTGTGTTTAATTTTTTATTTATTTAATGACGTAATTATGACATTAGAGCTCAACCGCAACTCATCTACTGGTTAAACTGGTTAACAATGACCCGATGACTTTTTCAATTCGATATTTGGTCCGGGTTTAAAAACATTGCACAAAGTAACCATTTTGCCCATACAATGCAAAAAAAATTATCACTTTATTATTGTAGCAAAATAATTACTTATAGAGAGACAACGATTTTCTAAATTCAGAAATTACAAATTTAGTATAACAAAATACAAACCTGCATTCAAGCATGAAAATCTCGCTCTCTTTAAGGAGATTCAAGCACTAAGTGGTTGGCCACGTATAAAAACCGGAGCAACAAATCTGCTCCATGGCTTGTTCTATCTAGGATATAACAGCCCAACTTAGTCATCGATTAACACTAACTTTGCACTAGTAGAATAAAAAATTCCACCAAGAAAATATCTTTCTTTGCACTACTAGGAACTAGGAAGATCTATTTATACACTTCCAAAACATACAAGATTAGAAATACGAAATAAAGAAAAAGTTGTTACAAAATTCCAAGAGTATTGAAAGTTAAAAAAAGATTAAAAAAAAATGGGGATCTTTGTGAGAGGTCTCACTCCTTCAAAACACCACTTTTTAAGGATCATCCAAAGGTTTAAAAAACCACTTGGATGGTCCTCCACAAAGTGGTGTTTTTAAGGAGTGGGACTTTTGAAGGAATTTCCCCAAAAAAATTTGGTTGATACATTGACACCTCCCTATAATTTAAGAAGACTCTTTCTAGGAGTGGATTGATCTGATTTCGATTCGGCAAAGCAACACAAGTATCTTGTCTCTAATAGTATCCACAGTAGAAATTTGTAGGTATAGTGTTCCTGAGATCTCTAAGAATCTAATTCTAATCTCTAGAATGTAATGTAGATCTATTTTGATTATATTTGGTAGTAAGAGTCAAAATAGTAGAACAATAGAAGAAATAAGGAAGGTGGCCGAAACAATGACATGACTTTCTGAACTTATGTTTCCTATCTGTGTGTGACTCATTAAGGTCATATCAAAAGTTAGACAGTAAAAACATTTAATTAATCAAAATGAACAATTCCAATTTCTCCCTTTTAGGGGAAACAATTTCTCCAAGGATCGACTGTGAGTCACGTCTACCCATATATCACAGTCATATCCAAATGATAAAAAATTTACCAAAATAACCCCCTCAGTTATGATTTCCATACTGTATGATCTTTCTATGTTGTGCTCTCGAAAATACTAACAAGATATGGATAAAGTAAAAAACCCGAGTCCGATCATATGTATATTAATTAAAAATATAATGCCTTGTAACACTAATTTAAATCTTATCCCAATTGTCAAATTACTCTTGTTGATCCCAAGATTTTGATCAACAATTAAGTATTGATGTTTTGATGGAACTAATGTTTGATCAAGTGTTTCAGTGATTTAAAGTTCCAATAATGAAGATGCCAAAGTGAATGGATGCTAAATGAAGATATCAAGAAGAAGTATTAAGACTTTAAAGACATTAGGGAAAACAACTCAGGTAAATATAAACTCATAATATCTCATTTAGGAACACACACACGGCACAAAATGAATTTCATCTTTTATGTGTATTTTGATTGAGTATATTTATTTGCTCCTATGTGAATTAAAAAGAAATATTTTTGAATGACTAAAATAGAATATAAGAATATTAGTGGAGTTCATTTGAATATAAATGTGGATAAAGGGCAAAATTGTAAAAGAAAGTGAGTTAAAAACGAGATCAGAGAAGAGATTCAGAAGAGGCTAATTGATAGGTGTAAAATACCTATCTAATTCTAAACCGAATTTGCCAGTTTTCAAGTAATTTATTGAAGTTTGAATACCGTTTTAGTTGTTTTTATTAGTCAGGAGCAGGGACGTAAACAAATGGCAAACCGAGCAAAATGGTGCGAAAGGGGTAGCCAAAAATATGGAAAAAAAAAATGAGGTTTCAAATAACAGAGCAAATCCGCCTAGGCGGACATTCATCAGAAAGTTGAATTGCTGAAGATTTGAAATCCGCTTAGGCGAAGTTTCCACCGCCTAGGCGGAAATCCATCAGAAGGTTGCAAGGGATGAAGTATTGAATCCGCCTAGGCGAAAATCCACCAGAACGCTGGAAGTACTGAACTGATGGATAGAGCTGCACTACTGTAAATTCGCCTAGGCGAAGTAGCTACCGCCTAGGCGGAATTCTGTCAGAAAGATAAGGAGCCAAGAAGTTAGTCCTCCGCCTAAGCGAAGATTCTACCGCTTAGGCGGAATTCTAATCGACTTAAGCACCGCCTAAGCGAAGTTTCCACTGCTTAGGCGGAAATCGCAGAACAGGTCAAAATATCTATTTAGATATTTTTGAACCCCTAAGCCTATAAATACCCCTTGGCCACGTCTGAAAGTTGTTGTTGAAGAACCCTAACCCTAGTAGAGAGCTCTTAAGCTATATTTTGAAGATCAAGAAGGAAGTTCATCATTCGGATAAAGAAGGATAACTTGCGAATCGATTATTAGTGACAGTGAACCATTTCACTTCCAGATTTAATCGTTTCTCTCTTGTTTTATTCTTTGTAATCACTTTTTCATATCTAAGAATGTTGAATTCCTCTTATTTTGTATGGTATATGGCTAAGAACTTGTAGTAGTAGTTAAATGTTACTTAGGTATAGTCAAAATCATGTAATCGTTTAGTTGAGTAAATTTATGTTACTTTAACGAGTAAGTTGTCTAAATCTGATTGTGTTTATCGTTATTCTTGTCATTATGCTTGTATTGATAAACCGAGAATGCGGGGTTTGACACTCGGGAGAGGTAACCCCGGATTTAGACTAGGGTAAATACAACGTGACGTTCTAACGACCCAGGAGGGCATTAGAACGTATGCAACCCATGACGTTGGCTCAAAACTCACGCGACTTAGGGTTGTTTAGGCGTTGAAGGGGACTTCTTCGTTGACACGAAGTCATGTAATCCCTCATTTTACACTCGGGAGAGGTAGCGGAGGAGTTATGGATACAGAGATTGTCGGATTAGATAGAAACCGTTATAGCTAACTAAATGAAATCGGTTATGCATTATATGAAAGAAATTTATACCTAAGTAATTAGTGTAATTAAAACTAACCTTATAGTTGTCATTTATCTTAATATAGTAATTAGAAAACAAACAAAATTTGATTAGTCGAGATAATATGAAACTACTGAAATCGCAATACTCAACTGAATTACTGGCCGTTCCCAGTGGAATGATATCCGATCCTAAAAGATCCATTATATTAAAACTTAGACCTCGTATACTTGCGAGTAGTCCAACTACCACGAGGAAGAAACATGTGTGAATCTGAGCGCGTAGCAAGTTTTTGGCGCCGTTACCGGGGAGCGGCAATGTGTTTTTCAATTAAGTTGATATCGTGATTTAGTAGTTGAATGTTAATCACGATAATTCTTTTGTTCTTAAATTTAATTCAATTTATTTATTTATTTTATTTATCAATTGAATTTAAGCAATGCATGCGGCGGAGTAAACGTATTGCTAAGCAAAAAGAAGAAAAAGCTACAACAATGGCCGGTGGACATGAGAATATTCCGCAACCACCAGAGTCGCAAGCACTCCAGCCTCCGGAGCATGAGAGGCCACAACGAGTCCTTCGGGACTATTATCGGCCCCTTATATTGGACAATTATTCAGGGATCCGGAGGCAGCCGATCCAAGCTAACAACTTCGAGTTGAAACCCACCTTAATCAACATGGTTCAGCAGAACCAATATGGCGGGAATCTTCACGAAGATCCCAACGTACACTTGGCTACTTTTATGGAAATCTGTGATACCGTAAAGATCAACGGAGTCGCCGAAGATGTGATAAGGCTGAGGTTATTTCCATTCTCCTTACAAGACCGAGCAAGGGGATGGTTTCAATCGATTCAGCCGGGGAGCATTAACACTTGGGAGGACCTTGCACAAAGGTTCATCACTAAGTTCTTCCCACCCTCGAAGACGTCTCAACTCCGAGGCGAAATTGCGCAGTTTCGTCAGAGAGATTTCGAGCCATTATTTGAGGCATATGAGAGGTTTAAAGACTTATTGAGAAGGTGCCCCCAACATGGTTATCAAGATTGGTTTCAAACCCAATTATTCTATAACGGGTTGGATGGCCAGACAAGAACGATAGTCGATGCGGCCTCCGGGGGATCATTGTTGTCCAAAACCCCAACCGAAGCAAATGCGTTGTTGGAGGAGATGGCGGCTAATAACTACCAATGGCCGAATGAGAGGAACACGGGAAGACGGGTCGCTTCTATCCAAGAATCGGACCATATTTCAACGTTATCAGCCCAAGTGTCCAAGCTCTCAGACCAATTAGTCGCCTTGTCTACAAAAGTTGCTTTGTCGAATCAAGGGAAGGAGATAGCGGCAAGTAGTTCTCAATCCGGATTAGATAACGAGTTTGAGGAATGCCATTTTCTGAACAACCGTGCTTACACTTTCAGGCCGACTACCAACATTCCAACTCACTACAATCCCAGACTTCGTAATCATGAGAACTTTTCATATGCGAATAATCAGAACACTTTGCGACCACCTCCGGGGTATGGAAACCAATCTTCGGGATATCCAATGCAAGCTAATCGCCAAATGCAATAACTGCCAATCCACAATCCGAAACCAAATTTGGATGAAGTTCTGGGATCATTTATGAAAGAAACACAGACTATGATGCGTGAGATACATAATCGCCTGAATAAACATGAAACACGGTTGGACTCTATTGATACCATGTGTACCAACACTAATGCCACGGTGAAGGCTCTTGAGACTCAAATCGCACAACTTGCTAGGGCAATTCAAGAACAACAAAAGGGGAAGTTTCCAAGCAACATGGAAACCAACCCTCGGGAATGCAAGGTGATTAAGTTGAGGAGCGGCAGAGACGTGGAAGTAAGGAGGCCTATGGAAACTGAGCAGACCGTGAGTCGTGAGTTTTCGGATGATGAACCAAGAACTAGTGTGGAAGAAGACGTTGAAGCAAAGGCCGAAGAAGGAAAGGAGAAGCTAAGTGAAGATGTGAATAGGAGTAGCAACAAGGAGAAAGTTGAGGAGAGAAGAAGAGATGAAAGGGTGATACCGGGAAGAGTAACATTTTCAGAGAATCCGCCGATTCTAGTCACACCATTGCCATATCCTCAAAGGTTCCAAAAGCGGAAGTTGGATGTTCAATTCGAAAAATTTCTTGAAATCTTCAAGAAAATCCACATCAACATTCCCTTCGCGGATGCATTAGAACAAATGCCTAATTATAGCAAGTTCTTGAAGGATATCATGACAAAGAAGCGGAAGTTGGAGGACTATGAAATGGTGAAACTAACTGAAGAGTGTAGTGCAATACTACAGAGAAAGCTGCCTACTAAATTAAAGGATCCGGGTAGTTTCACGATTCCGTGTATTATCGGGAAATCCCACTTTGATAAGGCACTTTGTGATCTAGGGGCAAGTATCAATTTGATGCCTTCTTCCGTTTATCGGAAGTTAGGACTCGGAAGTGCAAAGCCGACGACTATATCTCTTTAAATGGCGGATCGTTCTCTAACCTATCCTAAGAGAATCATTAAGGATGTGTTAGTGAAAGTGGACAAATTTATTTTCCCGGTGGATTTCGTAGTACTTGAGATGGAAGAAGACCGAGAGATCCCCGATCATCCTTGGAAGACCTTTCCTTGCAACGGGAAAGGCCTTAATAGATGTGCATAATGGCAATTTGACCTTAAGAGTGAACGATGAAGAAATAAGGTTCAATATTTTTAATACTATGAACTTTCCGGATGAATCTCCCATTTGCAATCGAGTAGATGTTGTGGACTCTTGCGTGCGGGAGTTCTTTCTTACAAACATGGATATGGATTCCTTAGAGCGCACTCTCACAAATTCCTTATCTATGGGGGATCTTGGTGAGGGAGGCTCTACCACGGACTTTGATGTTATGGAATACGTACTAACTCTAGATGCTCAATCGAAAGCCGTAGATTGTCCTATTCATGTGGCGGAGATTGAACAAGTTGAAGACTCTCCCAAGAAATCAAATCCGCCTCACGGTGGGTTATTACTCAAGCAATTACCGGAACACCTTCGGTATATCTTTCTGGGAGAGAATTTGACCGATCCGGTTATAATCTCATCAACTCTGACGGAAGAAGAGGAGAGTAAGTTGCTAAGAATCTTGAAGAGGCACCGGTCCGCTTTTGCTTGGTCTATTTCAGATATCAAGGGAATTAGTCCGTCGGTGTGTATGCATAAGATTTTGATGGAGGATACGTTCAAACCCTCCATTGAACATCAACGGCGGCTAAATCCGGCTATGAAGGAAGTGGTGAGAGCGGAGGTGTTGAAGTTATTAAATGCGGGGATTATATACGCCATATCCGACAGTGAGTGGGTGAGCTCGGTGCAAGTGGTGCCAAAGAAAGGAGGCATGATGGTAGTAAAGAATGAGAAGGATGACCTTATCCCGACACGGACCATCACAAGGTGGCGTGTATGTATTGATTATCGGAGATTAAATAAGGTAACGAGGAAAGATCATTTTCCTCTTCCTTTCATTGACCAAATGCTAGATCGTTTAGCTGGTTATGAGTACTATTGCTTTCTTGATGGCTATTCTGGTTATAATCAAATAGCCATTGTACCGGAGGACCAAGAGAAGACGACTTTCACGTGCCCATATGGAACGTTTGTGTATCGACGTATGCCGTTTGGCCTTTGCAATGCACCGGCAACTTTCCAATGGTGTATGATGGCGATCTTTTCTGATATGGTGGATGAGAAAATGGAAATCTTTATGGATGACTTCTCAGTCTTTGGATCGTCCTTTGATCACTGTCTCTACAATCTGGCGCTTGTTCTTGACCGATGTGAAGAGAAGAATTTGGTTTTAAATTGGGCGAAGTGCCACTTTATGGTTAAAGAGGGGATCGTCTTAAGTCATCGAGTCTCTGCAAAGGGGCTTGAGGTGGACCAAGCAAAGATAGAGACGATTGAGAAGCTTCCGCCACCAATAAATGTGAAAGGAGTTCGAAGTTTCTTAGGGCATGCCGGCTTTTACCGGTGCTTTATTAAGGACTTCTCGAAGACGGTAAAGCCGTTATGTCACCTTCTTGAGAAGGATACTTCGTTTGATTTCAATGAAGCTTGCATAGAGGCGTTTAAGGCAATAAAGAAGAAGTTGATCACGGCTCCAATAATGGTCGCTCCGGATTGGGAAATGCCATTTGAGATAATGTGCGATGCGAGTGACTATGCCGTTAGCGCGGTGTTAGGCCAACGGAAGGAGAAGATCTTCCGCTCGATCTATCATGCAAGCAAAACATTGAATGACGCCCAGGAGAATTACACCACAACGGAGAAAGAAATGCTAGCGGTAGTTTTTGCTTGTGATAAGTTCCGTTCATACATCATTGGGTCAAAAGTGATCGTCTATACAAATCACGCGGATATCTGGTACTTATTTGCCAAGAAAGATGCCAAGCCAAGGTTGATTAGGTGGATTCTCTTATTACAAGAGTTTGATGCGGAGATAAGGGACAAAAAGGGGAGTGAGAACGTTTTGGCCGATCATTTGTCGAGGTTGATCCAAGATGACGTTGGTGACGAGCCTAATATCACGGAAGTGTTCCTTGACGAACAACTCTTTGCAGTAGAAAATGCACTTCCGTGGTATGTTGACATTGTTAATTATCTTGCATGTGGCGTGTTACCACCTGAGTTGACGGGAGCACAAAGGAAGAAATTTCTTTTTGATGCTAAGTACTATTTGTGGGACGAGCCGTTGCTATTCAAGAAGTGTGCTGATCAGGTAATCCGGAGATGTGTTCCGGAAGAGGAAATGGCTAGTATTCTCTACCATTGCCATTCATCACCTTGTGGCGGCCATTTCGGTGCGACTCGGACGGCATCAAAAGTACTGCAATCAGGTTTTTACTGGCCCTCCTTGTTTAAAGATTCATATACGTTTGTAAAAACCTGTGATAGATGTCAAAGGGTAGGTAACATATCAAGGAGGCATGAGTTGCCACTGACATCAATTCTTGAGCTTGAGTTGTTTGATGTGTGGGGATTAGATTTCATGGGACCATTTCCGCCCTCATTTGGGAAGGAGTATATTCTGCTAGCGGTGGATTATGTGTCCAAATGGGTTGAGGCCGTGGCAACACCTACTAATGATGCCAAAGTGGTGTTAAAAATCCTTCAACATAATGTCATGACACGGTTCGGGACACCTCGAGCCTTAATCAGTGATGAGGGGACCCACTTCTGTAACAAAATGCTCAATGCCTTGTTGGCAAAGTATGGAGTGAGGCACAAGGTGGCGCTACCTTATCACCCACAGACAAATGGCCAAGCGGAAGTTTCAAACCGTGAGATCAAGCTCATTCTGGAAAAGACGGTTCATACAAATCGCAAGGATTGGGCGGTGAAGCTAGATAATGCTTTATGGGCGTATCGCACGGCTTTTAAGACACCGATCGGCATGTCTCCGTATCGATTGGTGTTTGGGAAAGCTTGCCATTTGCCCGTTGAATTGGAGCACCGTGCATTCTGGGCGATAAAGAAACTCAATTTTGACATAAAAGCTTCTGGTGCGCAACGTCTCCTCCAATTAAATGAAATTGAGGAATTACGGCACAAAACTTATTAGAATGACAAGCTCTACAAAGACAAAACGAAGAGATGGCATGACAAAATGATAGTCCGGAGGGAGTTCAGTCCGGGCCAACAAGTCCTATTGTTTAATTCAAGGCTGAGGCTCTTTCCCGGAAAGTTGAAGTCTCGGTGGTCTGGATCGTTCCGGATCAAACATATCTATCCATTTGGATCCATCGAGCTAGAAGCTAAAGACGGACGTACTTTCCGAGTCAACGGGGAGCGGATCAAGCATTACTTCAAAAATGAAGAGCGAGTTGTGGAGAACATCTCCCTCGTCGAAGAATAAAGCCAGAATTCTTGAAACGTCCATGCTAGGGACGTAAAACCAAGCAACATTTTTTTGACGTGACATCGAGGGTAACGAATATTCCCAACTTTTGTATAAATACCTGTTTGGAGATCGTATTGATCTCGTTATATTAATTTTTTGTGGTGAATTGATGAAGTTAGATGCTTAAGATTGATTTGCATGCTAAAACTAATTTGAGAATTTAAGAGGAAATAAGAGGTGTAGAGAAACAATGTGAAAACCTGAAGGAATTCAGCTTAGGACCACACTGGCAAAAATTCGCCTAAGCAGTAAACCCACCGCTTAGGCGAACATTGGACAAAAAGGCTGAGAAAACATTCTGGCATAATGTCGCCCAAGCGGTAAAACCACCGCTTAGGCGATAATTGGATAGACAAAGTCTCAATTTTACACTGCTGTAAGTTCGCCTAAGCGGTAAAACCATCGCCTAGGCGGAAAAATGAAGAAAAGATGAGTTCCTACACTGGCGTAAATTCGCTCAGGCGGAAAACCCACCGCCTAAGCGGATTTACAACCAAATCATGGTTTCACACTGGTGTAAACTCGCCCAGGCGAAGAAACCACCGCCTAAGCGGATTTACACCAGAACGTTTTCAAAAAGAAAAGGCGCTAATCCGCCTAAGCGGTGAAACCACCACCTAGGTGAATTTACGCGAACTCTGTTTTTAAAACGCACAGTCCACTTCGCAAACGACATTTCCCTCCTAAAAATTTTAAGAAACCTCTCAATTTCACCATCCCAAATTCCTTCCCCCTTTTTAAGATTCATTCTATAGTGCTAAAAACTTGGATTCTCATCAAGAATCTTCCTCAAAACGTGGAATTCCTCCACCCATTCTCGAAAATTAGGGTTCAAGCGGTGAAACAGTGCGAAATCACCATTCTCCACTGATTTGATCAAATTTTTCGACAAGTAAGTGTCAATGATCTTATTCTTCACTTAGTTGATGAATTATTTGCTTTATTTGCTCACTTATTTCAACAAAACAGTGGATTTGATTGGAACCCTAAATCCTTTAAACCCTAAATTGCGATTTTCATGTTAAATGGGATTGAGGAATGCTAAATAATAAACCCTATCATATTTTTGTGTTGTTATACAATGTGAATCATGTAGTTTGCGCTACATTGCGACAAAAATGTGATTTGGTTATGGTCGGTAGGATATGTGTTGAGATTTGTATCATGTGGTTTTGATTGGCATATGATTGATTAAATAGAGTATGGTTGGTTCGCTGATTAGGGTTTGAATCACTTGTTCTATTGTTATTCTTGTGGTTGGTGTGGTGATTTGAATTTTCAGGGACAATGGCAAAGCGCAGGGCTGCCAAGCACTCAAGAACAGACGAACCTCCGTCCGCTTCGGATTTCAATTCACTTAAGTTTGTTTCTAAGCAAGCGGAGGATCGGTATAAAGAACATGAGAGTAAGCGGCCAGGCATCCGTCAAAGAGGATTTGGGCCTTTGAATGACCTTCCTGAAGAAATCAGAACTGTGATCGTACAAAGACGATGGCAACAGTTCTGTGCCCCCACCTCCAACGGGCGAGTTGGCCCTTGTTCGAGAATTTTATGCCAATATCGCAGAGGCCACAGGAGTTCAAACACGGGTCTGAAACATTCCCATCCTATTCAGTGCCGATTATTTTAATGAATTGCTAGGGTTGACGGGGCCTGAAGCTACACGAGATTTAGACGATGTCGCCTCACCAACCATGAGTTCAGTGATTCAGGCCTTGACGACAGGCAACGCACAGTGGACCAACACATGGCAGGGCCAAGCAATCTTCAAGTCGTGGTTTCTAAAACTGATCCCCAAGATTTGGTTTTCATTTATCTACGCCAATCTGCTCCCGACGACCCATGCGTCTGACGTGTCCAAGGAGAGAGCTTTCATGCTCTACGGCATCGATAGAGGGACCCCCATAAACGTCGGCTGGCACATTTATTCTTCCATAATTCATGCTGCCAAGTCAAAAAATGGTGCCCTTCCTTTTCCTTCCTTCCTCACCGTGCTCTTTCAACGAGTCGGAATTCGGATCACGTCCACAAGCCCCTTTCCACCTGTGAAACCACTTGATCTAGCAATTATTAACATGTTATGGAAAGGCGGACCAGGAGAAGGAGAGGAGGGTCAAGAAGAGGAAGAAGCCGGTCTTTCGGAGTGACCAACGCCTACAACCAGCCGAGGCCAAATCGCACAAATCTTACGAGATGTTCGTAGTCTCCAGTCTGATGTGAGTTAACTTCAAGATAATTTTGCCCGGATGGAGAACTGCATGGAATCCTATATCCGGCAACAAGATCAAAACCAACGAGTCATATTCGAGCATCTTGGAATCGACATGGCGCGTTATACGCCTGTGCCACTTTCCGAGCCGGATAAGCCGCCACCGCCATCTCATCCATAATAAACGGTAGGAGGTTAGATTTCTATGTCTTCCTTCCTAGGTATATGTTCGCCCAGTTTTCATACATATTTTTCTATTCTGCTACGGGTTTACTGCTTAGGCAGTGGGGACACTGCCTTGTTTAAGTTTGGGGGGAGTATGACATGAGATGCATGTAGTTTTCGTTTTTTTTGTCTTGAAGGGGATAAGAAGGATGAAAAAATTTTGATGTAAAGGGGAACACAAATTTTTTTTGGTGTACAAATTTATGTATTAATGTTAATTTTTTTGTAAATTTTTAAATTCTTTTTGGTTATACATGTGTAATGTTTATCTATGCATGTGTAAGGATAATTAGCATAGGTAATATTAGTTTGTAGAATTAGAGTAGAATTGTTAATGAATTGAGTTGTACAAGCATGCTGAGTTTTTTTTTTAGTTCATCCGAACCATGTCCCGATGATGAAAATAACCCCCTAAATAGTGTTTTAAGGTTGGGGGTAATACCATTCACGTGTGTTTTGTGTGCTTAGCATGTCGATTAGGTAAAAATTATTTTGATCCTAAATCGCACGATTGCATAAACTCGTTGTATGATCAATTGAACGATTGGACGTCGATTATTCAGTATTAAGTTCATGACATAAATGAGGAATCTAGAACTTGACTGGGGGAGACTTGAGGTGAAATTATAAGTAAGGTAATTCCGGAGGCATGATATAGGCCTTTATTTTTATCGCTTAAACCGTTTTAAACTAACCTGAAAAGTTATTCTCTCATTCTCCTGTCGAAGCCATAAAAATTTTTGTTTTCTGAACTTGTTTCTATACTTTAACCAAGTAAATTTTTCAGAACCATTGTCGCTAGGAATAAAAGTGAAAAATTGAGTGAAAACAAGTAGCATTAGAATATTCTAACTTGAAGCGGGCAATCGGGGTTTCAGTATTTTTGGTTAAGTATAAGAGTATTCACTTGTCAAGCTTTTAGTTGTATCTAAACACCCCTAAAATTGTACAAAATTGAATAAGTTTGGGGGTGTTCCTAAAAAAAAAAAAAAAAAAAAAAAAAAAAAAAGAAGAAAACAACTATGTTAATATAGTGTTTAAATTCAATAGACTTGACAAGTGAATAAAAGTTTACTAAATCCTGTTCAGGGTAATATCTTCAAAGATAAGGGAGTCATGAGAGAGATTTAGCGACAAGCGTTGTATCTCGGGTATCGTTAAAATTATAACAAGTTTCTAATCCTACGATACCCTTGGCCGTTCTCCAAAGCCTGACCAAGCCCTATTGATCTCGGTGAATGTCCGAACCTACATTAGTGGATAGTTGAGCCCAGTCAAGCATATGGTTTCCCTTAATGTTTTAACAAGTTTAAGTCATGATCTTATTCATTGAAAAATCCAATCCGGCATTTTATTTGTTATATATCTGAGTTCTCACACATACATATTTCAATAGGATCTAAAATGATTTGAACTGATATTGAGTGTTGAAATTCTGAAACACCACGTGGTGTGTGTTATTCCTTAACCGGATTTGATTACGGGTTGTTGAGGGAAGAATATCATGGTTTCTTTGAGTAAACTTAAATCTCACAGGTGTGTACGTCTTATTTGTTAATGATTACGTATCTGTAGTTTAGGACGTAGCTAATTAATGTAGTTAGTGTTATTTAGCATTAGGGTGTTTTGCTCGAGGACTAGCAAAATTCCAAGTTTGGGGGTATTTGATAGGTATAAAATACATATCTAATTCTAAACCGAATTTGCCAGTTTTCAAGTAATTTATTGAAGTTTGAATACCGTTTTAGTTGTTTTTATTAGTCAGGAGCAGGGACGTAAACAATTGGCAAACCGAGTAAAATGGTGCGAAAGGGGTAGCCAAAAAGATGAAGAAAAAAAAAGAAGTTTCAAATAACAGAGCAAATCCGCCTAGGCGAAGTTTCTACCGCCTAGGCGGAAATCCATCAGAAGGTTGCAAGGACTGAAGTATTGAATCCGCCTAGGCGAAGTTTCCACCGCCTAGGCAGAAATCCACCAGAACACTGGAAGTACTGAACTGCTGGATAGAGTTGCACTGCTGTAAATTCTCCTAGGCGAAGTAGCTACCACCTAGGCGGAATTCTGTCAGAAAGATAAGGAGCCAAGAAGTTAGTCCTCCGCCTAAGTGAAGATTCTACCGCTTAGGCGGAATTCTAACCGACTTAAGCACCGCCTAAGCGAAGTTTCCACCGCTTAGGCGGAAATCGCAGAACAGGTCAAAATATCTATTTAGATATTTTTGAACCCCTAAGCCTATAAATACCCCTTGGCCACGTCTGAAAGTTGTTGTTGAAGAACCCTAACCCTAGTAGAGAGCTCTTAAGCTATATTTTGAAGATCAAGAAGGAGGTTCATCATTCGGATAAAGAATGATAACTTGCGGATCGATCATTAGTGACAGTGAACCATTTCACTTCCAGATTTGATCGTTTCTCTCTTGTTTTATTCTTTGTAATCACTTTTTCATATCTAAGAATGTTGAATCCCTCTTATTTTTTATGGTATATGGCTAAGAACTTGTAGTAGTAGTTAAATGTTACTTAGGTGTAGTCAAAATCATGTAATCGTTTAGTTGAGTAAATTTATGTTACTTTAACGAGTAAGTTGTCTAAATCCGATTGTGTTTATCGTCATTCTTGTCATTATGCTTGTATTGATAAACCGAGAATGCGGGGTTTGACACTCGGGAGAGTTAACCCCGGATTCAGACTAGGGTAAATACAACGTGACGTTCTAACGACTTGAGAGGGCATTAGAACGTATGCAACCCATGACGTTGGCTCAAAACTCATGCGACTTAGGGTTGTTTAGGCATTGAAGGGGACTTCTTCGTTGACACGAAGTTGTGTAATCCCTCGTTTTACACTCGGGAGAGGTAGCGAAGGAGTTATGGATACAGAGGTTGTCGGATTAGATAGAAATCGTTATAGCTAACTAAATGAAATCGGTTATGCATTATATGAAAGAAATTTATACCTAAGTAATTAGTGTAATTAAAACTAACCTTATAGTTGTCATTTATCTTAGTATAGTAATTAGAAAACAAACAAAATTTGATTAGTCGAGATAATATGAAACTATTGAAATCGCAATACTCAACTGAATTACTGGTCGTTCCCAGTGGAACGATATCAGATCCTAAAAGATCCATTATATTAAAACTTAGACCTCGTATACTTGCGAGTAGTCCAACTACCGCGAGGAAGAAACATATGTGAATCTGAGCGCGTAGCACCAATCGATTGAGGAGTCGACTGGAGAAAGTAGATGAACTCTCTGAATCTGCGAGTTGAGTGGGCGGTCGACCAATGGAAGCTTGGTGAACTCTCTGAATCTGCGAGTTGAGTGAGCAGTCGACCGATGTAAGCTTAGCAAACTCTCTGAATCTGCGAGTTGACTAAGGAGTCGACCGATCAAGTGCATAGACTACTTCCAGTATCCTTTAGTCAACTGGGCAGTTGACTGAACGCACAGTTTCTGGATATTGGTTGATCCGATTCTAAATCCAAAAATAGCCGTTTTTGGTTAAGCTTTGATAGAGATTTCAGGGATATTCTTAACATTTGAGATATGATTCATATACATATTAAATCCTTTCAATATGGTTCATTAATTATTAAAGTTTCTCAATTTGGTACATAAAATGAATTCTATACTTATTTGTTTTAATTGAGAAATACTTTGGGGATTTAATTGAGAGATTTAAAAGTTGTTATTAAGTGAAATTGAACCTAAATGAAGTTCTCATATTATGAAGGGTCTATAAGAGTATTTTATTGTCATGACACTTGTAAACTAGCCGTTAGGAGGCTGATTACATGTGCCCTTATATAGACCTATGAATTTTCTAAGAAAGCTAATAATTCTATTCATTCTAAGAGATAAAATCGGTCTAAATTTGAGAAAGCGTTTATAAGAGTGATCATTCAACTATACTGTGAGTTGTTCTAAAAGAGTGATTCTGATAATCAACTGCGATCAATTTGTGCTGATTCCAGAATTGAAGCTATATTGTTTTCATCATTAATTATGTGGATTCCGGGTGAGATCTTTCCATATTGATTATTACTTGTTTATTATTGTCTTTGAAAATTGATCTTAGAAATTGTTTTTGATTCTTTAAAGAAAACATTCTTTTAAACAATTTCTTAAATCTGATTACGTACTCCAATTTGCTACTCATATATTGTTAAAATCAGATTTTTGTATATCACATAATTCTATCACTAATTGGGGTATTAATTGAGTTTATATATATCTGGGGTGGTAGAAGTTCCGAGTGAGATTTACTTATCAATTTTTGTATTGGTGAGTTGTGACGGATTAAATATCATTAGGGATATTTAATCAAGGGCGGCTGAGTTTCAGCCTCTTCCTGTGAAGAGATTGAGGTAGTGATTCTTCCTGGATAAGAATTGTGTGTTTGTGAGTGATTTTGTAACGATTCAATCCTTACTGGGTAAAATAATATTTGGAGTGTTTTGGTGAGATTTTGATTCTTGAGCCTAGGTGTTAAAAAGAATTAGGTTATTCTTTAGCCTGTAAAAAATAGAGGTTATTCCTTAGCCTTTGAAAAGAAAATTGTAAAGGTTGATTATGAGCCTGTAAAAGAATCAGTATGTGGGTTTGGTTGCTACCTTTAAAGGAATTTTGGTTTTAGTGGGTGCGACCTCCATGAAGCTCGGGGGACTGGATTAGCCAAGAGTAGCTTGGTGAACCAGTATAAATCTCTGTTGTGCTGTTTTCTTAATTTGTCTATTTTTGTTGTTTGTATGTGCACCTAGTTGGATTAATTCTATTGTGTTATAAAGATAATAATTAATTTAGGCTTAAAATTAATTATTTGATTTATTAATTTTTATTCTGATTATTTTTTATTACCCAATTCACCCCGCCCCCGCTTGGGTATTCTACTGGGCCAACAACTCTGGTTAGAGACTTAGGTAATTATATTAAATTAAATTACATAGGACACATATTTCTTTGTTGAGAGTGATAGATCATATTTTACATACTCATATATTCATATATAAGTCCCACTATACCCAATGAATACCTTTGAAGTTCCGTGGTTAAAAAAAAAAACTTGGTATTATTAAAGTATATCAATTCATACATGTAATATAAATAGTACCTCTAGTCCAAAAATCACAAGTACAATAATGAATCAGATATCCTATTTTGATATTTAGCAAAGCTACCATATAGGAGGATATAATGATGACCACATTCAGTTCCTTACTACACTAGTAAGTCCCGTTATGGTTGTTTAAGTATCTCATGCTAATGGTTCCAGACTCACCATTCCCATAACTTCATCTAAGACTTAACCATGCTCATACTAATGGTTGTTATGGTATCTCATACATAATTGGTAAAAGAAAAAATTCATCCGAAACTCAAAAATTCACGATTTTGAGTTTCGAATGAATTTCTTCTTTCACCAATTAAAATGCTGCTTACAAGTTAGCCTAGATTGTTAAAGGCATATTTTAACAATCTAATACTGACTAGCAAAATTTTAAAATACAAGTTACCAAATATCATTGATCTTCGCCTTTTAATTACATTAAAGAGTTAAGACATTTCAACTTTATATTCAGAGTCTTCAGCAATATCGATAAAATTAAAGAATACTATGTAACATTTTATAGATAAAAGTTATAGAATGCATGAATACAAGATTGACTATAGGGATTACATCCAATAATCTTTCACTAGCATTATAACCAATCAGTATAATGTTTAATATGTATTTGATAAAAAAAATGTGGACTAATTGTTGTAAAGTCATACACTTAGTGAGTGGATCTACTACGTTATCCATTGTGTTTACTCTCTTAATGTTAGCATTGTTTATCCCTATGATTTTGCAAATCAAGTGGAAGCGTTGTTCAATGTGTTTGGATTTTTGATGAGATGGGTCCCCTTACTTGAGCTATAGTATCATTGTTGTCACAATATAAAGGTAACAACGACTCAATGGTTAGAACCATTCCAAGTTCAAACATGAACTTGTTAATCTATATACCTTCACTAGCTGCATTGGAAATGACAATATACTTGGCCCAATAATGGAATTTGGGGTTGGAAATCGTTGACAACTCTTCCAGCTAACAGTTCTACCATTTAGTATAAATACATATCCTGAAGTTAATTTCAGGTCATCTACGTCGAATTTGAAAAACCTAATCAATATAATTATTAACCCAAACTTCCCCATATCCATAGTCTTAAAAAAAAAATCTTAATCCTTCTCAAATAATTTAGCACAGATTTCACATCCTTCCAATGTTCCAAACTTGGATTTACCTAATATCTACTGGTCAATCCAACTATAAAAATGATATCAAGCCTCTTACATAGCATTACATACGTGAGTCTTTCATGGAGTATATAAGACACTTCTCCCAAATCATTCGTGGATAAAATTTGAGAAACCACACTTTTGTAGTACACAACATCCTTATGTCATTTCTAATTAGTAGGACATCGTCAACATACAACACTAAGGAACAAATGACCTTTCTATCAATTTTATTGTACATACATAGATCATCCATACTTTGGAGGTAACCAAGTAATTTGATTACTTGTCAAAATCGATGTTCTAGCACGTAAAAGCTTGCTTGTTTAAGCCCATAAATGGACTTTTATAATCTGCAGACTGTTGGGATTTATTCCCCATAGATCTGAATTTATAACACTTAACGCAACATGTCAAATCATCGAGAGTTTTATTAAACACGTAAATCATGTACCTGGATCCATTATGAACAATCGACTACCGCTACGGAAATTTACGACAATTGATCACAAGTGGGGCACGAATCAAGTAGGTACGTGATCTTCCTCAACTAAATAGCCTTAGTTCATCGATAGGACTGTCGTTCCTCTTCTAGATAGGGAGAAGGGACCGTAACCCTAATGTTTTCTTTATATATGGTATGATTAGGGTTTCCATAATCCCCTAATCACCCCATAATAATCTGGTATTTATACATTTAACCTACATTCTTTTGAGTATTCTACGGGCTTTCTCAAATTAATTAGATCACTTAATTTTAGCCTATTAATGTAAATAGATAATATAATTGAGTAATAATAATTTGTTACCCAATATAGATTAGGAAACAAAAATTTATTAATAATCTCTCATTTGGGCTACATATTATTCCTGAAATAATTATATCACAAAATTCCTTAAGTACGTATCCATATGCTATTTATCCTTAGATTTCTTCTTAAATAATCTAGTCCATCTCATATACTCGCAATGGAATTATCGCAGCTTATATCACAGTAGTCGTGACTAAACTACGATGATCACCATACTAATAAACTCAATGACATAGATCAAATGTGGATGAGTCATGAAAATTACATGCAATATAATCTCAGACATGCCTATATCCAACTGGTCCTTCTTTAGTCATTAGTGAGATCAATCCTTAGTTATTCTATCCTTATGATAAACCACAATTAGAAAAACACATTCAGAGTAAATAAAATTTAATCTGTCTACTTTATTCTACAAAAATCAAATATATGTATCTAATAAAATAACATTCAACAAACACAAACTCCCACTAAACTAGTATATCAGCAGATAAAACTACACCTACACAAGCACTGTGCTCATGAAATACCTTAGGTAGAAAACCTGTAGGTTGTGTTTGGGTAAGGGTTTTCTAGGGGGGGATTACATTTGGTTAGAGGATTTTAAAATCATCTTTTGACAAATCCCTTGTTTGGGTTTTAAGAGGGAGGGATTTGTCAAATCCTTTTATCTTAAAAAAAAAAAAAAGGAAATGAAGGATTTTGAAATCCATTTGGGAGAGCTTGTATTTTCCAAATACTTTCTTCCAAGGATCTTCACACTTCTTCTTCATCATCGCGACTTCTTCTTCATCGCATCTTCATCGATTTCGTTTCTTTGTCACCGATCTTCGTCGTCATTTCTTCGTTTATCAGTTTTGCGATC
Organism: Eucommia ulmoides; assembly: GCA_016647705.1. Taxonomy (NCBI): domain Eukaryota; kingdom Viridiplantae; phylum Streptophyta; class Magnoliopsida; order Garryales; family Eucommiaceae; genus Eucommia; species Eucommia ulmoides. Next base: position 1,209,262 of record JAENRU010000482.1, on the reverse strand, counting down.
TTTGTCGCCAATCTTCATCGTCGTCTTGGTATTTCGTCATCATCTTTCTTCGTTATTATTCTTTGATCTTTAGTCGTCGTCTAGGGTTCTTCATCACCCTTCTTCGTCGTTGTTTCTTCGTCGTCCATCGTCCTTGGGCGATCTGAATCGCAATTGCAAAACCTAAACCCAATCGCAATCGCAATCGATGGCGAGAAATCACAGTCAAGAATCATTTTTGGGTTCCTATTTTTTATTTCGTTTATGTTTAGCGATGGCAATGTCAAGAAATCATAGGCAATGGATTTCGTTGAACACCGTTTGTGTTTGGCGATGGTGAGAAATCAAGCTCTGTTTGTTTTTTGTTTTTTATGTTCCCAGAAATGGGATTAGAAATAAAAAAAAAAAATTGTTTTGTTCCCATAAATTTGTTGTTAAAATTTAGAATTGCAAATTCTGTTTTATTCCCATAAATTTGTTGTTCCCATAAATTCTGTTTTGTTTCCATAAATTTGTTGTTGAAATTACACGTTGAAATACTTCAGCTCAAACAATTATCCAAACAAGTTATTTATGAAATGAAGGGATTTTGAAATCCCTTCATTTCACAAACCCCTTAGATTTATCAAATCCCTTACCCAAACGCAACCTTAGTGAGCAGATCTGAAATCATGGAGTTTGTTCTGATATGTTCTATAGATACTATCCTACTCTGAATTCTCTCTTTCGCAACTAGAAACTTGATCGGAATTAGAATACCCAAGGATCTCCTAATGAGCTGTGTTCCAATAAATGAGTAAGTAATCTTTTGTTTTTTGTAAATACCTTATAACCTATTTGGTTGGTTTCCAACAATCCATCCCAGGGTTACTTAAGTATCTGCCCAACATTCCAAATATGAACTCTAAATCCAGACGTGTATATACTTGAGCGTACATAAGACTCTCTACTATCAACGCATAAGGAATCTTCTGCATCTCTTCCTCTTCCAACTCATTCTTGGGGCTTTGAGTAAAATGAAACATGTCTCATTTAGCAACAAGAGTATTTCTTAGTGCACAATCTTTCATGTCAAATCCAGCAAGCACCTTATCGATATAACTCTTTTGTGATAACCTAAGGATACCTCTAGAGCGATCTCGGTGTATCTTTATTTCTAAGACAAAAAAGGCGTCCATAAGATAATTCTTAGTTAGAAATCTTTTGGTTTCATGCAATAAGCCTATATCGCTGCTAGCCATCCGTTTGTTATCGACATATAGTACTAGAAAAAAGGAATTTACTCCCACTAACTTGTGGTATACACAATCATCAACTGTATTTATCTCAAAACCATATGAAATAATGATTTTATGAGATTTGTGATACCATTGACGGGAAGCTTGTTTGAGATCATAGATGAATTTCTTTAACTTGCAAACCATAGCCTGGATACAAAGTTTTATGGTTGCACTATACATATCGTTTCTTCAATGTCTCCATCGAGAAATGTAGTCTTTACATCCATCTAATGTGACTCTAAATCAAAATGAGTTACAAGTTCCATGATAATCTTGAAAGAGTCTTTCGATGAAACTAGAGAGAAAATCTCTTTATAATCCACTTTTGAGAGTTTGGACTTTGGTTGACTTGATAGAAGTCGATTGGATCATCTTCCATTGTCCCTATGCCAAACTTATGTTCTTGAAGAAGGATAATATAATCACCTGAAATCGCACATCTCCTATTCCTAGTGGATCTCCTTAATGGCACTTCTTGAGGTTGTTAAGTTTGTTTTATAGGTTGTGTTTGAGGAAGAATCTCATTGTTGTCTTTGGTTTAGATCAATGTCAGGAATAGGAGCCTGAACATTATTATCTAGAGTCGAAACTGTATCTTGAACAGCAATAGGTATAGAGGCATGATCACCGTTAATAGCAGATTCTTCTTCAAAGACAGCATTCATTATGTTTCCTTCCCCCTCAAACTCAACACCCTCAAGGAATGTCGCATTTCTCGTCTAAAAAAATGTCTAATCCGAGGGATTAAAAAACTTAAATCCTCTCGACCGTTCAGTGTACCCAACAAAGCAGTAGCTAAATGTTCTTGAGTCCAATTTTATTTCATTTGACCTATAAGGCCTTGCCTCAGCTACAAAACCCCAAAGGTGTAAATGCCTTATGTTAAGCTTTATGCCTAACCACAATTCATAAAGGGTTTTAGCTACCGCTTTACTTGGTAACCTATTTAGGATATATGCTACAGTCTTAAGCGCTTCTCCCTAGAGTGATTCTGGTAAAGAAAAATGAATTATCATACTTCTTACTATGTTCTTAAGCATTCTGTTTCATCTCTCAGCAATATGGTTTATGTTAGGTTTGCCTGGCATGGTGTACTGTGGGACGATTTCGTATTCCTCTAGGAATTTAGCAAAAGGTCCTAGACGTTGTTTTCTTGATTCATCAAATCTCCTGTAGTATTCACCACCACAGTCTGATTTGACAACCTTAATTTTCCTTCCAAGTTGAAATTCAACTTCAGCTTTGAAAAACTTAAATACGTCCAAGGATTGAGACTTCTTATGAATCAAATATAGGCACCCATAATGAGAGTAGTAGTCTATGAACGTAATAAAATATTATTTTTCATTCCAAGATGCCATAGGGAATGGTCCGCAGGATGTATTAGTTCTAAGACACCGAAACTCCTATTGGCACCAAATTTCCTTATGTTTGTCATTTTCACCTTTACTCATTCAATACAAACTTTGAAATTTGTTAAATCAAGGGGATCAAGAATTCCGTCAGAAACAAACCTCTTTATTCTCCCTTCAAAGATATGTCCTAGACGCTTGTGCCAAAGTATGGTTGAATTCTCATTAGCTAATTTGTGTTTTGTACCACAAGTAGTTGTCTGTAAGGTTTCATTATGTGAAGTAATAGTATCCAACAACTATAGATTATCAATTAAAGAACCAGTTGCAATAATATTTGAATCTCGAAAAGATTGAGATTATTATTTCCAAATGAACAAGAAAAAACCAAATTTGTCAAAAGTAGAAATAGAAACCAAATATTGTTTAAATGACGGTATTACTTATGTCTCTTTCAAATCCAAAAGTAACTATTCTTTAAGGATAACCTAAAAGTCCTTATTACCTCAACAACAACTGTTTCGCCATTGTTCACATAGATACATCTTTCAACATCAATTAGCTTTCGACTCCACAGGCAACCCTGCATAGACACACTTACATGAGTAGTAGCACCAAAATCTACCTGCCAAGTGTAACTAGGTACAGAAGCTAAATTAATCTCAGAACAGACTAGAGTGAGAAACATATTCTTCTTTACACGCCATATGGCATACTTGGAACACTCCATTTTCATATGTCTAGCTTTCTTGCAGAAGAAACAGGTAAATTCTTGATCCTGATTCTTTTATAATTTGGACTGTCATGTTTCAACTGCAGCTTCCTGGCCTTTATCTTTTTGTCTTTTCTTACCCTTAGAGGTAGTGGCTATGTCACAACCCACCCCGGTTACCCGATCCACAGGGGCCAGTGCGACAACGACACAACTATCCAAAAATGACTAACACCATTTAAAATAACTTTCACATAAAAATATTATTTACTAAGGCCAACAAAATTACATATACCCCTTCTTTTGGGAATTCTCTTGATCCTACAACAAAAATATTAGTTCATTTTTTTACTAACCACATATACAACCCAAACCAAAAATCACTATCAAGATACTCCTCGCTACGGCCCTTCCAGATTTGACCTACTGCCAGTAGGGGACAAAAGTTTCTCTACAGCACCTGTGAGTGTACTGCCTTCTTAGTAATTTAAAACATAATTTTTGAAATAATAATACATTCTCAATACTTTTTAAAAAGGGATCAAGCGAAATTATACGAATACCATAATATAAACATATTTTCTTAAAACAAAACGGTGAAAATAAATAAACGAATAGATATAAATATATTTCCAATCCATTCAGTGTAAAATCATACCAATCACTAAATGAAATAAGTCTCCAATCTTAGTAAAGGCACCGCATTTCAAAATTTACTTGTCACCCACATATACACCGGCTAAACCATAGTGATTATTTTAACCTCACGATCGGGAGTTGCAACGGTACCATAACCATCTATAGGATATGCCTTCCTAGCAGACCTAACTGCGCAGATCACCGCCTGCTGGACGTCTCCAGAGGCCATAATATAAACCACCACATGTTATCGATAACCACCTGCCGGACCACCCTCCGGACAGGATACAATATGAATCACCACTTGCCGAACCACCCTCCGGACAAGACATAAACTATGGCATAGTCTAACTAACAACACTAATCAAAGTAATAACACCATCGTCAAATCAATTACCGTCAATTCCCAACAAGATTATTTATAATATCTTACTTTTTTAAAACCCTAACAATTTAACGGAAATTCATTTTACCAACTCACCCAAAAACCTGCTCGATCCACAACATTTATAAAATCATGCAGTTTAAATAAACAGTCAATTCATCATATATGTACATAGGAAACTATTTTAGTAAGAAGACAGTACACTCACCTGAAAATTCGTACTTGCAAGCTCCCCGGACTCCCCAGCTACTAAGTCTCCGAAAATTGTGAACCTATTTGTGACATGACCTAAATTAATAGTGTAGTGAAAAACAACCTAAACGTGTGATGCAAGTCCTACGTTTATTAATTTTCCAAACCCCACATTTTGTCATTTGATATGTTAAGACTATAAAACTAATTTAGTGAATCATAAAAACTAATAAGAAACGTTACTTACTTCGGAATGGTTGTCAATTTTCTTAGAAATTCCTTAGAATATGATTCTGCTCCCCACCGCCTAAGCGGAACTACACCGCCTAAGCGAACAGAAAATTTCTTGCTCTCTGTTCTTTTACCGCCTAAGCGAATTTCCACAGCCTAAGCGATCTTGCGATTTCTTGCTCTCTGTTCTTTTACCGCCTAAGCAAACTTCCAACGCCCAAGCGATCATGCGATTTCTTGCTCTCAGTTCTTTTACCGCCTAAGCAAACTTCCACTGCCCAAGTGATCATGCGATTTCTTGCTCTCTGTTATTTTACCGCCTAAGCGATCATGCGATTTCTTTCTCTCTGTTCTTTTACCGCCTAAGAGAGCTTCCACCGCCTAAGCGATCATGCTTCGTCCCTAACAGAACAGAACAGAACAGACCAGTCCTTTTTCCCTTCGCGTCACCAGCTCCAGCCCTTAAATTCCTCACTCCACCTTCATGATCAAACATCCCAAATTTACAACTGATACTACCAACCTCATTCCCTTCAACCCAACTAAAACACCCACTAAAACAACACCCCAACCCACCAGTTATAACCCCAAACAGCAAAACATAGCACACACCCTTCACACACACATGCCAGCTTCTATATGACCCCAAAAATATCACACTAACATACTCCTACGGCTCAGACAACCATCAACCCTGAGAAAACACTCTGAACCGTCACCTGTGATCTCCGGCAGGTTCTCCGATGTCTTCTTCTCCTTCACTCTTCTCTCTCTCTCTCTTTCTCTTGGTTGTTTATTCCAGAATGATGGTGATCATTCCTCACCACATTTATATATATATATATATATATATATATATATATATATATATATATATATATATATATATATATATATATATATATTATATGTATTTATAAAATATCTTTAGTCAAAATACTCTTTCCTCCCCAAAACTTCTAATTTTTCTTACCTTTGTTTTTTTTTTTTTTTTCCAAAATACACTTAAATGGTGCACAACCATGAAATCGGGGTCTTACAGGCTAAGTGAGTACTTTCTATCCTTTCTCTCTTAATTCTTTTTTTTCTTCTTCTTTCACACAGCCAAATATGAGTTTATTAAGAGTTTATTTATCCTTTCGAGTATTATAACTCATCGTAAACTGACTCTATTGTATAAGAAGGTAAACGAGTACTAAATGCATGAGTTATCCTTAAACATCTCTAACTTTAGTGCCTTTAGTTCCAAAGCGACATTGGACATTTCCATAATGTACTACTCCCTTATGTTCCCCACCTCTCATATTCCCTTTTAGTCTCAGGGAACTTTCTTCAGTGAGAGGTGAAGGCTATTATGTCCTTAGAGCAAAGTTAGGACCTATGCAACCGAAAATAATTGAAATGTTCTTTCTCCAATCCTTAATGTTCGTGTCATTAAGGACTGAAATAGAATTCATGTTGGCAGTAATAGTAGCAATAGAAGTTTTAACTAAACAGAAAACAATAACGAACACAAGCTTACATAGAAGTTTATGTCAAATTGCACACATACAACATAAACAAAATAATTGTATTGGTGGGGCCCATCACAAAATACTTAGCACAATATTGATTTTAGCCATTAGGCAGAAACACCAACTTGTAAGCGGTACTTTCAATGCAGTAATCAAATGTTGACAATAAATCCTGTCAAACAATAGGTTTTTCTTTGGCCTGACTTACTGTTCACATGGAAACTTGATAATCATCACACACTTATTCCCACAAATACGTTTATTATTTAGCCAAACAATAACCTTCCTTTGATCCAGTTATTGATTGCATAAATAATAATCATACTAATTTCAAATCAATATCTATTATTTAGTTAAACAATAACCTTCTTTTGGGCCGTTATGGTTCGCATAAACAACAAATACCAAATTAATGTTCATTATTTGGCCAAACAATAACCTTCTTTTGGGTTAGTTATTGTTCGCATAAATAATAATCGTCTAATTAATATTTATTATTTTTCCAAACAATAACATTCTTTTGGTCCGGTTATTGCTCGCATAAATAAAAACATCAACAACTACCAATACTTATTATTTGGCCAAACAAATAACCTTCCTTTGGGCCGACTATTGTTTGCATAAATAACAAACATCAACATCTTAATATCCCAAAATAAAATAAAATTACGCAATATTGATTACTTTGATAACATATTGTTTCATTTTAATTTATTTCAAGATACAAGATTTTATTAGTCGATCATCCTAATGGTCTGTTGATCGAAAGTCATGCAACGGATTAAAAAAATTTATGCTGAGGCATCGAATCGATCGACTGGTCCTGATAATTCGGTTGACCGAACTGGACAGAAACCAAGTAACCTCTGCTCTAAAGTAGTTGGTCGACCGACCAATATGGTTTAGTTGACCGAATCGATCAGACCCGAAAAAATGACATTCTTAAGCAATCGATCGACCGAATTGTGAAATTCGGTTGACCAATTCGGTTAACAGTACAGATACATCAATTTTAAGCCCAATTTTGACCATGATTCATTCTGATTCTAGAAACACACAAAACCTAAAAGTCGTAGCCCTATTTCTGAGCTTTCCACAGAATTTTGAATCACTTCAATCAGAGTTTGGACGATAAAGTTATGGCCAAAATACGAACAGGTATCAAAATTGTCTGAACTGTTTCTGCACGAATCTGTTGACCAAATTTTTCGAATCGGTTGATCGCTCAATCAGATCTGGATCCGATCTAAATTGTTTGCAGCAAAAAACACCCAAAAATTCTAAAAATGAGATTTTTCTTAGATCCGTAATAAATCCATAGAATTTAGCAAAAAATAAATCAAACCACATAAAATCTTAATGTTTTCTCCCACTATTTCACAAATAATCAAACTTAATTAGAGAAAACACAAACCCTAAACTTTTACGAAGTTGAAAAACTCAAGAACTCTAATGATTCAACATGAAGTAGGTTCTGATACCACTTGTTGGGATTTTTTCCCTATTGATCTGAATCTATAACACCTAACGCAACATGTCAAATCATTAAGAGTTCAATTAAATATGTAAATCGCGTACCTGGATCCATTATGAACAATCGACTACCGATGCGGAAATCTGCGACAATAGATCACGAGTAGGGCACAGATCAAGTGGGTACGTGATCTTCCTCAACCAAATAGCCTTAGTTCTTCGATGGGACTGTCGTTCCTCTTCCAAATGGGGAGAAGGGAGCTATCGATTGATTTGGTATATTGGGGACCATAACTCTAATATTTTCTTTATATATGGTGTGATTAGGGTTCCCATAATTCCCTAATCACCACATAATAATTCGGTATCTACACATTTAACCCACATTCTTTTTAGGAGTCTACGGGCTTACCCAAATTAATTAGATCACTTAATTTTAGCCCATTAATTTAAATATCAAATATAATTGAGTAATAATAATATGTTTCCCAATATAGATTAGGAAACAAAAATTTCCTAACACAGACCTTCTGAATTTTGCCTTCAGTTACGAAGCCCTCATGCCGATGCAATGTCAATCTCTTTCTCTATGCTTTTATTGAGGAAAGTCGTCCTTGCATCCATTTTCTAGATTTCATAGTCATGGTATGCAACAATAGCCTATAAAATCCTAATGGACTTTGACATGGCAACCTGAGAAAAGGTCTCTTGTAGACATGACATTTTGACCCTTTTTTTTCTAAAAATTTAACTATATTTTACAATTTATTCTATATATTTCTTTATTTAATTTTTGACTTATTTTGAATAAAAAAGAAAAAGAAAACAAAAAATATAAACAAAAAAGAAAACAAAATATGGGGGGAAAGAAAAATGAAAATAGCAAAAAAAAAAAAAAAAAAAGATAGGTGAAAAGAGGAAGAGAAAAGATAAAGAAAGAGAGAGGAAGAGAAGAGAAGATAGAGAGACAAACCGTGTGTATGTGAGAGAGAGAGAGATAGAGAAAGAATAGAAAGAAAAAAAAAAGCAATGACAAGACAAAAAAGAAAAGAAAAAAAAATAAAAGTCGTGTAAAAATGTGGTTTAGAGGATTTGTACCCTTTCCATTTTCATGAAATATTTGTCACCTAACCGAACTATTTAAGGATATTTGTTTCTACTTATTGTATAAAACGAAATAAAAACGCGAGCGCAGTGACAAGGCGCGCGTGTGAGCACTCCCCTGTCCTGATCAGTTCGAAAAGCACAAAAAAAATTGGAGAAAAAAAAATGACGGCTAGAGTTAGGTTTTTTATGATTTTTTGTGCTTTTTCACCGCCTAAATCCTCTCCTATAAGTAGGGCATTCCTCCTTACTTGTTAAGTGCCAAGAAAAATTATTGAGAGGAAAACTTTGAGAGTTTTTTAGAGAATTTCGAAAGAAATTCGAAGAGAAGATTTTAAGAAGTAATTTATGTTTTCTAGTTAATTTCTTCAATTTTGTTTATTTTGTTATTTCCTTCATCTCTTAGGCCTTTTCACGACCGTTCCTTTTTTTTTTTGTACTTAGATTTTTTTTATTTCTATAAATCTAATGAATACCGTAAGGACGCAAAAGGCTATCATAGACTTGTCCATTCATAGGCTTGACAAAGTGTCACAAAAAAAAACACATGCACTAAGATTTTTCTCTTTTCTTTTTTCTTTTTTTTGAAAAAAAATAATAAACGTTCTTACGGAAATAAATAGATTTGCTCTATAGATGTAACGAATATCGTAAGGATGCAAAATATTATTGTAGACTTGTCCATTTGTGAGTTTGAACTGTAAAATAAATGTATTAATTTTTCTTCATTTTCTGCTTTGCAAGCATCTATCTTTTGCATTCATTTTTTCTTCTTATACCATCCTTTTTTTTTTAAAGTCTTGTCTATTTCAAATAATAATATATAAAAAAAAAAAATAGATTAAAAAAAGAAGCAAAAAAGAAATGTAGCAATCAAGGGGGATATTCTCGATTTTTTATTTTTTATTTTTATTAAAAATAAAAATATAAAATTGTCTTAAGGCCCTAAGGTAAGAGAGTATTTTCCATAATATTGTTCCTGATTTTCAGACTACGTGAAATAAAGCTTTTTTTTTTTTTTTTGTTTACTCTCATCAAATCCCTTTTTTCTTTTCTCTCTCTCTCTCTTTTTAAAGTAAAAGTTTTCGAATCATTTCAACTAATAATATATAAAAAAAAATAGATTAAAAAAAGAAGCAAAAAAGAAATGTAGCAATCAAGGGGGATATTCTCGATTTTTTATTTTTTATTTTTATTAAAAATAAAAATATAAAATTGTCTTAAGGCCCTAAGGTAAGAGAGTATTTTCCATAATATTGTTCCTGATTTTCAGACTACATGAAATAAAGCTTTTTTTTTTTTTTTTGTTTAATCTCATCAAATCCCTTTTTTATTTTCTCTCTCTCTCTCTCTTTTTAAAGTAAAAGTTTTCGAATCATTTCATTTAAAATAAAAAAAAATTAAAAGATCTTTCCCCAAAAAAAGTGGTAAAAGAAAGTTTTTTTTTTCAAAAAAATAAAAAAAAAAATAAAAGAGAGTTTTCAAAAAAAAAAAAAATCTCTTAAAAATAACCAAAAAAGAAAGATCTTTTAAAAAAAATCAAATATTTTTTTCAAAAATAAATTTAAAAAAAAAATGGGTCTTCAAATCTTTTTCTAAAAAGAAAAAGGAAAAAAGTAATAGAAAAGGGAAAAAAAAATTACAAACAAATAATTCTTCAAATATTTTCTTTAAAAAAATTTTAAAAAAATATTCCTAAAAAAATAAATAAATAATTTTACCAAATCTCCTCCTAAAAATAAAAAGATTTTCCCAAAAAATAATAATAAACGAATAAAAAAAGGGTTCCATTTTTTTTTTCTTTTTTTTCTTTTTACTTAAAACCAACTTAGATGAAATTGTCAACCTAGCCTACTGTTAAGATGCATCACATTAAAATATCCCCCGGGAACATTTTTTTCAAATTTCTTAATATTTAATAAAAGGTCATATTGGGAGAACATTCCCAAAAATGCCAAAATTTTCTCATCTTGATTCGGAAAATAACAAAAAGATTTCATAAGAAGGAAAAGATTTTCAAAATAAAATAAAACTCTCGCACTTAAACTGATTGGACTTAATTGGATATAAGATACAATTTTCGGACATGTGTCTTGGGGTGCCTAACACCTTCTCCCAACGTAACCAACCCCCAAAATTTTTCAAATAAATCTATAGTTTGACCGTGTCTTTAGAGTCAATTTTACAAAGGTCTTTTAAATTATTTTCTAAAAAGTCAGTGACCTAGCACATTATTTAAATCCAATGCAGGGTAGCGACTCTTTAATTTTAAATGGCCTAAGTATTTTTTTAAGAAAACAGGCGCTTTGAAAAAACCCTTCTCTTTTATGCATGTACTATTTCACATTCTTTAAACCTTTCTTGAAAAATTCAGTCTCCTCATAGTCAACACCTTGATGTTGAGTATATCCTTTTGTTACCAATGCGGCCTTGAATATGTCCACTTTATCTTTTGAGTTCAGTTTTCTCTTCAAGATCAATTTATTCCTAATGGGAACCATTCCATCAGGTGGATCCACACGCATCATAACTCAGTTAGAGTACATGGAGTTCCTTTTGGATTTTATTAATATTTTTCGCTTCTTACTCTCGATATCCAATATCGCTTCCTTATACCTAGTGAGATCGTTACCACCCACTAACTGTAGCTCATCTTTATCCTTATGTTCAAGATATTTCAAATATCTATCAGTAGGAGTAGAGGTTCTACTTGATCTATGAGATGCGTACTTGATGATGCATTTATATTTGTCAGCTCCATAATACCTCTCTTAATTCTATCTTTTTGCAGAGTATTGAATTCTTCAAGAAATAATTCTTCTAGGAATAAAAAATATTAAAAGTAAAAACATTTTGTCCTTTCGGTGATAGAATTAGTATCCAGTGGTTTACCTAGGATACCCTCACAAACTTGCAAATTTTAGTCCTAGATTCCGACTTGTTTGCTTCAAGTCCTTTGGCATGAGCCCAACAACCCAAATGTTAACAGAATTAAGGCTCATTTTTTGCCCATACCATATCTCATGCGGTGTCCCTAGCAAGGATTTACTTGGAACCTTATTCAATAAATGAGCTATGGGCATCTAGGCATATCCTCAAAATAAAATAGTAAATCAGTATGCCTCGTTATTGATTTGACCACATTTAATAGGGTTCGATTTCTTCTTTTTGATACATTATTTAATTACGGCGAAACAGGAATAGTCATTGAGAAAGTATACCATGAACTTTGAGATAGTCCAGAAACTCTGAGAATAAGTATTTCTCATCTCAATATGATCTACCTTAATACTTTTCTCGGTTTGTTTCTCTACTTTATTTATGAGTTCTTTAAATATTTCAAAGGAATCAAGCTTGTGTTTCATAATATACACAAAACCATACCTATAGTGATCATCGGTAAAGGTAATGAAGTATAAATATCCACCTCGAGCTAGAGCTCATGGGATGTACCAAATCAGTATTGTTGGCAACTTTTTCGATATGTCCAAAAAAAGGTGACTTGGTCCTTTTGCCCATGAGACAAGATTTACAAGTTGGTAAAGACTCCAAGTCAAATGGACCCAGAAGCCTATTTTTCTCCATCTTGTTATTTCTCTTCTCACTAATATGACCTAGTTTGAGATGCCACAAGTAGATCGGATTTTCATTTTGCAATTTTTTCTCTATTATACTTTTATTTGTTAGATTGTTAATTTCACCATGTTCTTTTTAAATAACAAATACTGTTATAACATTATGTCCGAGTCAATTAACTTCGAATTGAATAAATAATACAAGTATTATTCTAAAAAAAATGAATAACCATCCTTTATTAAACAAGAAATTGAAATAATATTCCTAAAAACTATAGGTATAAATGAACAATTCTCTAATATTAAAACTTGTGATGATGGCAAACTTAAGTGAAGGTCTCTACCCGCTAATGCAACAACTCTTGTTACATTTCCCATGCATGCATAACGAGATGTCCCATTTACTCAACCTTATGCTTCTCTTTAGATCTTGAATAGTATCACACAAGTGTGAATGAGTACCAGAGTCTAAAACCAATTCTAAAATAGAATAGGTTGTCAAACAACCAATAACAACAAGTAGTTTGTCCTTAGAACCTAGAAACTGGCGACAATTTCTTTTCCAATGTCCTTGTTGGCCGCAATGAGATCTTCTTCTTCCTTAGAACCTAGAAACTGGGGACAATTTCTATTCCATTGCCCTTCTTCTTCTTCTTCTTCTTCTTCTTCTTCTAAATGTTCCTTGTGGGGAATTTGATAACCTTTACATTGTTAGGAGGTTGTACGCCAACAAGGATTAGCCTACCAAACCTTAGAGGATAAAGTAATTCTTACTACTCATATTTTGGGCAAGATCCAATTCATATTCGGTCTCTAGTTTGATCATACCTATGGTCCAAGATAGTCGTAATGAGTCCCATACATCATCAGCATATTGAAGCCTATCTGTCTACTTTTTGTATGTTATAAAACAAATATAACTTCATCAAGAGTTGGATTTTAACACAGTCTCACGTCGTCAGCATATTGATCACCTCTAGACTTATGGAACTTTGACCTGAACAAATCCCAAATAGAAGACCACGATGGCACCACATTTACAACTAAATATATTATTTGAGAGATATTTATTTAGATCTCATCGTTTTACTTATTTAGTGTGTTTAATATCCATCTTATACATATAAAATATATATATATAATGCCTCGTACACGCATGCTAGTAAAGCCAAAAATAAAGCAAGCATCATAAATATAATTTGCCCATACACTCTATGGAAGATTTATAGTTCTGTAATTGTATCGCTACTAAGTTTGTTTCTTTCTTTTCTTCCCTTCTGATATCTAATTCAAACATATAGAGGAATTTGAAGAACACAGGAAGGAATTTATTCTATTATCATAATTTATTTTTTATTTTATTTTTTTGCAAAGCTAAATATTTTTTTAATGAATATATAATATTTATAGCAACAATCATTTCAACAGTGGGTGATCTTGAAAATGAAAGCAAAACATAAACAAAAAAAAAAAAAAATCTCCTATCTTCAAAGAAACAAAGCCATTTAAGAAAATATTTTTTGCACTAATTAAATTTATGTTTGTTGGTAGCGTACATCCTCTTCTTTAAAAAAAACCACTTCAAAACATTAAAAATCTTAGTCCATCTCACCCTAACATTCCTAATCGCATCATGAATCCTCTCTTGGCCCTCCATGAGAAAGTGTTAATTAGGATCAAGAAACTGGTCCAACTTTTTTGTATTTCAATAAACTAAAAGAATACATAAAGTGAACCACTTTTCATTTCACATTACAAGGGGTTATTTGTTTTGGTGTTTCAATTCCCTAATTTTTGTTTGTGTTCCCAGAAAATCAGCTAATTAGAAACAGGAACATGCATTTCTTGTTCACAAAGAACACTAAAGCACAGCAAAAAATAGAACTAAACTTGTAACTAGAAGCATGTCATAGATAAATGCAATTGTTATGCTCAACAAATTTCTGCTTCTATTCCAAGTTTCATGGGAACAGAAATACGGGAACAAAAACACTAAACAAATGTAACCAAGGTTACACACCTGGGAGCTTAAGATCGAGTCTTGGTATTAGACGTAGTATATATGATCCATGTAGATGGAATCATAGTCATCAGCAAAAGTGGGTGCATATCCAGAAAACATACTAAAATTTGAAATAGGATTGCTCCGTGTGACTGAGTTTGAGGGGTAAGGGTGATTAGCTGATTGAGAAGACACGTGCATAACACAAGTACATCCTTAGATGCAAATTCCACTAAAGTGATAACATCATTCCAAAAACATATAAATTACATTTAGAATTTATCAGATCAAATATATATATATATATATTGGAGAGAGAGAGAGAGAGACTCTTGGTTTTTAGAAAGATTGAGAATGGATCAAATTGGCATTCCATTCCATCATTTTGTTGATCAAACAATGTATGGATGGTACAAATGCATATTTACATCCTGTGGATACACCATTAAAATATGGTCGCTTCATCAAAATGACAGATTAAGGGAATAAAATTATTTAAGGGGGTAAATGCATTGTACCCTTTTGTCCTTGAAACTTATTTTCATTTTACTCCCTTATATTTTAAAAATAGACATTTTAACTCCTTATACTTTTGAACTTTAGACTAAAGTGCAAAAGTTTTTTTTTGGTTAAATCTAACGGAATTAACAAAATGACTTAAATGCCTCTTATGCATGTCAAAACCTTAACATTGGAACGCAAATTGACTCCTAAAACTAACTCTATTTTAGATGATTTATGCAGAGAGTACTACAACTTGGAATCGATAATTTACTAAATATATTAAATTTTGATACCAAGTCGCTCACCCTTTTTCAAAAAAAAGAAAAAAAAAATTCATGAAACTTGAATGTTTTATTTGTTTTTGTCCAAATTGCTCATCTTTCATCCGTTATGTGTGTGTGTGTGAGAGAGAGAGAGAGAGAGTGTTTTCTATGGTTTAAGGGGGTAAATAATCCAATTTTGCAATCCCCTTTGACATTTGAGATATGTATAAAAAAAAAAAATATTTTCGAGTCTTTGAAAGAAATTGATTTTGATATAATTTTTCATGCCAAATTTGATTAAAACAAAAATTGGATTCTTCATCTTTTGAAAGATAGGAATGAGGATAAGAGATTTAAATCAATTTTACACTCTAGTTAGGCTTTATATATAGCTCACGATCAGGTAACACAAGTGATGTAGGCCAACACGCTCCCTCGCGCACAGAGTGAACTTTTCCAAACTACTACGAACGGATATTGGGGAGCTCAACATTAATGTGAGATTCAACACACCCCCTCACGCGCAGGTTGAACTTCATCAAACCATTGCAAACCGATATCGAAGGGGGAAGGGGGGACAACATCAGACAAATTTGGCATGAAAAATAATTTCAAAATCAATTTCTTCCAACCTAAACTCATATGGTATCAAGTGGAGCAATTCCTTTCATTTATAGACTATTTTGGGAAGTCTCATAATTTCAATGTGGGAATATAACAATAGAATTTTCTGAAACAAATTCATGTATATATAGATCATTCAAAACAGACTTCATTTGAGTAATCAATTTGTGTTCCAAAATTAAGGATCTGGTCTCCATCAGGGGCATTTCATTTTCTTTGCTAATTCCCTTAGATTTAATGAAAAATTAGGGTCCGTTTGGTAACTGTTTCGTGCTCATCCCATGTAGTGGGATGATAATAGGATAGAATGGGATAAGAATTTTGTTTCCTTCTTGGGAACAAAATCGCGTTTGATAACGACAAATTTTTATTTTTTTTTTAACAGAATTGCGTTTGGTAACGATTTTATTCTAGAAATCAAGAACGAGCCCTAAGCCATAATCAATCATCAAACCCTAAACCACAATCAAGAAATCACCAAACCCTAAACCAAAATCGAAATCGAAATCATAAATCCTAATCGAAATTGAACCCTAAACCCAAATCGAAATCACATTTCGAAATCCAAATCCGTGTTTCAATTTCACATTTTGAAATCAAATTTAGAAATCAATTCGAAATCCCATATCGAAATCACATTTCGAAATCCAAATCCATGTTTCGATTTCACATTTCGAAATCAAATTTAGAAATAGAAATAGGGTTTCGATTTCGATTTTGAAATCGAAACCAAGCAGACGACGAGCTGAAGAAGACGATGACAGTCAAACTAAGCAGATGACGAACTGAAGAAGACGACGACGAACCCTGTTTCGAGTTCGAGGTCGAAATCGAAATCCTATTTCGATTTCGATTTTGATTTCCAAACCCTACAAGCAGATGACGGATCACGCGAAGAAGATGGAGCATGGAGCACGCGAAGAAGACAACAATAGAGTTGATCATGAAGTCGAAGAACACGTTGAACCTAATCGTGGGTTTTCTTTTTGGTTGAGAATGGCTATTTTTTTGGGTTGGGAATGGGATGAGAATGGTTGGGAATGGTTTTTCTTTGTTTCCCATTTCTTTCCAAAAAGTGGGATGGATTCTGGGATGAGAACGGAAACAAAAAGGTGGAATGGATTACCAAACGCTATGCCCAAAAATAAATTCCAAAAAAGTGAAAATGGAATAGGAATTTTTGGTATGGGAGTGATTACCAAAAACCACCTTAACTTTTGTACTCCAGTTCAAGTCCAAGGAAAAAAGTGTATATTTTCAAAGTAAAAAGGGATAAAGTGAAAATCAGTGGAATAACCATCAATTACCCCATTCATTATTTTATCTCCCCCACCCCTGCACGAGCACTTGTTGCACGTAATGAAAGCAACAACAATTAACAAGAAAAATAAAAACCTTGTTGCATTGTAAATAGGTGTTTGCTTTCACTTACAGACAGGAAAGTTCATGACTTGTTTAGAGGACTTGCCATATGAATAATTCAAAACCATATGCACTTGCAAAGGAATAAATGACTGAATCAATAACTGATGGCTATTTATGAAAAATTGTTTAAAGTCGAAAAGCCAGATGTGTTGGGACCAAATTTCCATTCCATGCCATCATTTTCCTGGTCATTGAGCAAGGACGTATTTGGATCAGGTTCACATGTCTGAGCAATCGCTGTCAACATCTCTATGTTCGTATCTTTGCCGAGGATCAATAAACAACAAATGATAATAAAAAATATATATATAAATAAGAAAAGATGGCTATTTCCCCATACAGGGATGCTTGAATCATTCATCTGTAAACCATAACCAATATCACCATAGCTTACTAATTTACAAATAAAACCTAGAGTTCTATGATAGTTTATGTTTGTTTTTGGTTAATTTCTGCGTCTAGGTGATATAAAATAAGCATCTTCTAATGATTTTTCTACCTAGTAGAAGTATTAGAAAGACAAACTTGGCATTTCAATGTTCTCAACTTACTCCTAAGGCATACAATTGTTCTTTAATTGTTCAAGCTCCTATTTTTTACTGAATTTGCGTGTGCCTAAAGCACAATTGTTATGGATTGATCACGTGACAAACCTAAAATTATCGAAAGTCCCCAACGTTGATCAGATGAAAGAACAATTAAAGGTGGAGGGAGATCTACGGGATGATCAGAAGTCGTCGAGAATGAGACCTAAGCAAGAAGTTCGGCGAAAGGTGTTGAAGCAGCTCTTGCTTGACACAAGTAAGTTCTCCAGGGGAGTTGTTGCAACATAAGTGTAGAAGTGTTGTGCTGAGTCGCCTGTTCTACCTTAACGTTTCTAGTGGATTGGCTTGCATCATGAAATGTCACCTCTGATTTTAGACCCTTCCAAATTTCCACCTAAAAATCTATGGCTTACCACTTTACACTTCCGCATTGCATCTTCCTAAAGAGTTGAGGTATTTTTATAGGCATTCTCACACCTTACTTTTCATAGATTTCATGGGGGATTAAGAAGAATGTAAATATGATACACTTTTTCTTGTACATTCTTTTCCTAAAAATAAAATATATAAGAAATCTGTCAACAAAAAAAATCAAATTAATAGGTAATGCATGATAATAGTTACTAATATTACCAAATAAACAAAAAGTCTTATAATAAGATAACACCATAACCCATTCATTAGACACAATTGATAATTTATGACAAAAAAATAAATTTAGGATATTAAGGACCAAACAGACTCTTGAAAATTAATTTCATTTATTTACAAGCATGGCCCAACAAAATCGATTGATTTAAACCCTGGAGTAACCCACTACATAATGGGTTCTTAATCTTATTTGATTTTATTTGTAGAGTGATATTCATAATTTTTACCTTGTAAGCGATCGATGTGAGATTCTATGAAAACCAAACCTCCTTTGTGTAAGAAGAAAGCAAGGGGAAGTTGGGGTCCAAAGTATAATTCTCTGGGGTACTTCTAAACAAAGCTGAAAAACATAATTCAAAATTCAGACCGCCCAGGCCTGTTGACCATAAGCGTGGCTCCAACCCTGGGTATTACCAAAGTATACCTAGGTTTATCAAACTCATGTTTCCCATATTTTCCAAATTTTTTTAACAGACAACTTTGGTAATAGGGGTTTATCAGTATCAGTTCTTCTAAATATAGGGTAGCATATCCTACCATACCAAGTACGGTAAATCGGGGTCTATTGTCACTTACCGGGGAGATCACGACTAGGGAGTTTCCATATGAAAATTCCCAGCCATTATCATCCAAAGTATATGTATGCAAGCATGAACGGCTGAATCAATAATTGATGACCATGTATGCTCATATCCAGCAAACATGTTTGACGCAGAAAAGCTTCATGCATTAGGGCGGTCAGGTGTGGTCAAGTTCAAGGGGTGAAGAGGATTTGATGATTTTAAGCAACCATGCACTACAAAAGTATCATGATCAGAATAGACAACTCCCCTACATGAAGATTTCACAATATCCTGAAACCATATTTATTTAGTAATTGAAAATTAAGTACGTGTGTGTGTGAGTGAGAGGGAGATAGAAAAAGAAGCCAAGTTTGCCTCTTGCGTTTCAGAAAGATTATTAATGAGACCAAAACGACATTCTATTCCATCATTTTCCTGTTCGTGCAGCTGCATACAAGGACATACTTGGATCAGGGTCACACGTCTCAACATGTTTCAAAGTCACCGCCCACATCTTATTGTTCATGGCTTTCCCAAGGATCCGTAAATTCACAAATAATATATACATATAAGAAAAGATGGATACGTCCTCAAAAAATAATAGAGTCACTTCAGAGATGCTTGAATTATTCATGCATAAACTAAAAACCAGTACCATCATTGTTCTTGACAAGCATAGTTTACTTACGCATAAAACCTAGAGTTCTATTATTGTAGTTTAAATTTTTTCTGGCCAAATTTTTTGGCCGCGTGATACTAAATATCTTGAAATCATTAAAAAATTAAATCTAGAAATCAATGGATATGAAAATTGGTATTTCAATGTTCTTAAGGAACTATGAATTCATAAAGTTTATTGAATTAAAGCATAAGCTTCTACTGACGTGATGGGGGAACTATGAAGTCATAAAGTTTATTGAATTAAAGCATAAGCTTCTACTGACGTAATGGGGTGATACTGTGGGTATTTCAAAATTTACCTACCAATGAAATACATTAACAGATTAAAGCAATATGTCTACCAAATAAAATTAAAAACATGTGCAAAAGATACTAATCCTACCTCAATTCACAAATGTTAATGTATCCATCATTTTCCTACCACATCAATCTTCTCCCCCAATTCCTAAACAATAATAAAGGTAATACCACCCTAATTCATGAATATAATCCTAGTGTATAACGCTTGCAGTATAATAGTTGTGTACCCTCGTTTAGTGGCACAAGTAAATGACTTTCGTCATGCAACAACATCCAACAATAAATTAAATTAACCCTCATTTTTAAAGAAAAATATTAATTATTCAAAACCCTACAAATTTAGAAAACTTAATTCTGATTTAAACCCTATATTCATTAAAATAATCCTTGACAAGAGAACAATTAACAATTTAACTCTAACCTTAAATTCATAAAAGTTAATCCTGATTTTAAAAAGTGGTAACACACATAATTAATAAAAACTCTGGAACTCAAAATATCATGAGTTAAAGTTCCGCCTTTTTCCCTTTAACACACGCTAAAATGAGTGCGGGAATAAATACACTTCTTAAGAGTCATGTTTTCAAGTAAAATTTAAAATAGGTCTATAAAATTTAAAATAGGTTTAACAATAGGTTAGAGTACCTAATTAGGAATGTAAGACAATTAGCCCTTCAAAAGAAAGTTAAATTTATCTTCATAAAATTATTAACCCTAGATGGTGGTGAGGTAGCTTAGAATGTCAGGAAGCAATGGTTTGGTTGGACAATGGAAAACATAGAGAGAGAGATGGTAGAACACAGAAACATAGTTGTTGTGGAAGAACATAAGATGTAAATAGAGGGAGAGAGATAGAAAGATGCATTGGTACGCATGAAGCACTTTACCTTCCTAGTGAAAGAAGGTGAAAAATAGAATTCATTATGAAGACAGAAACACAATAACCCATTCTCAATATAAAAAAATACTAGGAAAAATAATACCAATGAATATGCAACCCAAAAAAAGCACTATGTATTGCATATCAATATCTAAATCACCAACCATGATACATATATTGGTCAATAATAACGTCAAGAAGAATTGAGTAAGATATAGAAAACCTTCGGCTTGTGAGCTTCCCAGTATAACCAATAGCAACCTTTCTCCCTAAACCTTATGTGTCTTTCCATCGAGACCAAATTAAATAAAACATAATTAAACAAACTATATAATAGATGACAAAATAGAACTACAAAAGTTCTCAAACTTCAAGCAGCAACATATAACCAAAATAAGGACAAACAATAACCTAAGATACCATAAGCTGTTGTGACTTGATAATTTCAACGTCTAAGATTCTCTAGCTAAAATGACCCACAAAGAATAATAAATATCAGTGAAAATAGAAATTCATAAAATAAATCATGAATGAAACTATCCAAAATCTGCCATTAAAAATAGTTATTGAGCATGAAGTGAAAAAAGATGCATTGTATGGATAAGATATTTTTTATCCCCCAAAATTATAACTAGGAGATGAACAGGTGTAAATATAGACATCTAATTAATTGTAATTATTTAGTGAAACAATGACATAACAATAATAGCGGTATCGCAAATTGAGAGCCTAGATAAACAACAACAAATGCAAAAAAGCGTCTCTCCCACCTAAATAGATACGACTACTTGAACTCGCTTACGTCAAAAAGAATATTCTAGGGTGAGCCCTTTTTTTCTGAACTTAAAACCATTCCTACTTGTCTCATCTCAAGTTTGCTTTGGGTCTACACGCATGTCCATACAATTTTCTCTAATGTGATTCTGCAGGTCTTCTAACCCAATCTTAATTTTATCTATTCGAGTCTCATCACTCATTCACCATAACAAACTCACTCATGACACTTACCTACTGAACATGCCTCTTGTTGAACACCCAAAATTGTTTATCTTAATAATGACTTATAGAATTCACTGCTCAATTTCCATGGGTTCTTACAATCACACATCAACAAACAGTACTTCTCTACTTTAACCATCTTGCCATGACCTATGTGTAATATACTCCTCGATTCTCCATTGCCCTACAATCTTAACAATGACTTATAGAATTCACTGCTCAATTTTTCTTATAATCACACATCAACAAACAGTACTTCTCTACTTTAACCATCTTGTCATGATCTATGTGTAATATCCTTATCGATTCTCCATTGCCCTACAACATAGAACTTCGATTCCACTACCCCAAATCTAGACCATTTTTGAATTAACCACTTTAATTATCCTTCAATCTAAACAATTGTATGACGATTAAAACCAGATCTAGACCATTTTTCAATTATTCTTCACTCGATTGGTGATTTTGAATCTTTTGGCAATAAGAAGAAAGAAACAATGGGGTTTCGCAATTCCATGAGCGAGACACCTAAATAGGGTTAGGGTTATAAATATTTCAAATTTATCAATGTAACTTTCATTTCTTCAAGGATTTGTAATTTTAAATAATTTTCATCAAAAAAAAAAATCTAATCATCTTGTAGAGGTTGGATTTGAGTTTATACGTTATACAACCCAGTTTTTTGGAAATTGACACAACTTAATTGGAAGAATTATGCTAAACTAGAATTACACATAAGATTAAATTAGAATATATGCATGTCCCTAACCCAAACTCTTTATCTATTGAATTTTAATTAAAAAAAAAAAATCTGCAATTTCATTATCAAAACTCAAAAACCAAAACTGTTCGTTTCACTTGAAAAATAGTGTTCTTTACATTAAAAATGGTAAAAAAAAATTGTAAATTAGCCATCACTTGGCCGATTGTGTTGTGGCCGATGTTTACTGGCTAGGAATTTAATTAAGAAATTCGCTCAAGGGGAGCCGATTGTCCTGGAATCGACCATGGGAAGGCTAACTTTAAGAGTATCAGCTCCGCCTAAAGTTTAGGGGCCTAAAACATGGGCAATTTTTTTTTTTTTTTTTAAATATTTAATTGTTGTACACACGGGACTGACCAAAACTGTAATTTGTCCATTAATTTTTAATTCAACTTCAAATTTTGAGAATTAACATATTTGATCTTTAATGTTATTTTTTCTTTTTAATTTAGTTTAATTAATGATAGTCTTACAATTTAAACGAAAGAAAATGATATTTCTATCATTTTAGGGACTTAATGCGTTACCTCTTAAATTTCAAAGTTTACTTGTACGAGACCAAAAATTTAATTTTTCAATAAACATAAAACAATTGTTTTGTTTATGAAATCTAATTATTTTTATTTAATTCAAATCTTATATTATTTCTTACTTCAATAATATAAATATTAAAATTATAACATAATAATAATCTGATAATATTAAAATCATATTAAAAAACTTAAAATTAAGATTTTAATATAATTATAATATAATATTGAATATAAAAAAATTAATAAATTTTCTAAAACAAACTTTATATAATTTTCTAAATTAATCAATAAAATTTAATTAATTTCATTCAATATTATATTATAATCTTATTATATTAAAATCTTAATATAATTTTAATATTGTAATATTATTATAATGTTGAAATTTTTTTTTATTTTATAATTCATAATAATAATATTATAATATTAAAATCATATTAGAAAAATTAAATTAAAATTACAACATCATAATAATATAATAATATTAAAATTATACTAAAATTTCAATATACTAATAATATTATAATATAATATATTGAATATAAAAAAATTAATTAATTTTAAAACAAACGTTATATGATTTTCAAAATTTATCAATAAAATTTAATTAATTTTATTTTAGAAAATTAATTAACTATTTTATGATCATAAATTAAACAAAATATACATTAATAGTGCAATAAAAAATTACAAAATTGAACAAAAGGGGGTGAGCAACATTTGTAGTAATTTCAATTAAAAAATTTTAATATTATTGAAGTAAGAGATAATATAAGATTTGAACTTAATAAAAATAATATTGGATATAAAAAAAAATACAAAAATTGAACAAAAAGTGGGGTGAGCAACTTTTGTTGTAATGTCAATTGAATTTTTTTAATATCATTGAAGAAAGAGAAAACATAAGATTTGAACGTAATAAAATTAATATTAAATTAAAATTACACAAATATTGCTCACTTCTTTTTGTTCAATTTTGTTATTTTTTTTACATCCCTGTTAATGTATATTTTGTTTAAGTTATGAATAAATATTTATTTTAGAAATTTTATAAAATCTTATTTTAAATCAATTAATTTTTTATATTCAATATTATATTATAATAATATTTTTATATTGAAAACTTAATATAATTTTCATATTATAATATTATTATTATGTTGTAATTTTAATTTAATTTTGAATATGATTTTAATATTATAATATTATCATGTTATATTTTATTATTATTGAAGTAAGAGATAGTTTAAGATTTAAACTAAATAAAAATAATTAGATTTCTTAAACAAAAAATTTGCTTTATATTATTGAAAAATTATATTTTTGGTCTCGTACAAATGAACTTTGAAATTTATAAGAGGTAACACATTAAATGTCTGAAATAATAAAAATATCTTTGACTTCTATTTAAATTGTTAACACCATCATTAATTGAACTAAATAAAAAAAAAATACTAAAGATCAAATGTGTTAATTCTCAAAATAAGTTCACTTAAAAATTAATGGATAAATTATATTTTTGGTCAGTTTCGTGTCTACAAAAATGGTCTAATTTAAAATATTTAAATTAAAAAAAAAAAAAAAAAAAATTGATAGCCCCGAAACTTAGGGAGACTTTTTTATCAACCTTTAGAAACTTAGGGGGGTAACATGACAAGCATCGACTTTGGGACAGTCAGTGCTTGCTAGAAAATCTACCTCCACTGGCCAATTCTAGGAGAAATGGCTCCCCCTGAGCCGATTTCTTAATTAAATTCCTAACCCACAAAAATCGGCCCTGTTGTGGCCGATTTTATAACAATTGGGCGATTCACATTATTTTGTAAAAAAGTTGAAGAGGGCATATGTCAAGTAATAAACTATTTTTTTTTTACTATTTTTAATCTCTAGAATTCTGAAAAATAAAAGAATTATTAACTATAATTCAATCCATGTGATTCGACACCTTTACAATTATGCATTTAAATACGGGCATATTTTTGGGCGATCAATTACTATTCTCTGATGTGGAAAAACCTACAACAATAAAGAAACCAGGAATATAAAATTAGAACAACCCTACACCTCCAAACCACTAACTGTACGAAATTAACTTGGAAATAGAAAAAAAAAAAAAAAAAGGAGAGGAAAGCCAGAAGCAAATTTCAATGCTTACTATATCCCAAGAGTTTAAATTTATGAGATCTTTTATAATTGTAAAGTGGACTATTTATGTAATAAACATTTGACATGACTTCAATTAACAACATGACTTCAGGCTTAAATAATAAAAAAAAAAAAAAATGTACCACTGATTTAAACAACTCACAACATGTTTGGTCCATTTCCAGGTGAGGCTGCATCACCTGTGAAACCTAAAAAACACATCACCGAAGCACTGCACATCACCGAAGCATTGCACAGTTGGTCTTGAAGAAGCCTACAACAAGCCCAAAAGGAGCAAAAAGTAGCATAGTAAAATGATAATTATCTGTGGATAAAGAGAAGTATAATAATTCCTCCTATTTTGCCAGTGTTACATATTTCAACAAAGAGGTCAATGACTCATGTAAGGCAAAATGCTTGACCTCGTTTTTCCAGATAAATACTATTGTCCAAAAACTGGAATTACCTAAGGCAAGGGAGTTGTGGAAAGAAGGTAGAGCTCAAGAGCTAATAGACCCAACATTGGATCACCATTCTTGCTCCTGTAATCAATGTTTTAAAAATCGGACCGGACCGGCCGGTCGGACCGGTTAAACCGTCGACCGGTCGCCTTTCCGGTCCGGAAAACCCCCCAAAACCGCCTGGGGTTAAAAACCGGCCAACCGGACGGTTAAACCCGGTTCAACCGCGAACCGGGGCGGTTTTTGACATTTGCGCAACATATAAATACTTACCCCAAAAAAACCCACATTCTTCAGACTTCACCAGTGCAAGAGGCATCGCCAAAAAACCCCTACATTCTTCAGACTTCACCATTGCAAGGAGGCATCGTCGGGCTTCGTTCGTTCCTCAATCTCTCTCTCTCAAATCTCTCGTTCGTTCCTCAATCTCTCTCTCTCAAATCTCAACGACGACGATGATTTCACCCTAATTTTGTCTAATTCCTTCTCCAATTTCACCATTGCAAGAGGCATCGTCGGGCCTTCGTTCATTCCTCAATCTCTCTCTCTCAAATCTCAACGAGGACGACGATTTCACCCTAATTTTGTCTGATTTCAACGACGACGACGACGATTTCACCCTAATTTTGTCCGATTCCTTCTCCGATTTCACCATTGCAAGAGGCATCCTTGCTTGTGCAACCTTCGACGACGACGACGGCCAGACAGCGAACGACCTTCGACGACGACGGCGAACTACGGCCAGATTGCGGACGGCGGACGACGGCCAAACGGTTGACTGCTGTAATTTTTTTTTTTTGTCTGACATTTATATTTTGTTCTTCACTCCAATTGTTGATTGTTGTTGAGTTGTTGATACTTCAGTTTAGTTTTGTTCTTGATCAATTGTTTCGGTTGAGTATCCTTCAGTGTTGTTGAGTTATTCACTATCGTTCGCACTTGTATTCACAGTGTATTATGGATGATTTGGACTCTACAATTGTTCTTGTGGTTGTTCGACTATTTATTTTGAACTCTTGAATGATGTAGTGCTGTTTTATTAAAAAATGTGTCTTTGTTTATGAATTATATATTGATAAATGATAATTTGAATTTGAGTATTTAAAGTTAATAGAATTTGGTAGATCTTGTTTTTTATGTTTTATTTTTCTTCAAATAAATGTGTGTATAACTGTATACATATATTTTTTATTTTTTATTTAAATAAATATATATAAAAAATAATTATGACGTAATTATGACGTCATAAGATTGTGCAGCTAACAAACCTTCCATGCCAGATCTTGTCTCCATGCTGACAAACGTCATAATTATGACGTAATTATGACGTCACCGGTTCAACCACGGTTCGTCTACCGGTTGAACCAGTGACCCGTGACCCGGTAACCTTTCCGGTTCGATGTCCGGTCCGGTTTTTAAAACATTGCCTGTAATGAGGTGCATTCACGTGGCTCTGTTGTGTGTCCAAGATTGTGCAGCTAACAGACCTTCCATGCCAGATCTTGTCTCCATGCTGACAAATGAAACTCTGGAACTACCTGCACCAAATAAACCAGCCTTCTCTATTCAAATGGTAAAAAAAGAAGTGGAAAAAGAGGAAAAGACAGACAGGTGTTCCATAAATGAGCAAACAATTTCAGTCATCGAAGCCAGGTGAAGTGTGATTACTCAGGCATGGAAATTGTTGATGTGAGCACTTAGAAACAAAATAAAAAATTGATCTCCTCCACACGATATTCTTCAACTTCTTGGAGGAAGTGATGTTAACTTTATGAGACCGGATAACCTGAGCCTAAATGTTTATTCAATTGAAGTGAGAACTATGTTATTATCAACAAATGCTGTAATAATTGTTCATGTTTCTCAATGAATTGAATCATAAAGTGTGTTGTTTGTGATTTTAGAGATTCAAAAATTGAAATGGGGACAGTCCATGGGTAGCCAAGGTGATCAGCATATTCCAATTCCACATAGAAAGTGTGGATTTAAACCTCACTGTGTGCATGTAAAAAAAAAAAAACATTACCAAAAAAAAAAAAAAATCCTAGCAAAAGAAAACGAAATGGGTTCACTTTCTGTTGATTATAGTAAGCTACAGCCCACTTGACAATCAACAATAAATTTTGGTCCATCTTGAATTCTTCCCCATCCTAGTCATAGTAAAATACCAAAAGTATCCAATCAATTATATAATATGTCGCAGGCACTAGCTAGCTAGTGTTCAATGGTGTTTGAAAATCAGAGTTGAGGCAAATACAAGCAGTAACATAGATTAAATACCAACAACTAAACAAAGGGTGCCATCATCAATTTAATAGAATTTCCAGCAAACGGACCTTGAAACTTGCATCCAAACGCTGCTTTTGTTGTCTAATATGTGAAAATAAAATTAAGTAGAGATGCTTACTGCAGGAGGAATAACTTGAGCAGAAGGTGAAAACTGGCGTGGAAAATTTTTTTGTTTTAGCATGTGAACATGAAACTTAAAGTAGAAAAAAAACCAAGAAACTTCCCAGGTCAAATCAACAATGGTAGCAGATGAGACATTATCTTCAATTATTCATTCAAAATTTAGGCATGGCTTTTAGATTGTGAATAATGGCTTCCAACAGAAGAAACTCCATCTGCATCAATTTCTTATGCTGCTGCTTTCTCTATGGCCTCTCACATTTAGAAACAGACACACTGGTCCAAGGCCAGCAGCTCAGAGATGGAAACCAGTAGCTTTTGGAATTTTCAGATTACAATTCTTCCACGCAGTTATTTTGACAAATAGATACGTGGGAATACGGTACAACGGTCGAGATGAAAAGCCAGTTTGGGTTGCTAAAATACCCCAATTTTAGACGATTCCGGTACCTTCATGATAGACCTCTCATCAAGCTGAGATTTCAAATCCATAAACACTAATAGGAGCTTAATTTGAAAACAACACCTCCTGTAATAGAAAAGAATTCGAATTTAAGCCCTAAAAATACACATACAAACAGACAAAAAGAACAAATAAATTGTCAGGTTCTACAAAAATAACACAAAGATGAAGACTCATTTTACGAATAATGGAGACTGAAAACCCTCTGATGAAAATTGAGATCAACAATCCACAGCCGTGAAAGTGATTGTAGATCATTTTCTTACCGAACTCGATTGAAACCGACTTTGTAGCACAAGTGCGATGTTGTTAGATAAAACAACAATTAGGTTGTTAGATATGAAGCTGAAGAATCAAAGCAGAACTCACAAACTAGGTGCATCTTATTGTGGTTGTCTCCAAATTTCGATATCGCAACCAACAAACTAATAATAATTCCAGTGAAAAATAATACGTGATCCTCTTTCGAGATAATCTTCTCGCTTTCAAAATCCAAAGGAACACAATGAATCAAAGATCTTCAAAATTACTGGTAGAATGAAAAAATAAAAAAAGAAAGAAAGAAATAACCTCCCACGAAAAGAATTTTTCCTTTTTTTGGTCAAAACCATGAACCTGCCAAGAAGCAAAGTTCAAACAAATTACATAAAAACTTACGACATCACATAGAACTTCAATACACAATCCAAATTCTACATCAAAGACACCCACCTGTTCCGATATCACAACTTGAATCACACCAGTTGCGTTGAAAATAAAATTGAAAATTATAACCAAATAATGGAAAGCAAAAACCCTCTGATGATAACTGAGATCAACGGCCATAGCTGTGTAAATGTGATGTAAATCATTTTCTTACCGAACTCGATCAAAAAATGACTTTGTAGCACAAGTGTGATGTTCTAACCAAAAACAAAAATATTAAATTAGCACAAGTTAACAAAATACGTTGGCAACTAAATAACACCATAAAAAACACAAGATAAAAGAACAATTAGTTTGTTAAATATGAAAGTTGAAGAATGAAAGCACAACTCACAAACTGCATCTTATTGATGTAGCTGCATTGTTATTTCAATCCTTGCATTTAATTGACTAGTAGGAGATAAAGAAGAAATGTATAATACCTTTTATTGTGCAGTTCGCATCAGAATCAGCAAGAAATGACTTGAATGAGAGGGACAAGCTCAACTTCTCCTTAAACTCTGACAACAAAATGATTAAGTCATTCTTCCTTGCGATATAGTTCCATTCACACTCCAATCAACCGTGTCAAAGAGCTAATTTTAGTTAAATGAGACAAAGCCCGCAAATGATTAAATTACTGTGGCATTTGCCGATAGATTTGATATTTTTACTCAGCATGTAAGTCCAACTTTAAAATTCTAAAAGTGAAATAGTTTGTTATATCATTAATACAAGAGAGTTTAGCAGAATAAGTCAGCACTATGCGAATTCGCTCAAAAAATGATCATTTATTGGAGCAATTAGAAGAAGAAACCAAAACAAAAGAAGATCTCAAAAGAGGCATCTTAGCTAATATTAACTAGTAGTGAAAGAGATTAGGTTTAACAACATGTACCATAACTTTTAATGTACGTTTGCTTCAAAATCAACAAGAAATGAATTGAATAAGAGGGACATGCTCAACTTCTCCTTAAACTCTTATGACAGAATGCTTATGACATTCTTTCTTGCAATAGCAACAAAATTTTCATTTACAATCCATTCAACAGTGTCAAATAGTTGATTTTAGTTAAACGAGACAAAGCCAGTCTTCTGGAAAAAAATCACGGTTACATCAAAATTAATTTATTTATATATTATATATATACAAGACAAGGGCCAGTGCTGCCATAAAATATCAAGTAATTTATGAGTTATATGTGTTATGTGCCTGGAAGAAAATTATCACCATGAAGGATATCAAAGTTCTTCTACAATCGCCAAATAGTGATTCGGTAAGAGACGAGCATAAATTGATAAAACATAATGTAAAAAACGATTTCATAACATAACCGGCTAAAACTAGAGTTCCAAATCCAAACAACCAAACATAGCAAAAAGAAAAATTGAAAAATATTGAGAACATAAGCGACAAGTAAGCTAGAGATCAGAAGAGACAAGTAAGCAAATAATTTATGCTATGCAGGTAAGCTAATAATTTATTACACATATAGATTCACCTTAATCAGAACATCCACATTAAGACTTGTTAATACCACCAACATAACCTGGCAATATTAATAAAGAAGAACAAGGCAACTACCACTGCATTGAGATTGATCTCGTAATAGTCAATACAAAAAAACACATATGGTATCAAATCCATGAACAATTGAACACTAACAGGAGCTTAAGTTGAAAATCATACCTCTTGTGATTGAAAGGAATTCGAATTTAAGCCCTAAAAAATAGACAACCAAAAAGAAAAAAAGAAAAAACAAATTGTCAGACTCTTCAAAAAAACAACCCAAAGATGAAAACTCATTTTACAAATAATGGAAAGTAAAAACCCTTGAATGATTACTGAGATCAACAACCGAACTCGACCAAAAACTGACTTTGTACCACAAGTGCAATGTTCTAACCAAGAACAAAAATATTAAATTAGCTCAAGCTAACAAGAAACGATGGCAACTAAAAAACACCATAAACAACACAAGATAAACAACAATTAGGTTGTTAAATACAAAAGCAAAAGAACCAAAGCACAACTCACGAACTGGGCACATCTTATTGATGTAGCCCCATTTTTATTTATATCCGTGCATTTATTTACTGCTATTATTTTGAAACAAGTAAGACACAAATAACACACATCCTAACTAGTCAATATTGGTTAAGGTGCCTCTTTAAACTTTATCTCCTTTTGTTCTGGGTGCTTCTTCCAATTGCTCCAATAAATGATCATTTTTTGTCCGAATTTGCATAGTACTGACTTATTCTACTAACAGTACTGACTTATTCAGCTAAAGTCTCTTATATCATTCGTGATTAAAAATTTTGTTTAAGTGTGTTAGTGAGCCCTAGTTATTTAATCCCCTCTGGCATTTTCCTATGGATTTGATATTTCTACTCAGCATGTGAATCCAACTTTAAAATTCTAAATGTGAAATAGTTTGTTACATCATTGACACAAGAGAGTTTAACAAAATAAGTAAGTACTATGCGAATTCACACAAAAAATGACCATTTATTAGAGCAATTAGATGAAGAATCTAAAACAAAATAAGATAAAGAAGAAAGAGGCATATCTTAACTAATATTGACTAGTAGTAAAAGAGATTAAGTTTAACAAGATGTACAATAACTTTTATTGTGTAGTTTGCTTCAGAATAAAAAAGAAATTACTTGAATGTGAGGGACATGCACAACTTCTCCTTAAACTCTGATGACTGAATGCTTAGGATGTTCTTTCTTGCGATAGCAACAAAATTTCCATTTACAATCTATTCAACTGTGTCAAATAGTTGATGTTAGTTAAACGAGCCAAAGCCAGCCTTCTGGAAAAAAATCATAGTTGCATCAAAATTTATTTATTTATTTATTATATATACACAAGACAAGGGCCAGTGCTACCAGAAAATATCAAGTAATTTATGTGTTATGTAACATACCTGAAAGAAAATTATCATCATGAAGAATATCAAAGCTCTTCTGCAATCGCCAAATAGTGATTCGGTAAGAGAAGAACATAAATTGATAAAACATAATGTAAAAAACGCATTCATGACATAACCGACTAAAACTAGAGTCTCAAATCCAAACTACGAGACACAGCAAATAGAAATTGAAAAATATTGAGAACAGAAGCGGCAAATAAGCTATAGATCAGAAGAGACAAGTAGGTAAATAATTTATGCTATGCATGTAAGCTAATAATTTATTACACATCTAAATTTCACCTACCAACAGAATATCCACATTAAGACTTGCTACTACCACTAACATAACCTGGCAAGATTAATAAAGAAAATTAAGTAATGAACTGCTATTGTTTCGAAACAAGTGAGACACAAATAACACACATCTTAACTAGTCAATATTCGTTAAGGTGTCTCTTTCTTCTTTATCTCCTTTTGTTTTGGTTGCTTCTTCCAATTACCTCAATAATTATCCTTTTTGGTCTGAATTCGCATAATATTGACTTATTTTGCTAAAGTCTCTTACATCTTTCATGATTGAAAATTTTGTTTACGAGTGTTAGTAGGCCCTAGTTATTTAATCCCCTCTGGCATTTTCCTATGGATTTGATATGTCTATTCAGCATGTGAATCCAGCTGAAAAAATCTAAAAGTAAAATAGTTTGTTACTAAGGTTTTAAATATCGGCCCTTACGTACCGTAACGGCCGATTCGTATCAGAAATCGACCCTCCGATACCGTTACACGGCCGATTCCGGAGTCTAGGGACGATTCGCACCGTATCGGGCCGTTACAGACCGATACGGTGCTGTAACGGCCGTTACAGCTCTATTTTCAGGTCCGACACCCATGTGAACTCTAGTTTTTCAGCATTCTTCAGAGAATCTTCCATATAATTGAGCAGAGGTGAAGAAAACAATAGTAGAAGACAAAAAAAAACTTACCAATTAACAGAAAATCAAAGAGCTCCTCGCCAAAAGTTGAGATATCAATCGCAGCGTTGCCAAACCCTAACAGAAACAACTCGTCACCAAACATGGCTCTCGCCGCTGCCGGAGACTTCACAGTCGCAGCTCTCTCCGTCGCGTCGCAACTCTCTCTCCATCTCATTTGGGCTTGTGAGTGAGTGTGTCAGTTGATTTGGGTGGGTCATGGGTGTGTTTGGTTGATAATTAAGGGGGTTTGGAAATAATATTGATTTATAAAATGATAAATAGCTTGTTTACAATTTAGTCCTAAAATTTTCTAACTTTTATTTTTATAGCAATTTTTTTTGTCATTATTATTTATGACACTATATATATAATGGTTAATTTAGTATTAATTAGCTTTAATTATGATTTTAGTAAATAGTATGGATTATGCCGACGCCGACTATGAAGAGCCTGAGTGCAATTCGTTTTGCTATTGATAATTTTATGAGTCACAGTGTATTGTTTTTGTAATATGATGTAGAAGTACAATTTACTCATTTATTATATTTGTGTAATATATTTTTATTAAGTATTGTGCGCATCATCTTATTCTTTTAAGATTGTTAAGTACGACGGTTTTTTCGTCTTTTTTTTGTCTTTATTGTGTTGTATATAACCCTAAAATGTCATAATACCTATTATAATGTGTTTATTAAAGGTTAAATGAGTAAAATAATTACTCTTATTGAGTTTTTGAGGATGTTCTGGTGATTTTAATAAATTCATGACCGTTACGGCCGATTCCCGTTACGGACAAGCCGATACTCCCGATACCGTTACACCGCGACCGTTACTGTTACGTAACCCGATACCGCGATTTAAAACCTTGTCGTTACATCATTGATACAAGAGAGTTTAGCAGACTAAGTACTTTGCGAATTCACACAAAAAATGATCATTTATTGGAGCGATTAGAAGAAGAAACCAAAACAAAAGAAGATAAAGATAAAAGAGGCATCTTAACTAATATTGACTAGTAGTAAAAGAGATTAAGTTTAACAAGATGTACAGTAACTTTTATTGTGCAATTTTGCTTCAGAATCATAAAGAAATGACTTGAATGAGAGGGACATGCTCAACTTCTTCTTAAACTCTGATGACAGAATGCTTAGGACGTTCCTTCTTGCGATAGCAACAAAATTTCCATTTACAATCCATCAACTATGTCAAATAGTTGATTTTAATGAGACAAGCAAGCTAATGATTAAACTTCTGAAAAATTCACATTATCATGGAAAACAAATCACACTTGCTTCAAAATTTATTTATTTATTCATTATACATAAACAAGACAAGTGTCAGTGCTGCCAGAAAATATCAAGTAATTTATGAGCTGTGTGTAACCTGCCTGATGAGAACTAACAAGCACTATCAAAGAACCCGCTGCATATTCCAGTTGAGCGCATTACTATGGCAAGATCCAAGAAGATCAAATAAGCGTTTAATGGGCTAATTCAAGAGCTTTTGAGCTGAGTCTAAAATAATAAAGCCTAAATTTGGCCCAAATGACGATCAAGACCTAGCCCATCTCATCAAGGCAAGTGAATGGGCTAAGGCACGAACTTGAATGGGCTTAGGCGTGTGGCGAATTTCGGATCATTTATTTAATTAATTATAGACTTTATTTGTATAGTGTTTTAATTTTATTGTTGATTTGTAAAGCATGAATGCCAAATTAGCCTTTTCTTTTTTAGATTAGGAATTAGTTCATTCCTTTTTAGATTAGGAATAGGGTTTCTTTGTTTCTCTAGGATTCCTTGTTCCTCTAGGGTTTTACTTTGCGGCTGCCTATTTAAGAGGCAACATAGGCTGCGAATTTAACTTACTTTTATGAATACAATTGCGAGAGTTTTATCTTGAGTTTTTCAACAAATTTTTTCCGAACTTATCAAGAATTTCTTATGGTGTTCAAACTCTATATCTTCGGTTCGTGATTCACTTATAATCATCAAGTCGAGGTTTGTTCTCTTTATACCTTCGGTTCGTGTTTCATTCATAAACGTTGGGTCAAGATAAACTATCCAAATTATATATTTCTATGTTCTTTTTTTCATTTATATAACGGCTAGGGAACAAACAAATTTAAACAACAGATCCAGCTACGATGATGGTGGGCAACCTGATCTGGTGCGATTCTGGCAGCAGTGGCAAGTGGTCAAAGCTTAGAAATTGTCCCGGCAATGAAGGTCAATTGAAGAACAAGAATTACACAGCGATTAAGGCCGAAAAAGAAGAAGAGAGCAATTAAGGCCAAAGAAAATACAAGGATCGAGCCTTACAGCTCTAATGTCATGTAGAAGAAAAGAGAAGAGATAATTCTTTTCATTGATTTCAATTTGTACAATAGTGGGTTAATATAGACAACCCTAGCTGCAAAAAAAATAAAATAAACAGGCTCCCCTAATCAAGGGATTATTTTAGAAATACAATGAATCTCCCTAATCCTAGAAATTTACAGTTGTTAATTGACTTTCCAAAAAACTAATTTCCTTATTTTTCTCGACACATGTGAATCGGGGCTAGACTGGAGAGGGTACCAATAGAAACCGCAGTAATAATAGAAGCTCACCATTTTTCTTTATCTTCAAGCATAGGAGCTGGTTCACTAGATATCATGAACAATACCTATCAAAGTTAACATTTACATCAGATCTCTAACATGGAAGTTTTTAGAGGGGCAAATTTATGAACCAAAAAAGAAAGGAAAGGAGAATAAATAGTGCATCTTGAAATCAAACACGAATGATGATGAACCATTCTCAGAGGCAGAGCAAGAATAGTCCACATGCATAGGAACAGATGAAAGACATAATTTACCATGAAGGAGAATCCCTTCGAAACATCACTTGGTTATTTGGGTTTTTCAGGAAGGTTACCTAAGTAATCTCTGAGAGATATTATGGAATTTGAAGGGAACATGAGTAGTTTCTAAAAGGCCTATGGAGAATCACCAATTCAAGTACTCTAGTAAGGCATGCTTTTCACCACACAATGATAGATGTATTACTAAACATCATTTTGACTTCATATATACAAAGAAGAAGATAACAAGCGTAGAAGAAGCAAAACTCTGAATTGTATGATGGATGGGGTAATCTAAAAAAACTATATTGGGAAGGAGGAGGGGGGGGGGCGGGGGGGGGGGGGGGGGCCTTTTTGGAAGGACGCTATTTTGAATGAGGCAAGCGGGCATGATAAACATGAGTAAAGAACAGCACAGTCTGCTTAAAAAGTTTCTCATAAAAACATACCAAAGGAAATTATCAAACAGAAATTAAATTAAAAAAAAAAAATCATCTACACAATAGGTCACCAAAAAATAATTTGGCTTGTTTCTATGTAAATAATACATCAGGTCTGCGACTGAGGTTAAAACCCCCAGAAAGACACTGCAGTAGTCTGTTCTTAGAGCATTGGAATGTTAGGCCTTTATTTTCATTTTTACAATAAAGTAAGAAGTGCCTCATTTCAATATAACTGCACCAGTCATTTAATAGACAGTAAATTCTGATGACAAAGAAACACAGTTAATGGATCGCAATGTCATCAACAGAAAGTGACATAGTATAATAAACAATAAAACAATAAAAATGTCTACAATGCTCCATTCATGCACTGTTACCTCATTGGATGAACATTAGATCTTGGAGGCATGCCCTATAAAAAAGCAAAAAACAAGAAAGCTCACTGTCAGAATCATACAATGAGCCAGTGAAATATTATGGAAATAAGCATAAGAAGCTGCTAGTTCTATACCTATAAGAGTTGATGTAATAGATCTATTTACAAAAATAAATAAATTTCCAAGCAAGGGATTTTAAACAATCCACTGAACAGCACAATCTTTATTCTCCAAATCGATTTACACAATTCGCATGCTGGTAAACCTTAACACGTCTTGGAAGGGAGGAGGGAACAAGGAAAGAATAGGTGAAATCTGATGGAAAGCCAAAAAAAACTCAGTTTTCTTTTGACAAGATACCTCCGTCATTTCAATCGCAGACACTCCAAGAGCCCACACATCCACCTGGAAAAAGCAAAATCAAATTATGCCAGTAAAGTAAGCCCATGGACTTTGCCATGGAGAAAATAACAGTTCATTAACAACACCCCCCAGCAGTTTCGTCCGGGTAATAAAAATATTTTTTGTAAAGTACATCCATTTATTTGACTTCCATACATGAAACATTGTTTAAGGCCTTCAAATTCAAACCAGTAGCACAAGAGACAGCCAAGAAACAATATAGCTTTAAAAAGTTCATATAAATATGAAAGAGCACAAATAAATCCCTCAGTTACATCTAGGAAGCACCTACACTCCGCCGGAGGGCGAGTGTCGGTGTCTGACACGTATCGGACACCGACACGCCCCCGACATGTGTCGGGGCTTGTCCAATTTTTTTTTAGATTTCGACACAGCTCCGACACACGAGATCAACGTGTAGGACACTTCGAAAGCCTGTGTCGCGTGAATTATGGGGGGTCAATTTTGTAATTTTTTCATGAACTTATTGTAATTTGACATTAAATAACCTTATTAAATGGGTTTTTAACAATTGGAGAAATGAGAAATAAGAAAGACATGACACCTTATTAACCAATGAAAAGTGTGAAGATGATAATCAACCAATCGACCTCGACTGAATTCTTTTTTTTTTTTTTTTTTTTGTGTCTTTCTTGCTTTGTTTATGGGAATTTTTTAAATGTGAATGTTGGTTTGAACTATAAAGATTTATGATTATTGACTTAATGGTTTTTGTTGAATGAATTTGCTTAACGATACATGTCTTTCATTAATTACGATACATGTCTTTCATTAATTAGGGTAACATATATAAAAATATATTTTTATTTATTAGCGTGTTCTTGCCGTGCCCGTGTCAGAATTTTTGAGAAATTGTGGTGTCGTTGTGTCCATGTCGCGTGTCCGTATCTGTGATTAAGTCTTTTTGTATAAGTGTGTGCCCAAACATAAGATTATTCTGTAATGTTATTAATCAAATTCTTAGTTCCAAAGCGGGATATAGAAACAGAACTTGGGACAGAAATAGGGACCAATACAACTCCCGCTCACTAATCAAAATGCAAGTCATAGAAAGGATAATTGCATTAGAATTCTTGACATCACGCTTAAGGTGGATGTTAAGCTAAGCCCAAAAAGATAAGGAAGAAAAAGGTTTTAAGCAAAAAGCAGACCACCAAACCGATGTCTTACCTGCAAATTCCCAAACACGGTCATTTATCTCCCAGATCTTGCAGAGTAAACATGTGGCAGTAGAGTACAGCACACTGAACACGGGAAAAATAGTAATCACGAAGAAATCAGCAGTGATCAAAAGGAAAGGACAAGAATGGTGTACAATTCACATATATCCATTGATTTTTCAAACATTAAACTGACCTAATTAGTTTCAATAACAAAGGTGAAGGACGGAAACTTTTCCTCCACTATTTGACATCTTCCACGCCACTCTTACATAAAAACCATAAACATAAACCTGTGTTTCTTTCTCTTACCTGAGTATTAACTCTACTTCTCCGTACCCAATATTGATGTCAGCCACAAGCACCTATAAAAATTCGCAAGGGGAATATGATCATCAAGTTGTCTAGAGACCAAAGAAAAAAAGGCAAAATGAAATTAAGAAAACAGATTGAAAATGGAACTCAAAGCTTGCATTATTTTGTAACTAAATCAATGAAAAACCAATTTATCTTTATAATAAACAATTGAACAATGTCCACCCATGACATAGGTCAAATTTAATTATCTTCTTGCGACACTTGAGGCCTAAGATAGAGAGAGAGAACCTGTTGATACTTTCGGCCAAATTTCTACCCCACTTGGAATCAGATTTTGTTCTAGCGTTCCGTAGAAGGCTATTAGTTTCAATCAGAAACAGACTAATCAAATGGAAACTTAGGCCCTGTTCGTTTGGTGGTTTCTATTATCATAAAACTGATAAGCGTAACGACCATTATTTGGATCCATGGCCAGTCACACGAGTATCAAATCCAACAGGGCCTGAGCTGCAGCTTGTATGTATGCAGATATCTATGGAAAAAGGAAGACATAAAATTTTCTTAATTGCTGCAGGTTAATTACTAAGCCATTAGAAAAACATTTAATTATCGGAGACCCACGCAAACTCGCTCTTTCAGTACAAGTAGACGACTCTAATAGTAACCATAAAAGGTGTTAACCTAGTGCATGAGCCTCCTGCATTTAGGTCTCGGAACGGTCAGAGGAACCATACCATCAAACTTAAGAAGAAATTCTTCTTAGCCAATGTTTAATCAAATACAAAATGGCACTATAAAGATATGAAGTACATTCCACTATTAGAATGTTACCATTCAAACAGAAGATAGAACCTGGAAATAGTTTGCTTCGAGACCCTAATAAACTAAATAAACCATTAAACAAACAAATAATAATATTAATAAACTAAATAAACAATTGAACAAACAAGTTATAACAGAAATAAGCTAAATAAGCAATTAAACAAAAACAATAATAATAAAAACGAATTAAATAAACAATTAAACAGACAAATAATAATAAAAATAAATAATTAAACAAATAAATAATAACAAAAATACACTAAATAAACAATTAAACAAGCAAATTGGAATCACTGGATCAGATGTTGGGTTTAAGGCAAATAACTAATTAAGTAAATAAAATAAACAAAACAATAATAATTAAATAAACAATTAAGTAAATATCTAAATAAACAATTAAATAAACAATAACACTAACAGAGCAGATAGCACGCACCTAAGCCGCTGGAGCAGAGCAACGAATAAATAAATAAACAATTATTCCAAAAATAAATAAATAAACAATTAAAAAAGAAAAAACCTTACATGACCAAGCTTCACCCTCCATATGAAATAGAGAAGGAAAAAGAACGCCATAATCCTCTCGTCATCTACCAATGATATAGCAAACTATTTCACTTTTAGAATTTTCAAACAAGACTCACATGCTGAGTAGAAATATCAAATCAATAGGCAAAATGCTAGAGGGGATTGAATAACTGGGACCCAATAACACAACTAAACAAAATTTTCAATCAAGAAAAATACAAGAGAGTTTAGCATAATAAGTCAGTACTATGCGAATTCACACCAAAAAGGAATGAAGCAACCAAAATAAAAGTGAAAAATCAGACTCACAGGCGTTACAGACATGTAACGGCCCGTTACTGGTCTTTACCGCCATGAATATCGCTAGCACCAGTATATCAATGTATAACTGGATCAGTAACCACCGATCCCGTTACATAACGGCTGTTAAGAAGCATAACGACAATTATTTGGATCCATGGCCAGTCACACAAGTATC
This sequence comes from Eucommia ulmoides, assembly GCA_016647705.1. Lineage (NCBI taxonomy): Eukaryota > Viridiplantae > Streptophyta > Magnoliopsida > Garryales > Eucommiaceae > Eucommia > Eucommia ulmoides. The sequence continues at coordinate 1,168,643 of JAENRU010000482.1, read as the reverse complement.
GAATCCAACAGAGCCTGAGCAGCAGCCTGTATGTATGTAGACATCTATGGAAAAAGAAAAACATAAAAATTTCTTAATTGTTGCAGGTTGATTTACTAAGCCATCAGAAACACATTTAATTATCGGAGACCCACGCAAACTCGCCCTTTCAGTACAAGTAGACGACTCAAATAGTAACCATAAAAGGTGTTAACCTAGTGCATGAGCCTCCTGCATCAAGGTCTCGGAAAGGTCAGCGTAACCATACCATCAAATTTTAGAAGAAATACTTCTTAGCCAAAGTTTAATCAAATACAAAATGGCACTATAAAGATATGAAGTACATTCCACAATTAGATTATTACCATTCAAGCAGAAGATAGAATCTGGAAATAGTTTGCTTCGAGCCCTAATAAACTAAATAAACCATTAAACAAACAAATAATAATACTAATAAACTAAATAAACAATTGAACAAACAAGTTATAACAGAAAATAAGCTAAATAAGCGATTAAACAAAAATAATAATAATAATAATAATAATAATAATAATAATAGAAACAAACTAAATAAACAAGTAAACAGACAAATAATAATAAAAATAAATAATTGAACAAATAAATAATAATAAAAATACACTAAATAAATGGATCAGGTGTTGAGTTTAAGGTAAAAAACTAATTAAGTAAATAAAACAGAAATAAAATTAAGTAAATATCTAAATAAACAATAACATTAACAGAGCAGAGTACCTGAGCCGCCGCTGGAGCAGAGCAACGAATAAATAAATAAAGAATTAAAAAAAAAAACAGAATAGAAGAGACTCACCTGCGTCTTGCAATTTAGGAGTAGATGGAAATGAGGAGAACAAGGGAAGAGGGAGAAAAGATTCGATGGAGAAGAAATTTGAAGGAGAAGCACAGCAACGAACAGGCGAGCAGCAGCTACGAACTGGAGGATCTAAGGATTCGACGGTGAAATCGAACAAAGGAGATGAATTTGAAGGAGAAGGAGAAGGAGAAGAGGATTCCAAGGAGAAGGAGAAGCAGCTTTAGAAGAAGAGAACTAACCTTCTTCACAATGAAACTGGCCGAACAGAAGGAGGGGAAGAAGGAGCTTTGTGCGTGGGAGGCCGATTGTGCGAGGGAAATATGGGATCTGGGTATTTTTATTGAGGAATTGGGCCAGGGCTAATTGAGGAAATTAAGAAAAGTAAACAAATAAAAAGACTGATCCACGCAAGTCGCACCTCCGGCAACAGACGCGATTTGCGCCTAGGCACACAAAGCGAGCGACTCTTGTATGTTCATCGCTAAGGGTTAGGCGAGGTGCAGCACCGTCGCCTCACTGCACCTAGCGCCTGGGCGGGCGCCCAGGCGCGCCTTTCGCAACTATGTCCGAGACCAAATTGGCTTTTGAGCAATTATAAACTTGAATGAAAAATTACCTTATCTAATGCTGTCCGACTGAGAGTTTCATTCTTTTGATGGCTACCGACAATTCCAACACGGGGCAGGGTGCTGTTCACCTTGAGGTTTTGCCCAGATGAGGCAAACCCGAATGATGAAGATGCTTCCATCATCTGTACAACAGTTTGCGTTCCTCCAACCAGCTGCATTGCTTACCCTGAAAGGATATGCATGAATAAGGAGAATCTTAGATTATTGTCAAACCTTATTTAGAAATGTCAAACTATTCTTTTACAATCCTAGCTACTTAGCCCAGGAAACAGTGTCAAATGTAAGATTATTTAGAGAACAGCATGATGGGACAGGGTCAGAGTTATAATACCACATCAAATTGGACCTCCCAAACACCGAGTGCACTATAACACAAGCAAATAGGAGATTATGAATACTGAAACTAGGTAGACTATAAAAATGTATTACAAATATAGGCTGATATTTGACAGAAAAATATCCTTGAAAACAGAAAATCCAATTGCCTTAATATGTTGCTATTCACCACCTCTTCATCATAGATACTTTTCGAGAAATTATCTTCACTAATGCCTAAAGTTTACTTGACTGCACCTCAAAAATATTTTCTTGGAACTTTTTGAAGCTTCACTAAGACCAAGGATGCTTTCTAGTTTTTTACAGGTTAGCCTATTCATGCAAGGAATTTCTTAAATCTACATTCAGATTTAGCTCCCTGCACGAAAAGACAAGAAATGGAACATAACTTATCCCAAAGAAATTTGGTATCTGAATAAAAAATTGAAATCATTCCAATCCATGTCTACTGAGACTTTGCTGATGGTCAAATGTGTAACCACCCCTCAACAAAAGCAAGAACAACTTTGTAAGTATAGATTTTATAATGATTGACCTTTTCTTACTTCTTTTAGCCCTTTGAGCAATAGCAAAGAACACTACTTCAACAATGCACAATCTGTATGCTAGGTGAGAAAAATTTCTCAACTCTTAGAATATATCTTAACTCTTAGATAAAAACATAAAGCAGTCATAGAATAATCAACATTAAAAATGGCTCTTTAATAGTACTTTAATGCCACAAATATCAATATTTTCTCTCTTGATAATTTAGGTGCCAAATCCACTATGTAATTTTATGGTGAGGGAAGTACCAAGCTTCGATTAGTTTGTTACTCGCACCATCAACCGAAGGACTTTCTAGATGTTTCAGAGCATACGAGGATTCGGTAACATTTGACAATGGTGCTTGAGTAACCATAGTATCTATCTCAGAGCTCCATCACGAACTATTACAATCCCAAAATCACCTCACAAGAATACCACAAAAAAATCATTAGTTCAGTGTCGCATAGAAGATGATGAAAGCAGCCTTTAGTTTGATCATTATTTCATTTCAGTCCCCACAGTTTCAATTTGAACACAAACACCCTGAAGTTCCATAATCATCTCACTTCAGTCCAAATCAATAACTCCGTTAAAATTTTGGATTACAAATAGTCAACCGTCGTGCAACCAACTATTTCTAAGGGTACTCTCCCAACCAAACGTCACTTGTCCAACCTCCCATTCACCTTCATCAACACAACTGCCAAATACACCCAACCCACCAACCACGACTTCCCTAATCGTCACAACATCTCCCACAGAAATGTGCCCATTATTCCCAACCACCTCCTTTGCTTTCTTCCCAGTTCTCATCCCACTTCTTCGATTCCTATCCGCCGCTACCTTAGTTCCTCCAATTCCCCTTCGAGACAATTCAAATGCCTATAAAATTTCCATTTACCCATTTAACTCTCAACTAGATCTATAACCTGTTCACGAAAACCCCAATTAGAGGTTGGTGACAGTTCAAGACGGTGACGATGGTGATGCTGTGATGATGTCTTCGTGGTTGTGCCTATGCGCCTATGTTGTGCGACAGTGAGAGGCTAAGAAGTCAGAGCCGCTGAGCAGGTTTACAGGTAAATTATATGTGTGTTATTCAATTTCTCAATTAGAAGCTTGGGTACTCTCTCTGATTACAGTTCAAAGAAAAAATGCAGAAAAAAATATTATATTTATATGTGAGTTTATTATTCAATTTCCGAGTCATTTATTTCCATTGCAAAACGGAAATGTACAGCTGGAAACAATGCCCAAAACACGGATATGGCCCCCAATATTTACTTCTATAAAAACGGGAACGAATCTGCACAAAACAGGTTTGAAACCTTATTTTATAATGGCACACCACCTGTTCGACAATTTGCCTATGGTTGGACATACTCATTAACCAGCAAAATAATCAATCAATACAGGCCGGAGCCCATTCAAAATGCTTCTAAAGTAATCCGGTTCATTTATTGCCATTCCAAAACAGAAATGTACCGCCCCAAACAATGCCCAAAATATGGCTATGCACCCCAACATTTATATATCTATTTATCTATCTACTTCAATTATAAATAACAACAGTGTTTGGAAACATTTTGATATACCCATTATATGCCCTTCATAGTGCAAGGAAAGACCCCTCTTCCAGCCAAACGTCACATGCCCAAAATTCCCTTAACCTTTAAGAACACAATTGCCCAAAACTTCTGGCAAACACCCACGAAAAATGACCAAACATTTCCACCTAACATGCCTTTTCGAAGACCCAAACGATGCCTAACATACTACCATCAGGCTCACCCCAAACAACCAAACCAAGTCCGCAATAACTGTCGCACCATCTCCCATACGTTCGAAAAAACCCCAGATCCAAACCTGCAAAGAAATAACTCATCCACTTGTTCAAACTATTCACATGTGCCGTCAGATAATAACAAGAAAATCATCTTATTTTCTCTTATTGTATAATATCGGACGCATTTCACACCAATGCAATTGAACAACATTCCCGGCATCAAGGAATTTCTGCCAAGTAGTATATTCGCATACACAATTCAACGAAAAAAAAAAGGCAGTTTTTTTATTCCATCATCCCTTACCCTTGCAACCCGCATGTTTTTTTATTTCTAAATATTCTATAAGACCAGCTACTAACTCCTCCAGTATCCTTCATCTGCACACAACATGTTTGTAACTTTATTTGAATTGCACGCCACCTATTCGACAAATTGTCTATGTTTGGACATACTTACACGCCCCTACATTAACCAGCAAAATGAACAAAATGCGGCGGTTACATGTACGCCATTTCAAAACGCAAATAGATCGCCCCAAAGAAAGCCCAAGATACAGATATGCCCCCAAGATTTGGTTTAATAAAAAACGATATCCGATGACAAATTCATTTCCTTCAAGAAGCATTAGAAAAAAAAAATTACATTTGATTTAGATGTACAGGGTGTCTTTAGCAGAGTTTGGTAGAGCATTTAAAAGGCAAAGCAATTAAATTTCTTTCTTTTTTATTCTTTCCATGCATGTATGTATGTATGTATGGGGTTCATTTCTTTTATATTAGCTTTGCTACTTCGAGTTTCTAAATTCAAGTATTCTTGCAGAACGTAGGACTTCGGAGTCAAGCTGTCAATTTACGAAATTCGACTTTTAAAATGAACATTTTTTTCCTCAAACAAGTTATGCACTATCTTATGAATTCGTCTGCTACCTGTTTATAACCTAGGTGAGTTTTTGCGATTGTTGCAAGTCCAACACATTCAATTTTTCCTTCATTTGTTTTCCATGGGTGGTGATGTTGGTGGGCAGGGCTGGTGCATTTATGATAATTGTATTTACTGTAGAGTTGTATTATAGAATATGCAAACAATTAGATTGATGACATACTCCACACATTTTGTTGATTTATAAATTGAAGGTTATTTTCTTGTAAATCAGATGTTTCTTTCAGTTCTTAACATCTCTTGTTTTTAATTCATCTTCAAGAAAAAATGGCCAAGGTACCATTTTAACTACAGAATTGTGTGGAAAGAATATCGCAGAGAATGGTCATTTAAAGGAATTCATTCACCTACCGCAATTATGATATGCTAACATCATTCAGGTTAATGAGATGACACTATGGTTACCTTTCTTGATTGTCTATGAGATGATAACCATAATCTTAATGGTAAATTGTGCCATGAATAGGATCGACCAATACTATCATTACTAGGCTGGTCATTTATTTCCCATAGTCATGCATTTAATTGGATACTCTGTATGGGGATGAAATATTAGGTTCATAGTTGGAAAGGAAGTATTATAAGTAATTGAAAACTAAGTAGGCTTCCTTTTCCATTAATAATAAGTAGGGTTTCTTTGCCATTAATAAGCTATTAATTACATAGCTTGTTCCACGTCGGGTTCTAGAAAACCATTTGAATGGGTAACTTAAAACGGTTTGTAGTTAAGTACGCAAGCGTACTAGGAAGTTAAGGTATTGGTGCGCATTGCGTCACTCTTCATTTCTAATGTCTCAACTGTTGTTTGGAGTTGTGAGTTAAGTGGGGGGGATGATAGTTTTCTTTTTTTGTGCTTCATACCATGTACAACAGGCTCTTCATTTCTAATGTCTCAGATAAAGTTGATTCAGAGGTGGTCGTGACCGCAAGGTCTGCAAGCAATTAAGTGGACGCCAAAGACCTCCATATGTCTCCAATAAGAAAGAAGTTGGGAGATTTATTATAAGAAAGATAGTGCTCAAAGAACCCTAAAGAAATTTATTATCTGCCTATTTCGTGCGTCACTTTCTACATTCTTATTGTGTCGTTTGCTGAGGAAGCACTGCATGAATACGAAAATTACGTAATCAATTCAGCACTTACTTTTCAGCACTTAATTTTCGCTTTTATAAGCCTTACCTCTGCAGGTGAGTTGTACAATTATATCTTTCACTGACATTCTTAAGAATGTTGTACTTAGGAAAATCACACTACTTGCCTTATATATATATAGCCAAATTGGTTGTTTTGGGGAGTCCCAATGTAGCCAAATTTTGAGTTTTCAACTTCTATTATAGCAAGAATACTAGATTTTGATTCCAAAGTGTGGATGGGGCCGATCACCAGGATGCTTCTTCCAAGCTTTACGTTTATTTCTTTGGTGTAGGCAGTCTTCTTAGATGAAAAAAATAATTTGTTTATTTCACAAAAAATTTCAACGTTCATACATGGTATAACCCCCACCTGCTGAACTACTCTTCACACATTGACAGTTGGTTTCTTTTAGCCTAAAACATTGCATTTCTTATATCCTTATCTTCTTTTGTAAATTATTTACTCACTATGGTAAAAAAAATTAAAAAAAAATTAAGGTTTCTTTTGTTGAATTTATGGTGCATTTACAGGAAGAAAGATTAATGAATGTTTGCTATTAGTTCCTTCTATAGAGTGAAGGCAATGAAACCGATACCTTCTAGAGTGAAGGCAATGAAACCAACATAAGTATCAATGGCTTCCTCAATAGAAACCACTTGTGAATCATAGAGACTTGATTTCACCACAAACGTGAATGAGAACAAAAGATATCTAAGCATATCCATGAGGCTATCAAAGCCAATTTTAGCATTGGAGTTCATTTATCTAATTATAATACTTCAACTCCTATTTTGATTTAGTGCTCAGAGAACCCTAAAGAAATTTATTATCTACCTATTTCGTGCGTCACTTTCTACATTCTTAAGTTTAAATCGGAATGCCTTGATGCGTTCTTTTGTCGCTTAATTTCTACACTTCAACACTTGGAACCAAGTAGTTTTCTGTATACATCCAACATCAACATATTTCATAGTGATTCATATATCCAACATTCTTCAGTTGAAATAGCATGGTTACTTGGAAAAAAGTATCTAAGTAGTGCTATAGGAATGAAGACCTCCATAATTTTCACAAGAGATTTGCAAGAAAATCTAAAGAACAATCTAATAAATAAATTCAATCATAAACCTTAGTCCCAAAGTAATCTAGAAATGTCCGTTACCACTCAATGGAGAATCATACTAACAAACAAAAATATTTGCATGGCCTTCGCAATACAAATACACAAATTTAGTTTAAGAAAAATGAAAACGACAACAAGGCAGTACACCTATTGCATGCATTTAACAAAGGGGAGCCTCCATTGCTGGAAGAGGAGATGAGAAGGCTCTTGAAATTGAGAAAACTAAAGAAGAAAAGAGTGGTTCTAGGAGTGGAATTACTCAAGAATGATATAGTTGCAGTAATTGCAATGAAATTTTGATGGAAGATGGTGCAATACAAAAGTGTTTTTGAAGACAAAACAATATTTTCTCTCGGTAAATTATACAAGAACGATCTCGCCATCCATTTTTGCAGTAATACAAACCACAAGTTCGAAATGTAGATCTTTGTTGTACTATTTCAAATGCCAAAATGTTATTGCAAAAAATTGAAGGGACGATTTTCTTTCTTTAATCTCTTAAGTCTTAATTTGTGTGCATAGAGTTTCGGGAAAAATTACACTTACACCCTCTTTTAATCTACAATAATATTATTACACTCCTTAAACTATATTATTATTCAAAAAATAATAATACACTATTATTATACCCCTTAAACTATATTTTTTTATTAAAAATAATTTAAAACTATAAAATACGCCATAAACAATATAGAATTTAAAATTAATATATAAAATATAAATATCAATTAATTATTATGACTAAAGTTTAGTATATGATAAACAAAAAACTATATGCCTCTCCTTATAGGTGGGTAACATGAATATGTAAGGAGCCAAAGAAGAAAAAAAAGATATGGGAGTTGAATTATAAGTAAGTAACATAATAAAAGGCCACAAAACCTTTGTTCTTATTTAACTAAGGTTTTACGAACATGGGAGTTGAGTTACCTAAAACAATTTTTTTTATTCTATGTTATAAAGGGTTGATGGAGATCGGTGAACTGAGATTTCTTTCCCTATATTTTTTACTATTTTTTTAAGAATAATAAATTGTTCATAGATATAATACTTAGTAGATATTGTCTATATACACACTTTCAATTTTTTATTTCTATTTTTTAAATAAAACTTCTTTTTTAAATAATTAAAAAAAAATTACAAACGATACCTAACTTATTTATCATCAATAAAATTTAAATATATATCACACAATATGATCCATGTGCAACGCAATGTGGATAGTTACTAGTATTTGGACGGGAAAGAGAATGAGATGGAAAGAGGAGGCTGAAATTGCACCTATACGCTCTTAAAAACAGTCAGGTGCATGGTAGGTGACTGTTTTTGGTCAAAAAAAAAATGGGGATAATAACCTGGACTGTAGTGGGATGATTAAGTAACTTTAGGGTGTTATATGTTCAAATTGGATAGTTACTAGTATATTTGTATATATACACATATGTATATATGTATTTCTAAGTATTTGGACGGGAAAGAGAATGAGATGGAAAGAGGAGGCTGAAATTGCACCTATACGCTCTTAAAAACAATCAGGTGCATGGTAGGTGACTGTTTTTTGTCCAAAATATTAATGGGGATAATAACCCGGACTGTAGTGGGATGATTAAGTAACTTTAGGGTGTTATATGTTCAAATTGGAACCATGGGGACAAAAGTGAGATTTTGGTCAAACTTTAGCGAGACAAAGTGTCAAAACCCCTAAAAAGTACCATCTTTTAGGTTCCATGATATTCATTCCATATTACGTGATGGCATTCAGGTTCCATAGAAAACTATATGAAATGGCACTAGGGCCTTATTTATGCTTGCTCAAAGCATGCATTGATGTTACTTAAATGTCAAAATATACAAGAAAAAACATATCGGTATTGGCATGTATGTCCACAAACATTTACATACATCGATCCAGTTTTGAGGTCCAGCAAATTGGTGGGACAACAGAAAACAGCACATAGCTACATCAAGACATTTTACATGGCAAGCTATGTCCATGTCATGTCGTCGAATTGAATGTCATTATCCAAGAGGGTAAATATTCATTGTTAACTACAACCCAATTCCCAACCAATTTTCATACGTAAAGGGTCACAATACTGAAAATACGTATGAAGTTTATGGAAACAAACCATGAATACTGAAAATACGTATGAAGTTTATGGAAACAAACCATGAATACCTTCTGTCGTTTCCATGATATCAGATAGAGGCTGCCCTTCCAAATTGCTCATGGTGGGTACTCCACTTGCAACTTGAAGAATAGGAAGCCTCTAGGAATAGTATCTCCATAGTCTTCATTCACTCTTGGACCTACGAGACGCTGCTTAACGTGGAATAACAAATACAAGATGAAATGATCATCAATGGAGACATAAGATACAAGTTACAACTACAGCATGATAATGGAAGGAGCAGTCTTACACCATCTCCAGGTACAGAGGTCCCTGAAAATACGTATGAAGTTTATGGAAACAAACCACGAATACTGAAAATACGTATGAAGTTTATGGAAACAAACCATGAATACCTTCTGTCATTTCCATGATATCGGATAGAGGCTGCCCTTCCAAATTGCTCATGGTGGGTACTCCACTTGCAACTTGAAGAATAGGAAGCCTCTAGGAATAGTATCTCCATAGTCTTCATTCACTCTTGCACCTACGAGACGCTGCTTAACGTGGAATAACAAATACAAGATGAAATGATCATCAATGGAGAGATAAGATACAAGTTACAACTACAGCATGATAATGGAAGGAGCAGTCTTACACCATCTCCAGGTACAGAGGTCCCTGAATCGATACTTGGTGCTTGCAAAACCATCAATGTCCTAATTTGCCTCGCCTTTTCGATCTTGGGAAACATTGCTGAGGCTTCACTTTTGCATTTTTCAATGAACTTGTGCTAAGTTTCAAAACCAGAGGCAACGAAAGAGTTGGATTCAGAAAAATATTAATTTGCGAAAGGTGGTTTAGGTGAAATAAATTGATATGTACATATAAACATAGCTTACCATCCATAAGATAGGTCGATAAATACTAGCAAAGCTTGCACCCTTCCCACCTCCAATAGGTCTCCAGAGTGCATGAGGTACTCACAAGAAGCATGAAAGAAGTTTTCTTAATCAAGCTTCACAAGTGACAATTCCAAGATATAAGTATAGATTTGAATAAAATACTTCATACATATACAACTGTTGACATTCACACAAACACAAAGACACATAATATACTTAGTTAAAAAAATTATCAAATATGTGACATATATAAGCTGTCACAATACCATGGACCGACAACAATTTCAACCAAAAAAGAACATTTAAATAAATTGCACAAATCATTAGTAAAAAGACATGTCACTATAGAAAGTGCCATAGCCCATTGTCGCAATGATGATTTATGCTTAGGTGGCTATAATAAAATATGTTTGAAAATTCTTTCTGCCAAGTTTTCAAGATCTTTATTGACACTTGGAATTATAATTTGAGCTGCAGTAATTGAGGTTCATTGCACCAGTCAACAAGGTTGATGATGAGAAACAACAAGCACCATCAAAGGACCCACTGCATATTCCAGTTGGGCTTATTACTAAAGCAAGATCCAAGAAAATCAAAGAAACACTTAATAGGCTCATTCAAGATCTTTGGGCTGAGTCTAAAATAATGAAACCCAAATTAAGCCCAAATGACGATCAAGGCCTAGTCTATCTCATCAAGGCAAGCGAATAGGCTTAGGCCTGTGAACTGTGAATTTCAGATCATTTATTTATTTAATTATAAACTTTATATTTATAGTGTTTTGATTTTATTGTTGATTTGTAAGGCATGAATTCCAAATTAGTCTTTTCCTTTTTAGATTAGAAATTAGTAATTTCCTTTTTAGATTAGGAGTAGGGTTTACTTGTTTCACTAGGATTCCTTGTTCCTCTAGGGTTTTACTTTGTAGCTACCTATTTAAGAGGCAATCTAGGCTGCGAATTTTAATTAGTTTTTTTATTAATACAATTGTGAGAGTTTTCTCTTAAGTTCTTCAACGAACTTTTTTGAACTTATCAAGAATTTTTTGTGGCGTTCAAACTCTATACCTTCGGTTTGTAATTCACTTATTATCATTGGGTCGAGGTTTGTTATCTTTATACCTTTGATTCGCTTTTCATTCATAAACGTCAGGTCCAGATAATCTATCTTTCAATTTCTGTATTTTTAGTTCGTTATAAATCTAAATTTAGTTCGATCCTTCGTGAAGAAACCCTAAGTTGGTTTTGGGTCTCACTAATCCTTGGTGATGTTCGCATCAGCTGTCAACAACCATTACAAGTGCGTACAACAATTTAACATTTATGTATTAAGCTGTTGTGGCATACCTTCAAGAATATGTAGCAATTAAAGATTAAGCAATCTAGGCTGCGAATTTTACTTGGTTTTTTTATTAATACAATTGTGAGAATTTTCTCTTTAGTTCTTCAACAAACTTTTCCTGAACTTATCAAGAATTTCTTGTGGCGTTCAAACTCTATATCTTCGGTTCGTGATTCACTTATAATCATTGGGTCGAGGTTTGTTCTCTTTATACCTTCGATTTGTGTTTCATTTATAAACGTCAGGTCAAGGTAATCTATCTTTCAATTTCTGTATTTTTAGTTCGTTATAAATCTGAATTTAGTTCGATCCTTCGTGAAAAAGCCCTAAGTTGGTTTCGTGTCTCACTAATCCTTAATGAGGTTTACATCAGCTGTCAACAACCATTACAAGTGCGTACAACAATTTAACATTTCTATATTAAGTTGTTGTGGCATACCTTCAAGAATATGTAGCAATTAAAGAACATAGAGAAGGCAATGCAGTGTCTAATATACCTTCAATATCTCAGATGCCATAGGGCGAAGAACCTCACACCATGCTCACTCCTATCACATTAGAACCTTGCTCCCATGCTCCTACCATAAGAGCTGAAAACATCACTTGTTAAAATAATCAAAAAATATTTTTATATGAAATATGACTTCTCAAAAATAAATTGCATTGTAAAATATATTATTTTGAACCAAAAGCCTTTCTACTAACAAAATACAATATATAAACATATTCATACTAAACATTACAAGCTTCTTAAGAGCTCCAAAGCTTTGACCCATCTAGACGTCAATGATCCTGGCTTACCCATGCTTCGTGCATCAAAGCTTCCAATGCAAAAATAAACAAGCAGTATTGAAATACCATAACTTCATCTGAGAATTAGCTTTTTAGATATAAAAGGGTTGAAGTTGAACACATTTGTGCAGATATTGGATTATTCAACCTCTGAAAGAAGACAGAGGCGACTAGCATGTCCTTGTAAGAAGACAGATGGTGACTAACAGATCCTTGGAAATTGCGCCACTATGCCAAATATAATTTTACAAGAGGCGATAGTTGCGACTGAAAAACAAAGAAGGGGAAAAAAACTAAGCATGGCTGCTTGCCTGTGGGAGAGACAGGCTGACAAACGTGAGTCACACGACAGGCCAAAAATAGGATGAAAAACACATATCAATCTCTTCCAAATTTTGAACTCCCAAAAATTCATGTTAGTGTAGTCAATCCTAATTGTCTACAAAACAGGCAAATAGATAGGTTTCAAACCACCAAATAAACAAGTGAAAAGAAAAATGAAGCAGTGTGGCACAAGACCTTGTTGCCTTATTTATGCCGATTTTCGGGTTTTGCTAGGTTATAACTACATCTGCTTTTCCCATGGATGCTAATTTTTGGTATATATGTAAAATGAAGCAGAAGAATGTTCTTTAGTTGGCCCCTCTAAGGGACAAGAGGTGTTCCTTGGCTTTTTGGTTAAGATTTTCGGTTTCCATTTAACTAGCTTGTACTCCCCTTTGTACTAGTCTTTTCCCCAAGAACAGCATCAATGTTTGCATCTTCTTTTTATACTAGGGAGCGCAATGTAAAAATTTATCAACTTTTTAACAAATCTTATGTTAAAAAAGCCAATCTAAAGACGGTGGCAGCTAAAGTGGTAAAAGGAAAAATGATACCACCACCCCCCCCCCCCCCCCCCCCCCCCGAAAAAGAAAAAAAAATTGACAAGGTGTCACCATGATCCCCCCCCACACACACACACACAACACACACTTAACAAGCTGTCTAACAGTTAACCTCTGACTCCCACTCAGAAAAATAATGTGGAAATGGCATTTCTTGATTATTTCATAGCAATTGCCCAAGCAAGACAAACATACATTAGCTCCAACAAATACTTAGAATGAGAAGCATTGTTACTTATGAATTTATTAATATGTCTTATTCCGCAATGCCGTGTAGGACTATGAAACATGGCTATTCCCCCTCCCAATAGTAACTCGTAAAATGCAACACAATTATTTTCAGCCAAAATACGTACTGTTCAAGTCAGGATAGAGGTGCCCAGTTGAATCACTTAATACTGACATGTGCATCTCATCTGCCATTTTTTCAGGAGACATACTCTTGTCCTATAATTCTTGAAAGAGTGCAAATTGAAATTATAGACAAAGAGGTTAACTGTGAATTAGATGAAAGTAGAGTTCCCAGGACAGAAATTAATTCTTAATTAGGGAATTACATATGGACAGGTGATAGACTGGTGCGGGTACAATAGAAACCACAGTAATAATAGAAACTCACCATTTTTCTTTATCTTCAAGCATAGGAGCTGGTTCACTGGATATCATGAACAATACCTATCAAAGTTAACATTTACATCGGATCTCTAACATGAAAGTTTTTAGAGGGGCAAAATTACAAACCAAAAAAGAAAGGAAAGAAGTGAAGGGTTTGAGCACATCAGTCTCCCATATGATAGGAAAATAAATAGCGCATCTTGAAATCAAACATGAATGGTGAACCATTCTCAGAGGCAAAGCAAGAATAGTCCACATGCGGATCCAACTAGGAATGGATGAAAGACATAATTTACCATGAAGGAGAATCCCTTCGAAACATCACTGGTTATTTGGGTTTTTCAGGAAGGGTACCTAAGGTGGTGTTTGTTCCCACTTTTCTCATCCCACTTGGGATGGGATGGGATGGGTTGAGTTGAGAATTTTGTTTCCTTTTGGGAATAGAATTGTGTTTGGTAACAACAATTTTTTTTATTCTGGGAACAAAATCGCGTTTGGTAACGATATTATCCTAGAATTGTTTCCTCACAATTATTCTTTTTTTTTTTTTTTTCTTTAAGCTTACACCAAAGAACAATAAATCAAGAACACTAATTCTAAGAAATCATCAAAAAATCATTGAAAAATCAAAAACGAACCATAAACTAAAATCAAGAAATCGAACAATAACTTTGAGAAATTGATTTCAGCAACCAAATCCTAAATCGATTTGAGCAATGAAATCGAAATCGATTTCGTGATCAATTTCGGTAACAAATCGAAATCGAAACCCTAAACCTTCGAAATCGTTGTTGCTCGAAATCGAAACCCTAAACCAAGATGTTCTATTGCAGTTTGTTCAATTACAGATCTGTTCGAAACACTATTCGATTTGAGCTTACAAGTGATGGTGATGGTGATGGTGATAGCGAGAGGCAATGAACGATGTGCGATGGCGAGAGGCAATGGCGAGGATGACGGCGAAGACGATGGTAAGGAGGAGGAGGATGGCGAAGACGACGACGGGTAAGAGGAGAACGGCGAAGACGATGGTGAGGAGAAGGACGACCACGACAATGGCGATGAACGAAGACCAGATAAATGTCAAAAATGAACGATTTTGAAAATGAGTGGGATGAGGATTGATCAGGGGTTCTCACTACAATTTGAGAAATACCCAGTGTGTCCCGAAAGTTGGATGGGTTGGTATGGTCACCAAAAAAAAAAAACTTTTTTTTTTGTTTCTCATTTTCTTAGGATTTTGAGAATCAAATTTCACTTTTTGGGTTGAGTTGGAAACAAAATTGAGTTTGCTAAACGCATTCCCAAACATCAATCCAAAATTTTTTGGGATGGTTTGGGTTGTGAACACTAACCGAACGGGCCCTAAGTAATCTCAGGGAGAGACTATGGGATTTGAAGGGGAACATGAGTAGTTTCTAAAAGGCCTATGGAGGCGGAATCACCAATTCAAGAACTCTAGTAAGACATGCTTTTCACCACACAACGATAGATATATTACAGTATGATTGTAATACTAAACATCAACATCATTTTGACTTCATATATACAAAGAAGAAGACAATAAAGGAGCTGACAACAAGCGTAGAAGATATAAAACTCTGAATTATGTGATGGATGATAGGGTAATTTAAAAAAACTATATTCCCGGGGGGGGGGGGGTCTTTTTGGAAGGACACTACTTTGGATGAGGCAAGCTGGCATGATAAACATGAGTAAAGAACATTGAACTGCACAGTTTGCTTAAAAAGTTCTCATAAGTTTATACCAAAGGAAATTATCAAACAGAAATTAAATGAAAGAAAGGTCATCTATGGTAGGTCACCAAAAAATAATTTGGCTCGTTTCTATATAAATTATACATCTGGTTTGCAACTGAGGTTAAAACCCCACCCCCTGAAAGACACTGCAGCAGTCTGTTCTTAGAGCATCGTATTCCTATGTTAGGCCTTTATTTCATTTTTACAATAAAGTAAGAAGTGCTTCATTTCAATATAACTGCACTAGTCATTTAATAGATTTGTAAATTCTGATGACAAAGAAAAACAGTTAATGGATCGCAATGTCATCGACAGAAAGTGACATAGTATAATAACCAATATAACAATAAAAATGTCCACAATGCTCCATTCATGCACTAACCCTCATTGGATGCACATTAGATCTTGGAGGCATGCCCTATAAAAAAGCAAAAAACAAGAAAGCTCACTGTCAGAATCATACAATGAGCCAGTAAAATATTATGGAAATAGGCGTAAGAAGCTGCTAGTTCTATACCTATAAGAGTTGATGTAATAGAAATCTATTTACAAAAATAAATAAATTTCCAAGGCAAGGGATATTAAACAATCTACTGAACAGCACAACCTTTCGTCTCCACATCGATTTACACAATTCGCATGCTGGTAAACCTTAACAGGTCTTGGAAGGGAGGAGAGAACAAGGAAAAATAGGTGAAATCTGATGGAAAGCCAGAAAAAACTCAGTTTTCTTTTGACTGCCATTTCAATCGCAGACACTCCAAGAGCCCACACATCCACCTGGAGAAGAAATCAAATTATGCCAGTAAAGTAAGCCCATGGACTTTGGCAAGGAGAAAATAACAGTTCGTTAACAACACTACCCAGCAGTTTCTTCCAAGTAATAAAAATATTCTTCGTCAAACTAGAGAGCCGGATGCACTTGGCCGACCAAATCAGATGTGCGGTTCGCCATTATCAAATGATCAAATCAACAATTCCTTAGCGATTTTAACAGATTCTAAAATATTATAACTGCGATTCAACAGTTCAGAATACCTAATCAGTCCAACAAGATTTGCGAAGAGAGAGAGAGAGAGAGAGAGAGAGAGAGAATCAGGGTTTTAGGCAATTCTACGTTTCAATCTTCATCTCATTGCTTACGCCAGCGTTTTATGAATTTCCGGCGAAGCTATCGTTTCTCCAGTAGCCGGATCTGCACAAATTTCCGGCGAAGAACATCAAGATTTCAGAATCTTGAGGAGAGGGAATGAAACAAGAGATACCGACGAACAGCAGCGGACCGGAAACTGAAGCGGGTATTTGCATGTACACGCTCTTTAAGGCCGAAGGAAATGACAAAACAGCCCAGAGTTTTCTTCACTGAAATAGGACGTATTGGGGCATATGCGTAAGTTCACGGTTGTTAATCATCACGCATTCCAACGGCTAAATTTGGGAGGCTCAACAACTAACTTTTTTGGCTTAAGAAAGTTAATCAGCCGGATTTGCTATATTTGGGAGGCTTAACGGTTAATGGACTCCACATTAGAGAAGAAATCTCGAGAGAAAATGGGTTGGCCCATTTGACTCCCACTGACCCAATGGACTCAAATAATGATTAATTACATTTGACTCCATCATATTTTATTTTGTTCTCTCTACTTTAAAAACTTATACTGTGTACTCTTATAACTAACTTCTATTTTTGTTTAACTTAATCAAATTTACTAAAAAAAAATAGATGAAATTAATTTTTTAATGTAAATGGAACTATTTTTTTTTTCAAAAACTCAATACTTCTATCAAAACTAACGACATTAAAGTCTGTATATATTTTTTATGTGAAAAAATTGCAATGATTTTTATATAGTACAGTAACTTTGGAGTTTTGAAAAAATTAATGTAGCGAGTAACTGTATGGACAAAAAATTTAAATTTGTGAACTGTTCATCAAGAAATTAAATTTTTTGAGTACTCAAAGTTTATAAATTAAAAAAAAAAAAAAATCTATAAACAAATTAGAACAAAAAAAAATATTTTTTGGGTATATTTTTTTTACATGAACAAATTGCAATGATTTTCATATAATACAATAACTTTAAAAAATTAGTGTAGCTCATAAATGTATGAAACAAAAATTTAAGTTTATGAATTGTTCATCAAAAACCCGAATTTTTTTAGTAGTCAAAATTTATAATTCAAAAAAAATATATAAAAACAAATCAAGGGAGGGGGATTTGAGCACAGGACATCCCATTAGAGAGGTACATTAGAGAACCATTAGACTACAAGTCTTGGGTTACAAAAAGACATTTTAACAGTGCAGATAAGCTGAATGTCCAGATCATTTTTCTTTTTAAAATTATTAGGGTAAATTTTATTTGTTGAACCTAATATTTTGATAGACAATTAAACGTTGGTGTTTTATAGAATTAATATTTTTATTGAGTGATTTTAGATTTAAGTTTCATATTGAAATGAGAAAAATATTTGATCGAAAAGAATAATCGTTGAAAAATTTGTAACGGGTGCAAGTTGAAGGCAATGAAACTAAGAGTATTGAAGACAATGCGGTGAAAACAATTTATTACCTTTATACTCTTAATGCGACCCAAATTAGGATTGCGCACGACACTTTAAATGAATAAATTTTATGTGTGTCTTTGTAAGAATTAATAAGTTTAAGATCCTAATATGGTTTTTATAAAGTGTTTAGTCATAAAAATATTTTTGGTTAAGGGTTTAATTGAAAAAAAATGGTTTTAACATTTAAAATGATAAATTTTCAAGTCAATTCGGTCAACTGACAAAAGGGGTTGGTCGACTAACCAAAACTAGGGTGGTCTGGGGTCAGGTCGGGCTTTAGTTAGGGTATTACAAAAAAATACTAGGCTCTAGTCTGGCCCAACCCTATAATCGGGTTTACTTTCATGCCCAAACCTGTCCCTAACAAAAAAAATTAAGCCCAAGCCTAGCTAGGGCCGGCCTGGCCCAATATATATATATATATATATAACTTAAAAAATAAATATTAAAACATAAACACTAAAATATAAAATATAAAATCAAGTTAAACCAACATTGTCAAAACTAACTAGGATTGGGTTTATTTGACGTGTATGTGTGTGTGTGTGTGTGTGTGTGTGTATAAATTTTTTTAAATTAATAGTTCTCGGGCCGGCCCGGCCCTAAAAAAAATTGGCCTTACCCAAGCCCAGCCTTAAATTTGATCGGGCCTAAAAATTAAAGTCCAAGCCCTAAAAAAATAAGGTTGGGCTTGGCGAGTTGGGCAACCTTAGGGCCCATGACCACCTCTAACCAAAACAATAGCTTAAGGAAGTAAAATATGTGACTTATTGACCAATTCGGTCAACCGACTAGTATGGTCGGTCGACTAACGAATTTAGTAGCTAAAAATAGAAAAATGAGAAAACCTACTGGTTGGATCGATCAACTGACTAGAGGCTGGCTAACAGTCATAAAACTGACCGTCGAAGTGGGTAGTCAACCAGAGTCCGCAATCAAAGAATTTGACTGACTTGGTTTTTGGGTCAATTCTCCTCATTTTTACAATTTTAAATGAGTTTTTCAAGGACTTTAAACGTGTTACTTATATATATATACTAGGTGAAGAGCACGTGCTCTGTTACCTCTTTTGTTTAACATATTTACGACCTTTGGCACTATTTAATGAATAAAATCCGTAATAAAAATATGTATATTAGATCAAAAGAGGAAAAATCAATGAAGAAATATGATATAAGAAAATTACTTACAATTTTAAATGTTGGAACTTGTTTAAAACAATTAATAGAATGCACTTTGTGTAAAGAGATGTCATAGTTATAGTTGACTTAAAAATTTGAAATTAAGCTGAATACAAGTATTATGTTATGTATCAAATGGTGATAAAAAAAAAAATAGTTTAACTGAAATTATAATGTCTACTAATAATAAACATGTGCATGATATGATTAAAAGATTAAGCATACTTCCATAAACAAGGCACGCGAGTACGAAGTTGTTCACGATACATGCCCTTGCATATATACAAGGCTAGAATATATTCAAAACATGAGATTGATGTAAGGATTGCAGTTTCATTCATTCACCCCCTCCACAAAAAATCAAAAGACGAGAAGTCCAAAATATTAGATTGAAGAATCAAGCATCATCAACGGATGCTTGTTCTCCAAACAAGTTAACATTCGAACTGGTTGTGGTGGAAGTAGAGATGACATCGATATTTGCAAGTGGCATTATTAAACCCCGATTGCTTGTTTCTCCAACAGAAGCTTTACGTTCATCTTTTTCCATACATTGTGTTGGTTGTTCATGGGCAAGAGATATAGAGGATAAATTATAAAGGCGTTTCAGTTCTCCACGAACTTGGTACCGTTATGGGCGAACATATACTAAGTGGTCAATTTCTGTTGAAGTCTTTACGATGCAACA
Source organism: Eucommia ulmoides (assembly GCA_016647705.1). Taxonomy (NCBI): domain Eukaryota; kingdom Viridiplantae; phylum Streptophyta; class Magnoliopsida; order Garryales; family Eucommiaceae; genus Eucommia; species Eucommia ulmoides. The sequence goes on along the minus strand of JAENRU010000482.1, from coordinate 1,148,508 downwards.
AAGGTCGGTTGGATTTTCCTACCAAAACAAAAAGAACAACAAAATTTGTAAATGGCAGCAAAATTTTGAATTTAGTTTTTCTTTGTTGTTAAACATAAAAGAAATAAAACATGTTTATTTATTTTTTTTGCATCAAAAAAGAATTATATGTATTTATTTATTTGTTCTATTTTATTTTTTTTTGTTGTTGTTGTGAAGTTTGAAAGAATAAAACTAAGTGCGCTCACCAATTCTATGTAACTAACTTGAAACGGTATTTTTTTTTTAAATTTTCTTTGCTAAAATTTGTTTAGAAGGTCTTGGACACATGACTCAATTGTTCTCATGACTCAACTATGTTTTTTGTTGTATAACTTTGTGTTTGGGGACCAAGTTGAGTTTATAAACGCATTAGCGGTAGATGGTGAAAATGCATGTTGAATCACTATTATCTAAGTTTTGTGCATTTCTAAGTGTTATGTTTCTCGGTTATTATGCGACTCAAGCTGAATTAGAAAGTTGTAAGAAAAATCGATGGTCCAAAACAATATTTGATAGACATAAAAAATTTCCAAGTCGTTAAGAGAAAAATTCACAGGAATGATATACAGATTATCAATTTAAAATTAAACGAAGCATAATTAGATCAATTATAAGCTAAGTAAAAACACAAAGATAATTTAAATTTTTAGTAGAGTAATTTCTTATAAAAAAAAAATAGACTAAGAAAATATATAACCTTGGTAGTATTTTCCATGAGTTCTTTAGCGATGCAACCAAGGAAGCTCTCAGCATTAGGTCCAAATAAAGAACCAATTATGGTTCCGCTTTCATCGTGAACTTCAACATCAATACGGCACCTGCATTTTAATGTTCAACATTTAACGATCATAAGTAAATATAGGTGGAATTTGTTCATTGTTTGTCTTCTTATTTTGATTTTATTATCCAAAATTTAGAATCAGAAATGAAAGTTAGAAATAATCGTGGGAGTTTGACATAGATATGTTATAAAGTTTCTAGGTTTCATTGTTTTCGTTTATTTAGAATAGAAACAAAATGTTTCATTTGTTTTATTGTTTTTTGTTACCAAATTGGCATTTATGTTACCACTTTATTTTTTCTAGGGAAAAAATTTACGAAAAGTGACAAAGTTGGTCTTTTTTTTGTACCTATTTTTTGGTACGAAACAATAACCTTAAACAAAAAATATAACCAAATGTAGGCTAGACAAAAGTAGCTTTAATGACAAAAATATTCTTTTCGATATTACCTGCGGCTACCACGTGTGTTCTCTTTTTGACAATGGAAACAGGTAAATACTTGATCATACAAGGTAGTAGTTGCTCGGTGACAATGATTACATCCCATGTACCACAAGGGCTTTTCCAGGTTAACAAGAAACAATCGACATTTAACCCAAATAGAGTGCTGCGAAAAAAAAAAAATTGTGTTTAGGAAAAATGTCAAATTAATGAGATACATATGGATTACAAATTTTGAGATACACAATTATAAGAGAGGGACATTATCAGTAATTCCAGGTAAAGTTACAAGTGGAACTATATGACGCTCGCGAGGTTCGTCTCAGAAGTTGTTGGCTTTTGTATCGGTTGCAAGTGCAATATGACACTTTATTGAAGAGATATTCTGGTTCATCCTTGGAAAAAAGATAAAAGAAATTTAAGTGTTAATTAATGGATAAAAAAATTTAACATTGTGAATCAAGTATATAGAATGATAAGGAGACATGTAAATAAAGTTTGAAAAGTGAACATGACTAAAATGTTAAATTTAACTAAAAGATAATAATAGTATGATGGAGGAAATAATATACATGTGCGCAACTGATCAGCTTCCGAAATGTTTGGATTAATGATAAAAGAGCTTGAAGATTGTGTAGATAATGAAATACCTGAAACACACATCAAGATATAAGTAACAAATGGTTGGCAAAATCAATCACTCTATTAGGGGTGGAAGGCAAACCATGATAGGTAGAGGTACGAAGGCACATAGCAATAATTATAGGTTTCGTCTCAATCATCCGCTTGATGGCCATCCCCTCATTTTCAATGAACTGGTTCCACATTGTCAGAATTAGAGGCTTGTTCCTATAATTTAAAGTAAAAACAATTTATTATAACCTTAAAAAATAAGTATAGTTAATAAAAAAATATGAATAAAAAAAAACTATGGATCTTACGATTCAGTGATGAGGAGAAACTCTTGCACCCTAGAAGGGCCATTTCTGGTGGGTGGAGTTTTGGCTGGAAAAGCATGCAAAACAAGAGTAATGATATCTGTACAATAAACGAAAATATAGTTACATAAAAAATAAATGAATTTTTTTTACAACACTTATAGTAACATAAATAAATAAGGTGTGTATTTTTTTTTTTTTACAATAAAAAATGGATAAAATGCACAAACCAACTTCCTTGTCCTCGTTTTTGCACTCTAAAATCTCAGTAAATGAAGTGAAATGGAACGGATGACTTATAATGGGTGGAATACTTTTAGGAACATGTTCAATGACTGTCCGAGAGTTGATTATCCACTGAAAATCATGTGCGACAAGACGGTGTTCGGGGGAAACAAATTGTACAATGGCATTTGAGATATTGTATGTTTCAAGCTCAGCAAGAGTGTTTTGAAGTAGCTTGATGTCATTTCCAAAGATAGTTGCCTGAACTTGTGTTTCCTAACAAGAAGGTTTAAGACGAAAGGAAAAACGATGTAAGTTAATAATCTTGACGTGAAAAGACATAATGAAAGCTATGTTTCTGAGATTTTCAAAATCAGTCTTAATTCTATTGCCAAAAAAATAAAATAAAATAAAAAAGCATTCCTTTGAAGAGGTTTAATCCTCACTTGCTCCCATACTTTTAACATATAACATTCACTCAATTTTAAAAGTGATTATTAAGACAACACCACTTGGCATGTAAGGGAAACCCAACCAACTATACTGGAGTTTCTGCCAAAGTAGAGGCCAATCAACTACAAAGAAAAATCTAACCCAAAATAAACAACCAACAACACAAACATCCAAACAACCACCACCCTTCTTATGTTGTAGAAGCCAACCTGTCACTGAATACAATGAACCCAATGACCTCTTCAAATGATTAGAAAGGAAAAAGCAAAAATCTCCACTACGACCCCCAACTAATCAGGCCACCAATCCAAAAGAGCAGCTCACCACCACTCCCTTTCTTCCATTTAACAATTTTACTATAAAGATTTTAATAGTTACGTAAAGAGTGACAAAACCTATAAAGAGATCATGTAAGGGAACGCGGACATAAGTTTTCTGGACCATAGTTTATTTGTAAGAAATAAAGAAATGGGAAACAGCTAGAAAGGTATTCATAAATGTACTTGACTTAATTTTTTGTGTTTTTGCTATTTTTTTAAATATAAGTTACATTTCTTAAAGCAATTCACATCATTTACTTATGAATTTATGCATTATACCTTCATCTTATAATTGCTCCTCGCAAGGCATTTGTTTTAAAAAATAAGTTACTTCAATTCCTAGCAATTTATATTAGTAATCATTCTTTAGCTTAGGGTTTATATTAACATAAAACCAATGCAAATGAATGGAAACAGGGGTAAGCGCCTAAATGATTATATTATGAACTACAATATTTAAATTGTTGGAGTACATCTTTAGCAAAACTTTAATAATTAAACTTTCTCACATGATTAAATATCCAACAATAAGTTGAAGTCATAGTATCCAAACCTCTAAGTCAGCAAGTATTATCCTTTGGTATTTTTGGGAGCTAGAAATCGGTTGTCTTGGATATGTTTTTTTAGCAACGACAACTTTCACAATCCAAGGCTGCCTAGTTTGTGGTATAATTTCTTTTATTAAATTTACTTCTCTATGTTTTTTGAACCTGTTAAGTGAGAAGAAAAATGAAGGAGAGGTAAAAATAAACATGAGAAATAAAAATCGATAATGAGAAGAAGTATGGGTGTAATATATACACAATATATATATATATATATATATATATATATATATATATATATATATATAGAGAGAGAGAGAGAGAGAGAGAGAGAGAGAAGGCGTAATAGAGGGCGTCTTAAATAAAGAAACTGAAAAAGATAGGAAATGTCTAAAGTATTTTTGGTATTTTTGGAAATTACAAGAAACTATTTCGAATTTAATGAACACTAAAATATTTACCCTACCCTGTCAAGCATACAATAGTTTTTTTACTCCCGCATTTAGGCTTCATTTCGATAAATTACTGTAGGCTGCCATACAAATCACATCATTTCAAATGAACATATTACATAGCTTACAAATCAGAACTTCACTTTTCAATGGTTAAATCTCGAATAAACTTTTCAAAATTAACCAATTTTTTTTTTTTTTTTAAAAGTTTACCAAACAAGCATAGAGTAATTTTTCACATAGAAATATATTTTAAAATAATGAAGACTCGCCAATTATCATTCAATCCAAACATTAAGCATGTGATTTCCTCAATTAAAATTTGTTTTTGCAATACCTCATCGTGATTGACTAATGACTTAATTAATGGAAACTCTAAGAGATATTCATACTTTGTTGAAATTCATGTCCAAAGAGTAGATTTTGGAAACAAGTTATTAATGAAAACAAACATTAAGGGCAAGGGTCAGTGGCTGTGGTGCACCAAACTACCTTAGACTTGAACTATGTATACCATCATCTTCAATCTAAACCTAATCTTCCAACCCCAAACAGACCTTCAAAGAAACCCTTTATTCATGAGCTTGTCCTATAAAAAGAAGATCCTACACTTGTACTTTCTTAAAACCCCAAAAAAAGGTATAAGAAAAAGCTTACCAGGCAAAAAGAACAAGATTTTGTTGTATGTTGCTCTCTCTTTTCCTCTCTTGGTCCTTACATTTCTTCACTAAGTTGCTAAATTTAAAGGATTGGTGGTCATAGGTTCAAGCAACACCGGCGACAAGGTTGTGCAAAAAACGCAGCACGATCACGGTGAATAGGCAATACCATGGACCGTCATTAATGAAGTAGACATGAACTAATACACAAAGATGGTTCCAGAGAGCTATGCATCAACAATGAAGACGTAGGTAAATTCCACATCACTATTTATCTAAATGTCACATTCTCAATAATAAATCCCCTATATCTAGTTGGTCAAAACACTGGAATAGAGTAACGTGAGGTGCTCGAAAAAGACTGAAAGATGATAAGGGTAAAAGAAATTATGTTCACCAATTACTCAAGGCCTCTAAAAGCCATATATATTCAAGGCATTTTCCTATCAACTCATTATATTCGGCGAATGGTCAAGTCATAAAATTATAAGATTCTGTACTCATCCTAGAGGGGGTCGAATAGGCTAGGCTAGACCAACAAAAATAAAATGAAATAAACAATATATTATACAATGCAACCAAAACTAACAACCGACTTTAGTTATACCCAATTGTGTTCAATAAGCAATGAAAGCCTTCAACCACATAACAATCTATATAACATATCAGGAAGGTCTTTCCCTCCCGCCCCAAAAAATACTCGAGTCTTAGTAGAACAAGTGCTCAAAATACCTTTTTATTTGAAAAGTTAAGATTTTTCCTCCTTTAATTCCAATATTGCATTGTAAACCCAACACAATAAAAGAATCTTTATCACCCAAAACAATCACACCAACTTAATTCAATCTAAAATAAATCAAAAGTACTTTCTCACTCAAAACCATTACTTATACTCGATGTCCCATAAAACTCAGAAAGTATTGTTTACATTCATTAGTTATTAATCATCATCATATTTCCTAAATCTCTAGTTATATAATTGTTAAATCAACTCTTTAATGGATAAAAATATATATTTTAATTTATAATACATTAAATCATATAAAAGAAATGTAGACATTATGACGCATGCACTTATTGGTAAAGCAATAAATTAAAAGATTATGCACAGAGTAGGGAAGCAGTCAACATAGGTGACACAATTAGGACTATTGTTACTCAAAGGTGCACTAAAACATATGGATCTCCCAAGGGCTAAGCATGAAGCGTAAGACAGAATGCAGGCTTCAACACATAGGGCATATAAAATTAAGTTCTTATGAATATATAAGAGTCTATTTACCCAATTCTTTGACGTGTCAGTTCATTAACTATCAATCATTCATGGACCAAACTAACAATTTCAATTAAGTGACAAAAAAAATGAACAAAATATTGAATGAAACAAATTATGCAAACAAAGAATTCTAATTTCACAAAGCATCCCAGAAATTCAAATGAAACAACACACAGAATCTCTAATTAAAATATAAAATATAAAGATAAGTAAAACAAATGTGTACTGACAGACATAAATATTGATATTTAATTTAAAATTATTTAAAGTAGTTTTAAGATACAGTTTTAAAATAATAGATAATATTTTTCACTCTATTTAGAACAAACTTTATATTAATTGATACTTTTAATAGTTATAGATTTTATTTTTGTACTTATATAGTAGGTATAACTTTTTTTTTTCTACTTTCATACATTTGGGGGGATTATTGTCATCAAATTCTGTAAGGTTACCTGAATTTGGTCCAAAATTATGGAACCAGACGAAAATAGAAAGAGCATTTTTATAGTGTATCCGTTAAGAAATCACTATTTCTGTTCCAAAAAATGTTGGAACGGAGACGGTAATTTGGGAGCAATTCTTTTCGGTTCCTCGATATTTGATCTAAAAATGTGGGTGTAAGACCAAAAACTGAGAAACAAATGAATTTTTTATTTTTATTTTTCCTGATCCCAATTTAGTTTTTTCTTAACAGAGAGGGAAAAAAAAAAAAGAATCGAAACACTAATCAAAAGGCTTTTAATTAGTGTTTTTGTTTTTATTTCAAGAAACTTGAAACACAAACAAAAACCAGAAACAAAGAATCTGTTTCTGTTCTGATCCCAGAAATTTGTTCTAAAACTCTGGGAGCATCACAATTTTTTTTTAATTTTTTTTGTTTCCATTTTTGCCTTTTTTGTTCCCAAATATCTGGAAACAATACCACCATTCACACACACAGACCAGGGAAAAAAAATAAAACAAAAACACTTGTCGAACGGCAGCTCAAATGCTTGTTTTAGTTGTTTCTAGTGGTCAATTATGCCCATCTATTAACTATTCTTGCATTTATTTACCAGAATGATTTGGAGAGCATGTCATTCGAAATGCCTAGCTACCATCAAGGAGGGCTTGCTCTCTATAAGTTGATGCATGAAGCTACAAAAACGTAATGAGTCCTCCATTGCTGCTTTCTATGGCTATCAATTTATATACCTTCTACTTGATACCCAAAAATATAAAAAATAAAATAAAAAGAACATTACGCAAGACGATTATAGCGTTAATTCTAAATATCAGACAAAAGTTTAAACAAACACATTATACCACCATATAAGCTGATTCTAGCTCTACCTATCTGCACAAAAACAAATTATATGCATTTATCTATATAATTAAGTGAGATGATAGAAGAACCCGGCAGCTATGTTGCTCGAACGTAGGAGGCAAAATTGAAGTTCACATGTTCTGAACCAAAAATAGAAACAATTAGAGGCCAATTAGCAAATGCAAGAGAAGTAGGAAAAATTGAAGGGGAAAAAGATTAGATTGATTTATTGAACAAAAACAGAAATTTAGAAGAAATTAGGGCTTTTACCGAACGAAAATGGCGATGTAGCATGATAGGAAGGAGAATGTGAGATTTGGACCTGCCAACTTCATATATAGAACAAGAGACGACGCATGGGTGTGATCTCCGGCCGTACGCGGTAAGGCGATGTACTTCACTTCTGCAGAGGCCATGATAATTGAGATGGAAATGATAGGTTTAGGTGATGATTTTGTGAAAATAAATCAAAATAGATAGGATTAGGTAAGTGGTCTTGTGTCTTAAGAGGGAAGCACGTATAGAAGAAGGGTTTTGGTTTTCTGTCCAAAATACCTGTTCACGGTTGTTGCAACGATGAAATCGAAGTGGAAGATCAAATAAATGGAGGAAGACCATACCCATCCAAGTCCATGCCTGACTGTCTGCTCCAATCGGCTAGAAACATGAGCCTCCATTGGGAATACCCAAAGCAGTTTAGTTTTAATGTTTTTTTTCCCTTCTGTTTACTATTTCTGCACAGATGAAGAAGTGTCAATTGTGTAGTCCATGCTTTACTGTGTAGTCCATGCTTTACCCATCCAAGCCCATGCTTTACTGTGTAGTCCATTCGATCAAAGAAGTGTCAATAGTTTTTTTTTTCTTTTTTTATTGCATATGTATAGTGGAAGTGCTTGTGGATAAAGGAAAGCTTGAGTGGCTTTGTGGAAAATATATATATGAGCTAAGGATATTTTTGTAAAACTACGTTGCAAAATGAATAGTGCTTCAAACTCTCATTTATATAAGGAAAATATATATATTATGTGTTTTCTATTTATTTGGTCCACATTTAATTATTCTCTTAATTGAATTGAAGGCCAAGACCTGCACCAAGACCAGGAAGGGATCGCAGGCCTTCCAAATTGAGAAGAGCAGGAAAAGAGACTGCAAGATTTCCTTAGGTATGAATCGACATCTCAAACAAACTAGAATTCCGATATTGAGCAGTCTTAGGAAGATAGAGCACCTAGAGGCCTATAAAAAGGACTTGTCGGGTTTTCCCCCGCGTATCTCCTCCGGCGTGAGAATCAGTGTATGGGGGGAAAAGTTTATAAAACAATTTACTGAAAAAAAGGAAGAGTGAATAAAAGAGTATTGAGCTTAGTTTTTTTCTACATTTGGGCAATTGTATGCCCCTCCTATTTATAGGCAAGGTAGAGATTAGTTTTTGGGGTTAATGCAGGGTTCAATGCCTCCTTAGGAACGGCATCATAGTGGCCACTTGATTTACAACCAATGAGAATATGCCAAGGGACCTTCTTCTTGGCCACATTTGGTAGATATTTTACCCTTGGGAAGAAGGTCATCATGATGAGCTTGCCCATTTTGGGGGTTTGTGGGATACTTTGGGGGTTTGTGGGATATTTTTAGGAGAGATTTGGTGGGGTTTAAAAGGTGGGAAGCTGCAATAGGTCAGGGAAAAACGGAAGAGGGCATTTCCTTGTTGCGGCCAGAGAGATAATGGGAGCTATGGCCCTTCCCGGGCAAATGGAGAGGGGAAGGTGGACGTTGCTCCAGTGGAGAACACTGAGATGGGGAATAACTGCCCATCCCGACGGCGACTTGAGGACCAACCCAGGTAGAGTTAGCCCTCTGGGGCGACTGGCACGGTTGGGGAGTTTTCTCTTCTCGGCATATTTCTTACACTTGGCACCCTGGGCTTTAGATTTTGTAGGAAGTTGAGCATACGTGGCAGTTTTCAATTGATTGCGTTAGATTGATCATTTTTACACTCATCAATTAATAATATGATTTTAATGATAAATTATTTAATTGCTGCTAATTTATTCCGGTAAGATGTTATAATTTTGATGCCAAATTTTTGTGTCTATGTCTTTAGTTAAAAAAACAAATCAAAGTAAAAATGAAAAAACAAGTAAAGAAAAAAACCATTCAATTATTATAAAAATGAATAAAAATAGATACAAAAAATACCTAAATGTTTTTCAATTCTATTTTGAGTTCCTCTACCTACACCAGATCGATCTAGTCCTCGAGTCTTCTCCGATGTTCGATTGGGTGTTTTGGACAAATTGAACATATGTTTTCTTCAATTATCAGTCTCCGACGTCGTGGTCATCATGTAAATCATATAATTTTTGGCGGCGCTCAACCATCCTCGTCATCCCCTCCTTGCTTCGATCGCTCTCGTCAACACGAACCCTAGATCGTCCCACTATGCCCGCAGAAACAACCATCATGAGGTGATTTCCTCTCTCGCCTCCTATTCTACTGTCCCCTTCTCCCTTCCCGTCACTCTATCAGTGTAGGGTTTCAAAGTTGATATGTTTTGTTTTTGTTAAGTTTGGGTTTGGGTTTGGGTTAACATTTAGGTCTTGATTTGATCTATTTTTTGTGATTTCAGGTATGGAAACCAATATAGAGAGGAAACGTTGGTCCAAAAACCAGATCACCTTTAAGGGTGGTTCAAAATTTTTGTTGGGGAAGAACGATGGGATAACTGATTCCAATTTTAAGGTTTTTTTTCTATTTTTTATGAACATCTAATTTATTTTTTATGCCTCCTAAAACTCTTGCGATGCTTATGCTTGTTGATTTTATGTACGGTGTGTTTTGCTCCCGCTTGAGTTTATATTGTTTTTCTTCTGCAATCAACCTTTAGGTTGATTTGATGTTATGATTTGTATGAATCTATGTGTTTCTTCTGCTAGATAGGGTTGGATAGATAATCTAGTTGGTCAAGATAGGATACCCAAACTATATTGTGATTGAATCAGAGCATCATATTCGCGTTTCATTCTTATTCATACTCATACTGGCTCCCAGTTAGCTGACCCCATCTGTAGTAGTAGTTGTCATTTTCATCCCTATAATATACAAATTTTATCCTCGTTGTACCTGCAATGCAATAATGTTTTATTGTTGCACCTTTATTCTTCTTGAACTTTGTTTTTGGTTGTGGATCTGCTTGTGAATGGTTCATGTTATATAATTGCTTTATATCATTGTTTTTGAACTTGTACCCATTTCTTGATGATCTCTCTTCTGTCTACTCTCTCTGTCTCTTTCTCTGTCCATTTCCCTTCCTCTATTGATTGTATGTATGTATGTATGTATGTATGTATATGTCTATATTGTTGTAAATGATTAAGAGCTTCTTCTATGGATAAAAATAAAATTGATTGCTTTTTTTTTTTCTTTTTCCTTTTTTGGTTCTTGTCCTTGTTAGTGATGCTTGAATATATTAGAGGAATACTAAGGTGGTCCTAAAGAAGTAAACATCGTTTGATACATACAAAGACTAATTCAAAAGCTTGTCGGTCTGTGTTTGTAATCGAAATTGGCTATCTTTCTTGCTAGCTCTCGTGATCCAAAACGGAAGATTTGCGCTTCGTGCTTGTGAGGGCAAATAGAAGAACACAACAACGTTTTTCTTCAAAACAAGGTACCAGTGCCCTTTCTACGCCTCTCTCTCTCTCTCTATAAACACACACACATATATCTATATATGCATTTTTGCTCTTATGTATGTGTCTAAGCTCCCATATCTGATATTCATTTGAATATCTCAATTAGTAAGCTTGTGAAATATCAAGGTTTCATAAAGGCTTCACCATGCATCAACACTTCACTTCATGATTGTATATATAAATTATGGTCGTGTGTAATTTGTTGAATACATTTAATTGCTTGCTGCATCTGTTGCGAAGGGTGGTGGACTTGTGTTTTGTATGGATCAGGATTTTAAGTTGCCGATTGTCGTATATGCATGTAGGGGAGAGTGAGTAGAGTCGGTTCTGACTGTTTGAGATGTCCTTCACCTTAGAAATTCTTGAATTTTTGAGAGGTTGATGATTTCTCAATCTTTTGATTATTGTGAGGGTGGCAGTTGTGAGTGATGGGTGCCAATTGATTCTTTTGTTATAGGATCCCAACACTTTGCCTTCTTGCATCTGGTAGCAGATTATTCTAACATGCTGGCTACTTTTTAATTGCTAAAATTATTTTTATTTGGACAACTCTTTGTTGATTTATCTGATTGTTTGTGATACATATTTGAGAGCAGGCTTCATATATAACCGGTGGTGTATATCTGAAACCCCAATCATTGGATGGGCTTTTTCAATATTTCTTGGTAGGTTCTGCACTGGAAAAGCATCTCTAGGCTATTAATCCATTTGAATTTTATTGTTGAACATTAGTTGTTGCCGTTGACCATGAAATGTTCATATTTAAATATCTGAAATTTATCTCCTACGTATGTCTTCACAATTTGGCTGCAACCTATTTTTTATACTTTTACTTTCTTGATAATGTCAGGGTGTCTGCTTTATTATGTGATTGCTTCAGTCTAGAACTGTATCTGATATAAACACCTTGTTGAGATGGTTATAACTACAAGGCCATTGTTCGGATACAAACACCTTGCTGACCTAAATTCATTATTTTTCCGCTGGTCTATTGTAGATTTAATCCTTAATGCAGGCATTGTGTCACGGCCAGAGAATCTGACTCGTTGTTTTGTCAGCTTTCCTCCATATAGAAATAAGAATGTCGCGGTGCTATAGAGATGCTAACAACTTCTGCTGTTGAAGTAGGATGTTAGATATTTGACACGCTTGCTCTGTCTTGTTATTCTTTCTTGTACTCTTTTGGAAATTGAAGGGGAGCCTTAGCTCAAAGGCCAATAGACCCAAGTGGTGCAAGTGCAACCCTTCCCTGGATCCCGCCCATAGCAGGAGTTTGACAAGCCATGCTTAAGGTATGTTCCAGTAGTCCTGAGTGGTGGGCTCAAGTGTCCTGGGTGGTGGGCTCAAGCGTTTTTTATATTGTTCGTTTTGAAAACAATTGTTAAAAATTACTTTGTTTGTTATGTGTTGGTTATTGTCTTGTTTGGTGTTTTTGTATTTGATGTGTTGTTTAGGTGACAGGTAATTTTAGAATGTTGCATAAATAAAAGGAATCATGTCAAATTTTTTTGTTTGTGTAAAAGTTGCTTTAATATTTATGTTATTTCTATTTCTTTTGTGTATCTGATTTTTTTTTTTCCTCATGTGCTATAGCGACTATAATATTAGGGACAGTTGTATAAATTGCCACTAGAATATTTAGCGGCTGAAAAATAAATTTTTAAAAGTTGATTGAACTGCCTCTAAAGTCTGTTTTTATTGTAGTTGATAGAATTTGAGTGTTGTAGTTAACATAATTTGATAGGTTGTTGTACTTAATAGAATATGATAATTTGATTATGAGTCTATGAAAAGATGCAGGGTTCAAAAAGTTGATTGTAAGCTTGTGAAAAGAATTAGGATTGTAAGAGTTTGGCTCATACCTGAGAAAATAATCAAAGGGTTGGTGGATTGCAAAATCAATGTGAAGTTCGGGGGACTGGATGTAGGTAAAAGTAGCTTGTCGAATCAGGATAGTGTGGAGTTCGGGAGACTGGATGTAGGTAAGAGTAGCTTGTCGAATCAGGATAAATTTTTGTGTTCTCCATTGTTACTTTTCTGTTTGTTTGGGTGTGCACTTAGATAAACATATTTTCGCTATTTAACAAGATAATAATTGATTAGAGAAATTGATATATTAGATTTGAATTTATTATTTCATTTTTATAACTATCCAATTCATTCTCACATCTTGGGCCAACACTATTTTAGACTTTCTAAATATTGATACATTTTTATGTGGTCTAATAACTTTGTTTCGTTTCAATTTAAACCCTCTAATTATAAATGTGGTTTTTAAGAAGTCATTCTCTTAAATTTTTAATCCAAATTGACGGAAATAATGGCATGTGCACTGTAAATACCATTTTTAAGGGATTTTTTGCTCTTTTTATTTTATTTTAATTTATTTTATATTCATTTTTTTTTTTTTTTTCTTTCTTCTTCTTCACTGTTTCTTGACCAATTCTTGAACAAATATTATTGAACCTTGAATAGCCGTGCCTGCAGAATTGAACAGTTGTGCCTTCAGGCTCTACAATTTGCGAAGAACAAATCAATGAACATATCTGTAATTGCAGAACCAATTGAGCAAATGGCATTGGCAGAGATAGCGATGGAGGAGCTGAGGATTTGAGAATCGATAAAAATCATTGCGGAAATGAAGGGCCCGTTTGGTAACCACTCCCGTCCCAACTATTCCCATCACATTCCCACTTTTTTTGGGATTAAGTTTTGAGCATAGCGTTTGGTAATCCATCCCACTTTTTTTGTTACCGTTCCCATTCCATTCCTATCCCAGAATTGTGCCAACTTTTTTTTATATTGGCTTGAGAAATAAAAAAAAATTGTGCCATGGATTTTCATCCCATTGCCAACCCCAAAAAACAACTAAACAACAACAAAAAAAAAAAAAAACAGTATGTTCATTCGTCTACTTCTTCATCTTCGTGTTCATGCTCCTTCATTGTCGTCACCATCGTCCTCGCCTTCGTTGTCGTCGTCTTCGCATTCATCACTGTCGTCTTGGCCTTCGTCGTCATCGTCGAACCCTATTTTGTCGCCATCGTCCTCCTCATTTGGTTCGAAATCGAACCTTCGTCCGTTGTCCTCCTCGTCCGGCCACCTTCGTCATCGTCTTCGTCTGGAGCTTATAGGGTTTCGATTTCTAAATCGATTTTGAAATCAAAAGGAATTTCGGATTTCGATTTCCATTTCCATTTTGAAATCAAAATCGATTTTGGATTTCGATTTCGAAATCGAAATTGGTTGAATTTGTTCTTGATTTTTTGGATTTGTGATTGTTGTTCTTGGTGTTCTTCTATTTATTCTTGGATTTGTTCTTGAATTTGTCTAGGATATGTTCTTGATTTTTTGGATTTGTGATTGTTGTTCTTGATTTTTTGGATTTGTGATTGTTGTTCTTGAATTTATTTATGGTGTTCTTCAATTTGTTTTTGGATGTGTTCTTAAATTTGTTGTTCAAGGTTTGTTCTAGATTTTTAGGATAAAATTGTTACCGAACGCAATTCTGTTCCCGGATTAAAAAATAAAATAAAAAATTAACATTACCAAACGCCCTTTTGCTTTTAAGAAGAAAACAAAATTCTTATCTTTTCCTATCTCATTCCCATCCCACTGCATGAGATGAGCATGAAACGGTTACCAAACACTATCAAAGGAACTACAAACAGATCTGGAAGATTGAACACTACCAAAATCATTCTGTGAATGGAGGAGCTTAGGTCGAAGATCAAAATCATTATGTGAATTCGAAGAAGCTTTGCGTCAGCGGTCAAATGGCATCGGTGTGGTGGAGATGGAGGAGTTGTGGAGCTGTGAACATGTCAAAATCAGTAGACTATAAGCATTTTCCACTAGATTATAAGAGGCTAGAGGCGGCCCCTTATTTTACTAGACAACAGATTGATATTGATGTGAATTAAGATTGTGTTTAGTTGCGGAATTTGAATTTTTGAAATTGGATTTATAAAAAAAAAGGTTAATTTATGATTCTAATTTGAAAATTAAAAATTGCAGTGCCAAGCACTGCCGTAATATTTATATTTTTTGGATTTGTATTGATTTTGGTTTTTGTAAGAAGTGAATTATGAGATTGTTTTTTGGATTTTTCTTTTGTTTTTTCTTTTTCAAATTATATATATGTATATATATTTTTTGTCTTATTTTTTTGGCTCATTATTAATAAGTGAATAAAATTGGTTTAGTTTGGTTTATGAGACATTATGAAAGGATAGAAATTATATAGATATTATATACAGATGTTTCAAACTAATTTTTTTTCCTTTAAATGCATATAGTATTTTTTTTATATATCTATTAAGTATTTATAAAAGCTTTAACACATACAATTTTTTTTTTTAAATATTTCAAATATGTGTTAAGTATTTTTGTCGTTAGTAATATGAATGGTTACAAAAAGTTCATCTTTTAGTTATTATATTTGGCAGAAAAAAGAAGAAATGATGACATATTAATTATTTATTTTTATATCTTAAATTATATAATGAATTACTTTTGAATGTTTTAAAACTATACTTTTGATAGATTTTAGTACTGGTGATAGTGAAATTAATTTTGATATTCTATATTACGATTTCTTTAGTATATGATTTCTTAATGCAGTAGATGAATTATAAAGCCAATTGAGAGTTATATAAGTAAAAAAATCACATGTGTTAACTTTAATTGTATTGACATCCTTAAATTTGCAATAAAAATTTAGAATTGTATACTCATGAATTACATTTGTGCCTTTAGACACGGGGCATAAATAGTATATAAACAAATCAAAACAAAAAAATATTTTTTTTTTTGTTCGCAGATGGTTTGGGTAGAGAGATTTGAACACTAGATCTCTCATTAGAGAGATACAATAGATGAACCGTTAGACTACAAGTCTTGGGTTACCAAAAGACATTTTAATAGTGCTGATAAATTGAATGTCTAGATCATTTTTTTTTTTAAATTTATGAATATGTTAGGGCAAATGACACTTTTTGACCCCTCGCCCAATAGCTACGCACGTTCTAATGTTAGCATTATGCCCAAGCTTGGAGCACAATCATATCTTGGCCTACCGGTGAGTTCATTTTGACGGAGAAAAAGGCTCTGAATAATTTTCGGAATAATGTGGTTGATTATTTATAGTGCGAGAGAGAGACTGAAAGACCGTGAAATTTAACAAAATCCGAATTTTAGCGTTTTGTTGATGATTATTTTTGCCGTTGTTTGGTGGATTGCAATCATAATTTATGTATTTTAAACCTAATCTTTCAAGTTTTAATTTTGATGAGAAGCAACAAGTATCATTAAATGATCCGCTATATGTTCCAGTTGGGCACATTATTAGGGCAAGATCCAAGAAGATCAAAGATGCACTTAATCGACTGATTCAAGATATTTGGTGATGTGAACCTCACTAAGAATTAGTGAGACTCGAAACCAACTTAGGGTTTCTTCGCGAAGATTGAACTAAATTCAGATTTGTAAACGAAAAGACAAGAACACGAAAAAAAACAGATTTTATGATAGATTACTTTGACCCAATGATAATAACGAACCAACGGTATAAGTAATGATCTTGACCTAATGATTATAACGAATCACAAACCAAAGATATAAAAGTTTGAACTCCACAAGAAATTCTTGATAAGTTCAGAAAAAGTTCTCTGAAGAACTTAAGAGAAAACTCTCATAATTGTATTAACATAAAATAATGTCTCAAACTCACAGACCTACAGAGCGCCTTAAATAGGATTTCAAGAGAATAAGAAAAAATTCCTAATGTGTCTTGTAAAATTCGCAGCCCATTATAAAGGAAAAAGGAAACCCTAATGCTTAATACTAAACAAAGAATAAGGAAGCTACTTATCTTGCCTTACATTCTTAATTATAAAAGGAAAAGATTACTTGGCAATTATGCCTTACAAATAAGCCTACAAAGAATTAAAAGACTTAGAATAATAAAATAAATTAACTAAAATTCGTGGGTCTCATCCTAGGTCCATTAAGGTTCACACTTTTAAGCCCATTCACTTGCTGGATGAGGTGGACTAGGTCGTGCTTGTCATTTGGGCCTAATTTGGGTTTCATCATTTTAGAGTCAGCCCGAATCTCTTTGTAACGACCCAGTTTCCTAGGGCCGCCACACGATTTATCTTTTTGGAGAATTAAACTAAAACCGAATCACCAATATTTTATTCTTTAAAATCGGATAAATTTTATAACGACGGTGATAATTTTATCTGTCGATTTTACAACGTGATGAGAACCAACATGTACCAACAAAGGATCCGCTGCATGTTCCAATTGGGCCTATTACGAGG
This sequence comes from Eucommia ulmoides, assembly GCA_016647705.1. NCBI lineage: Eukaryota > Viridiplantae > Streptophyta > Magnoliopsida > Garryales > Eucommiaceae > Eucommia > Eucommia ulmoides. The sequence goes on along the minus strand of JAENRU010000482.1, from coordinate 1,131,069 downwards.
GCAAGATCCAAGAAGATCAAAGAAGCACTTAATGGGCTAATTCAAGATATATGGGCTGAATCTAAAGTCGTAATGCCCAAGTTAGGCCCAAATGGCAATCATGGCCTAATTCATCTCATAAAGGCAAGCAAATGGGCTTAGTCATGAACTCAAATGGCCCAAAACATGAGACCCACAAAATTCTACTTATTTGTTTTAGTTTATATCATTTTGTAAGGCATCAATGCCAATTAGTATTTTTATTTTCTAGTATTGATCTTGTAATAAGTATGAAAGGCATTTAGGACTTTTGTTCTTGTAGCCTCCCCCTAGGTGTGAAAGGCCACCCACTACCTATAGTAGGGTGTGCTAAAGTTAAAGACTTCTTGTGTGAAAAGGACATCCCTAGGTGTGAAAGACCGCCCCCTATCTAAGGTAGGGTGTGCTTGACCACCCACTAGCCTAGGCTCTCCTTTGTGTTGGTTGCCTATTTAAGAGAGTTGTATTCCATGGGAAAAAACACATTACTTGAATAATATATCAGATTGGGAGAGTTTTCTCTTGAGTTCTTCATAGAACTTTTCTTTGAACTTATCAAGAATTTCTTGTGGCGTTCAAATTCTATAACTTCGGTTCGTGATTCCATTATAATCTTTGGGTCGAGGTTTGTTATTTTATACCTTTGGTTCGCGTTTCATTCATAAACGTTGGGTCAAGGTTTCTATCAAACATTCTGTATTTTTGTGTTCTTCCTTTCTTTTTTTTTCATTTATAAATCCAGATTTTAGATCGATCCTAACAAAGACACCATAAATTGGTTTCGGGTCTCACTAATTCTTGGTGAGGTTCGCATCATTTGGTAATCAGAGCATGGTTCTAAAATCAAGTTTGATCTATCCTTGTTTTTCATTAATTAGTTTCTTTTATTTCATCTTCAATTCTGTTCAGATCTCGTTTAAAGCTTCAATTCTGTTCAGATCTTGTTAAGTGTTCAAATCTGTTCAGATCTTGTTTAAAGTCTTCAAATTTGTTAGATATTATTTAAGGTTATTGTCATCATCATTTAAAAAAAAAAAAAAAAAAAAAAACA